>OX235271.1:187329458-187552040 GCA_944472155.2 Trichobilharzia szidati | reverse complement strand
TACATTGTACTATAAAAAATGACGTAGCAATATTCAAATGAAAAAAAGTTTATATTTTTGGCTTGGTATAGTAACTATAGTACTGTTAATACTTAAAATGTTAATTTGGACTATGAGAGATGAAGCCTGTTTGACAGATTAATGTATGTATAAAACTTCGGTACTGTGGTAGTATGTAATTCCATAATTATTTGTTTATTAGATATATCACACACAGTGAAACAGGATTATTTACTGGTGGATGACGAGGTTTCGAACACAATTTATTATTGTTCATAATCATACCATCGATTGTAACTACACAAATTAGAAAATTGAGTTTTATAGTTTTCTTTATTCTTTCCTATCCATCGTCGTAGGCGTAGTAGAATTTTTCAGATGTCCGGCTGGACAGGTGTTGAATCATTCCTATGACACGTGTTTGCAGTTGATTCGATAAATAAAGCTTCGTTTTTCAATCTCTCCCTCCACCCTGTTGCCTTAGATTTTAAAACTTTCAAATCACCAGTAGTAATTCCATACAAAGAAGGAACCTCGGAAACCTTACGGTGAAGAATTTATAATAATGCAGGAATAAAAGTGGCATTCAAACCCTCCGCAAACCCAATTAGAAACAGGCTTTATCGGTTGAAGGATCAATCCTGTGGAGTCAGCAAAACAACTGATACCCTATTGGAATGATTGTCAGGTCAAATACACAGGTCAAACTAGTAGAACAGGGTCAGTCAGACTAGCCGAGCATAAAAACCTAGCGTAGTCTAGATTAGTTGACTCGAATAAGATAAGAAATCTAAAGAATAGTTCAGCTATAGCAACACATGGAGTTACACATAACCATACAATAGGATGCGATAAGATGACAGTTTAAAAATCTAATGTAACAGCTGGGTGGAGGGAGAGATTGATAACAGAAGCTTTGTCTATCGAATCAACTGCAAACACGTGTAATAGGAATGATTCAACACCTGTCCAGCCGGACATCTGAAGAATTCTACTACCCCTACGACAATTAGGAAAGAATAAAGAAAACTATAAAAACAACAAAGTTTTATTTACCGGATGACAACGTTTCGAACACAACTTATTCTTCATAATCATATCACCGATTATAACTAAATAACTTCGAAACGTGAGTTTTATAGTTTTATAAGAACAACAAAGTTCAGCGAAGAGTCTCTCTTCGGCGAATTCATTCACACTTAGCTGTACAGTCGCATTTATATATAGTTATTTTGTGCGTATGTGTGTACATTAGGATTGTCAAACAAAAATAAAATTTGTTAGAGTTACTTTTTACGACAACAAAATGTTTCTAAAGTGTGATGAATAATCAAAATTGTAATTAAGAGGGTGAAGACTGATAAGTATTGACAAGTGTTGCGTAACATGAAGTAGGATGTTAATGGAGACACGTGTCCAAAAATGAATTATGTAGTAGGTAGAAATAGTAAATAAAGGGTTGGTTAAGAGGAAGATGTTACTGAGATGCCATACAAAAATTCTGAAAGCGAAAAAAGAAAACAAAACATTAATAATAAAGTCGTAGAACTTGGAATTATACCCAAGGTAGCAGAAGGAGGTGGAGAAGTTTCTTGTGTGTACATAAATTACGGTTTTCTATCCGGATCGCTAAGGCCTCGGTACTGCAAATTATGCGGAAGCTTACCGTTTTCGGGAGGCTTCTTTGACTTTGTATCTAACTTTGAATGAATTATCCGTGCATATTGAGTGACCAGTGTTGACTATATGCTCAATTATAGCACTCTTTATTGATCCACTGTTACATTTTCGTAGCCAGGCTTGAAAATGTTCTTTGACTCTTTTGGATAAAACACGCATCGAACCAGCCATATATCTCGCTCCACATGAGCAAGTAAATTGGTAGATACACATAGGAGTGATCAAATGCGATGGTTTATCTTTGGAGTTGTTGAAGAACAGTGGGCGGCTTGAGAATACCAATCGTAATGTAGCAGCAGGGAATGTTCTTTTCAGGGCGTTAGATATTCTTCTCTTTAAGATGTCGGCCAGAAGGTCGCCTTTGAACGCCCCATTCATGTATGGTATCTTCACCACAGAGATGTATTGTTCTCTCTTGATTTTCAGCTTTATGTGTTTATCTATAAAGCGCGGTGGATAGCCGTTCTCAAGTAGTGACTTCCTAAGAAGATTGATCACCTCTTCTACTGATGTGGGGCTGCATATTCTGTGGATTCTAGTCGCAAGAGATATTATCAGGTTCCGTATACAAACTGCTGAAGATTACCAAACTAGGCTGACGAAACATCTGTCCAGTATTCCCTGCTGGCTTTCAAGTGGTTCTCCAACCAATGTCAGCTCATGATTAAATCCAGAAAGAAATTTACGCACATTTGTTAAGCCAAAGATTCTTTAATGTTTTGACAATCAAACGTTTCTAAAATGCTTACCACCTTCACAGATGAGTTAGGAAGGATTCTAGGGGGATAATAAGTCTGAACAGTGGAATAATAATTTCTGATGATGAGCGAATGCCTTCAAATTAAAGCCAAATACACCATATGTAACATAGATGTTTAGTGATATAATACGGAGGTCGTCACTTGAACTTGAACTGAATTCGGTTACTATTATTATTTACTTCATTCATTTGTGATTTCAGAAGCAGTGATGTGATTTTTTACGAGGTGGAGTTGCTAGACTCACTGCTAACCTTCCCTCTTTACTGCCTGCTAGCCTGGTTTAGAAGTTTGTCTGCCGTTGTTTGAATCCCTGACCACATGAGTGGTTGAAGAGCATTTTACCGATACACCATCGAAGCACAATGGAATTCGATGTTTCATTTAAATGTGATTCAGTATACTAATGTCGTCCTTTATAAAATTTTTAAATGGAGTGCAGGGACAAACGAAAATATCAGAATTTTAATTTATCAAACTGTTTAAGTGAACAAAATGATAGAGATTTTTGTACTAAACGGTGTACATCACTTAGTGTATAAGATTTTGTAAAAATAGCATATCGTATCTTCTATTAAGTAAAACCTTCGGAACGGGATTCAAATCTACAATTTTCCGCTTAAAAGTCAGTTAATTAAATCAATAAGCTATGACAGACAATTTTGACAAGATTTCTGTTTAGCTTCCATAAACATATAATTGATTTCATTTGAGAGGGGTCTAACATTTAGAAATCACATAAAATGTGACTTTCCACTTACCGAAAACGTGCTGATCTGATTGCTTTACAAGATCACATAAACTGATAATGTTAATGTTTTGAAATATCATTAGAAATTTAAAATCAGTGATCAGTGAACAAAGAAGTATTGAGTTAGTTGTGTTCTTTCAGCTGGTTCATTTAATTGAGGAACTTTCACCGTCCTTCTAGACAACATCTCCCTTCACCACCGGTTTTAGTATAAAAAGGAAGTATTTGAATTCTCCATGACTGATGTTGTTGTATCTCCTGGCAGTCACTGTCGTGACTGACTAGTTGTTAATTTACGTCTCTATTGATTTTATATATTTTTATTGACTTGGGATTCGAACTTTCTCGTCACGTGATTTTCTTTTTATTAATTGGTAAATTCGGTCTATATTAATATGCTTGCTAATTGTTATTTCACTTGAGTATCAGCCTTCTAGGAATTCCCTCACTGCATTTCTGGTGTTCCCTCTACTTGCAATTACCACATTATCTCAGTCAATAAATTGGTGTCCATAATTATCCACATGCATTGATATGAAAGAATATATTTATCATGTCTTTTTACAGCTAATTTGAGTTCTTGGATTCGAATTCGAAGGGGATGCCCTATTCGACCGATGTAATGTTTATCGCAGTTGATGCAGTGTATTTTGTAAATGGTATTGATCTTGTCTTCTCTTTCTATTACATTTTTCAGTTTGCACAATATCGAATGAAGTGACTGCGTTGACTGGCTTGTGTGCTGTATCTATTTCAAACGGTCTTAATATTCTAGCTATTATTTCAGAGATATATTTTCTGATACATGGTAGGATGAATTTTCTTGTAATCTTAGATGTTGGCTTTTTGTTGATGGTATGACTCGAGTTTGAATACTTTTTGATGAAATTGTGAGGGGGATATCCATTCTCCTTGAAGATGGTTATTAGGTATTTTTCCTCCATTCTCTTCAACACCTGAGTAGTGCTACAATGTGTTTAAACTCTTTTAAACAATGTCTGCTTACAGTTTCTTTTGTGGTTATTTGGGTTATTGCTATTATTGTTGAGTATTTGATCTGTGTGTATGCGTTGATTTTCTGCATACTTGTGTTTCAAAATTTCTTGTGTCTGTTCCGTTGACTAAGACATCTAAGAAAAAAATTTTGTTGTCTGTTTCTCCTTGTGAATTTAATATCTCCAAGTATTTTGTTAATTAGTTTGTGGGCATATTCCAAATCAATTATTTTAATTATTATGTACCCAGATTTCTGGTTTAACCAATGACTAAGGCTATTAATTCCAATCTTTGCATAACGACTTCGGCTATTAATCATGATATGGGCGATCCCATTGGTTTTCCCTATATCTATTCGTATATCACAAGGGAGTACCTAGGTTAGTCACCTCTAATTGCATCTATCAATTGAATTACTCCTGTACAGCCAGTAAATATTGCCCATTGCTTTAAAAGCTTAATTTATCGTGCTCAGAAACAACTACTGATGTGGCTAAATAAAAGCTTTGTTAAAACCATCAACACTTCCACATGAGACCATCTCCTTTAAATAGGCTACAAAGACAGCTAGCTTTGAAGAATCTTTCTGTATCATCTATCGTGTATGGAATAAATTATCAAAGGCCTTTTAGATACTGAACACTGCAAACAGAAGAGGCTGTTGAAATTCGCTTAAAAAACAACTGAAGCTCTGAGTAGAAAAGAAACAGGTCCAGTCAGTCACTTTTTGCTGTCTAGGCCTGATGTGGAGCCTATTAATTCATAAACTCTCTGTCACTTCCCTTAATTTATCTGATATTCAGTCAGTTTATTTGGTGTTATATTGATCCATACCATTTGTTTCTGACTGATACTTTTGAAATGTGATCACCTGTCGATTCTACTGATACAGTGTAATTTAAAACAGCATTAATGTTATAAATGACAAAACTTCTAGAATTATTACTGTAGAAAAAGCGAAAAATTGAGCAAAGATTACACTTTTCGATAATTTCCTCTTCTAGGCTCTACAATTATATATATATATTTATATAAATAGAATATTCTTTTTGATGTGGTTGTGTTCTCTGAGTCGGATAGTTAATTTGCGAAGCTTTCAGCGCCCTACTAGGCAACATCTTCAGCGCATACTTCAATTCGTTGGAGCGAGCTTTTAGATGTCTCCACGAGTTTATAAGTTATCTCTCCTGGTGATCTTGAAAGTCGTGATTCGTTGTTTTGTGTGTTTCCACACCCTCTAGGCTACTTGTATTGGTACTGATTGTTTCCTTGACCTGAACTTTGATCCTTTTGTGTAAGGTTTCCTTCCTATCGATTGGTAAATTTTGTCTATCTCGATGTGTCTATTGATTGATGATTCGCTGGAATACCAGTCCAGGATACTGAAAATTCGCTAGCATTCTTGGTGTTTCCTCTGTCCAATATCTGAACACTGGCTGTCTCAGTCGAATTGATGTCCGTAGTTGTCTGTATGCAGTGAGGCGATATGAAGGAGTGGATATCTTTTGACGGCTAGCTTATGGTCATGCATACGAGGACGAAGACGACGTCCACTTTGGCCAATGTAGTGTTTTTCGCAGTTGATACAATCTATTTTGTAGATGATGTTGGTTTTATCTTCTTTCGTTGTTAAGTCTTTCGGTTGACATAGAGTCAGCCAGCTGAGTGAAGTGATTTTGTTGATTTGTGTGAGACGCCAATTCCTAAAGGTTTGAAGAGTCTTGAAGTGATTTCTGAGATGTCCTTTACATATGGTTGGGCCATTCTCTTTGTGCTTCCCCTTGGGGCTTGTGATTTGATAGTTTGGCTTAGGGGTATATGTCTTTTGAATAAACTCCATGGATATCCATTCTTTTTGAAGACGTCCATGAGATAGATTTCTTCAATTTTCTTCAACTTGGGAGTGCTGCAGTGAATCCTGGCTGGCCCTCTTGAATAGTGTTTGTATGCAATTCCTTTTGTGTGTTATTGGATTGTTGCTGTTGTCATTCAGTATTTGTTCTGTGTGAGTTGATTTTAGATAAACTTGAGTTTCTAATACCCCTATGGTTGTTGGCCTGACTAAGACGTTCAGAAAATGGGATTTTGCTCTCAGAATCCCCTTCTCTTGCCTAGTGAGGCAACGGAAGCTTCGCAAATTAACTATCCAGCTCAGAGAACACAACCACATGAAAATCATCCACCTGAGCTACAAATCCTCTCCATCATATAGAATATTCTAGAATAGTCCTCAGTAAAGATATTGGTGTTTTTTAAATAATATCGATTTGTTAAGTTAGATCAATAGAATTACAGTTCACTAAAGATTCATAAGTTACAATAAGCATAAAAATGTACCAGTAAATAGAATGTCAAATAAAATTAGGCAAATTTCTACAACAAATCGATGATCATTAAAACCTTGATGGCCAGGGTGGTAAGGACAATATCTGAACTAACTAACTTCTTTTGGATACATGAGTTAGGTTTCTAAATGTGGATCCTAACAACCAGCCTCAGCAATATATAGTAGATGGACTCTTAGGGTAAAGTTAAGATTCGTTGGTTGGTATGTCATAAAAATGTAGAACCTGATGACTAGAATTTATCGACCGTCGTAATTATGTGGAATCAAACAAGAATTGAATCCATTTAAAATTATGTATTTAAATGCGATTGTACAGCTTTTGAAAATGAAATCGCCGAAAAGATACCTTTGCTGTTCGCAACTCTTCCCTCTCACCCTATTGTATTCCATCAGGTGTAACTGAAACTCATCAAAAAAGATGATATGCTCTCTCTATCGCATAATACTAAGTACAAAAACGTAACAATCCTCCTTTTAGCCTGCTCATGTTCTATCTAATAGGGCTAGTGTTAGCGGGAAGCTTATCATTCATTATGTAAGTAGCTGAAAAATAACTGACTCTTTGATCTTCTACTATTTGTAATCTGTGGTGACACAGTTTCAGTTATCTCATATTTTTATTTATAAACCACGGACTGATATCAATTAGATAACCATTGAAAACCACCAGGGACTACTGGACATCTGTTTCGCCTTAATTTAGGATTCGTCACCAGTACGCACCCACTGATAGAAGTTAGAATTCACGGGCCATTGAATTGGGTCCCAGTGCCTGAATGGTTACGAGCCTCCTGTGTAACTGAAAGGTCCTAGGTTTGGACCCCTGTGGTGGGTGCGTACTACCGATGATTCCCAAACTAGGCTAACGAAACAGCTGTTCAGTACTCCCTGGTTTTTGGTTTTCAATGGTTCTCTAACTGATATCAATCCGTGGTCTAATCCAAAACAAATTCAATCCTTACAAAATAATTCTCGAAAATTATTATCATTTTATGCTTTTTCCATGCGTCGGTGGAACAGCGGCCGACGCACTCATTTACCTCGCTAAGCCGGTAATAAGACTGTAAAAAAGGAAAGGTTGGGCATGAGGCTAGCGACCCCATCTTGTAAAAATAAACACCGCCGCTGCAGAAACTTCAAGCGTGTTGCTTGAAGCCCTACGTTCCACTAGGAACGTAAAGAAATAATAAATAATGACATACTTTTTCTACATTCCTGAATTTATTCTTAGTGCTAAAGCCAAAAATGTTGTCATTATCAGTTTTTATTACCTATACCACGTAGTGGTGAATCGGTAGTTCATCGATGGAATACGCGCCAACGATGAACGTGGTCCGGGGTTCGAAATCCGGCCGGCGCACTCCATTTACTTCCCACAACCGGTTATATGCCCGACAAATAGTTGCGAGGGCGGTCAGGTGTGAGAATAGCAACCCCACCCCGTTAAAAAATGTCTTATTTTCCACTCGGAAAGCAAACGAATAAAGCAATCAACAGTATTACCACTGTAATGCTTTTCGTTGTTGTCGAGTAAACTAGATGCAATATTGTATCAAATGCTGAGAATTCCACACTGTATCATAAGTACAACTGTTTTGGAATAAACATAACATAACATGTATACAGCGAAAACATTACTGACAATAATAATAATAATCTTAATAATAATAATAATCACAATATTCTTTATTACCTCGTCTTGACTGCATCATTCTCTGTCTGTATTACTTTTTTCCTTCCTCCTTCCTTCAAACGAAAAGGCCGTTACTTACTGTTAATAAAGGGAATGAGGCATTTTAATAAATATTTGTGTTCAACAAAACAATTGCTTCAGGCTTCAAAAGTAAACTAATTGTGTTATATATTTTCATCACCACGAAAAATAGTTTGCTTTAGGGCAGAGATTGAAAGACATAGAGATTAATGTACATTTATATATATATATATACTTTGGAAAGAAAACATTACAAGTAAATTATAGACAAAAACATGTATATATATATTTACATCATTTTATCTTTTTCTAAAAAAATCTTGTTAACCACAGGAGAAATCGTGATTGACTTCTAAAATTAGACAACCAGTGCTGCAAATTTCTTACTTACCACCCTGTCTAGTATGAAATTCGTGTAGTGGTGAAATGTTTGGCCCGATTTGCTTCTTATTACTTCTAAAATCCTCATGTGAATATGATCGTTTATTGTCTGGTAGTTGGTGACTCGTAGGGGGATAGAGTATGACAAGTTCCTCCTATTTGAGACTCGTCACCTGGTTATACCTGTAGTCCCACAGAGACTCGAACCTAGTACTCATCGTTCCAAACGTCAAACTGTTATCCGCCAGACATCTTGAGACACAAGAGACACCCTCTGTGCAACGGGCGTCAGTTATTACTTTTTTTAGGTTCTCTAAAGAAGTCGACCATGTTGATATATCATACGGTGTGACTGCCTTATTTACAAATGTGCCAGTAATGGAAACAGTAGACACCATTTGCAAACAAATAGATCTGTCGCTACTATCGTCAACAGACATGAATCGCCTAATAATTCCATACACAAAAGACATCCACTTCAAATTCAACAACCAGTTCTACGGCTAAATGGTGGAGTCGCCATGGGTTCACCTCTAGGACCTATTCTAGCCGACGTCTTCATGGGTTATCTCGTACAGACGTGACTGAGTCACGCTATCAATGAAACAACATACTATCACCGATACGTCGATGATACGTTCGTTGTTTGTAAGGAAATGAGTCATGCATCCGTATTCTTTAACTGCCTTAATGAGATACACCCAAACATTAAATTCACTATGGAATATGGACACAACGATGAGTTCAGTTTCTTGGGCCTTAATGTATGAACTTTAACCTTCTTGAGTTGCCATGTTGACATACAAGCTAACACTAATTATTTGATTTTTCTGTTTTCCGTCTTCTCTCACTCCCCTTTCTTTTTCATAGTTTGATGGCATATAAATTGATGGTGACTTAAACTAGAAATTGTAATACTTATATTGCGGATGCGTTCATCTTATAATGTTTTCTTTATTACCTTTCAAACATTGAAGTATGAAATGTCATTATTTATAACCATTGTAATTTCAGGTAGTTTGCAGCCCAAATGGTTTAGTGGATAACGCTTTGGCCTTTGAAACGATGGATGCTGGTGTCAAGCCTCAGTAGGAGCATGATCACTAACTAACTGGGGACTGCAACTACATCCAGTTGAAGACTCGCAGATGTGTCGAAGAGCACATTGTGGATTCCACTGCTGGTCAGATATCGTTAAAGCCTCCGCACTAGGAACCGACATGTTAGCAGAGGCCGGATATTTCTATCCGATCAGTCATAGATTTGATTTCTACTTTCAAAATGGGAATCATTGTGTCAAGCCCTAAGCTTTAAAGTTTTAGGAGCAGTGTTGTTGTTTTTTAAGAGGTAGGGGTGACGGCCTCACACCCAACTTTCCCTCTTCATGGGGTTTACTACTGCCTACGCTGTTGAAATTTAATTCAGTACTAAAAAAAGTTAATTGTCTGTTATACGCCAGTACATTGGAGTTTAACTCCATTATGGATAAGATTTTATTTTGATAAATCATACAGTGTTCTTATACAGTAATATTAACTGATGACCACGTTTCGAGCACAAATTATTGCTACACATAATCATATCAAGGCGCTACTCATACAACTTTTTCCTTCATTTACATACATGTGTGGAATTTATGAGTAGACACTTGAAAAAAAAAACAATATAGGATAATGTACATTCAGAATTATTAATATGAGTGTCACTGAACAATTACAATTAGACGGGAAATAAAACGAGTGTTTCTTTTAGCTATAATAAGTAACTTGTTAGAATGTTGTGATGTGTTTGAATTGAAATAGAATTTTATGATTATTTATTATTCTCTTCTGATTTGACTGGCGGTAATAATATCTTCCATATCTCTGGTATTTGCATTGAGTCATTTCTGTTGCATGTGTTGGGTGTAGACTCGATGAACAAGGATTCAGTAATCAACCTCTCTCTCCGCCTACATATATTACTTCTTAGAACCTTAGGCCTCTCCCACCCTATTATGTGGTTGTTTGTTAATGCATGAAGTGCAGTTGCTGAGCTTTTTTCTAAACTACTTATCTTCTCGGGGTCAACCATTCTTACCTTAGCTAAATTCTTATGTTCTGGTAATCTGACTACCATTGCTCTACTAGTTTGACCTATGTAATTGACTTAACTGACAGTCATTGCAAGGTATTTTGTTAATTATATTAATTTGTGCAACTGGGTCAACCTACAGGGTCCTTGAACGTACCTACAGAGCTTGTCCAACCTGAGTGAGTTTGTAGGTTTGAATGCCACCCTAATTCCTGCTTTATTAAGAATCCTACACAGGGAGGGTCTCAGATGTCTCCTCCTTATATGGTATAAAAGTAGATGGCTTATATTCTCTCTTATTTTTGTTATCATTACTAGTTCCACAATTATTTTTATTTTGCTTTTGGCCTTTTCTAATTTCCCTAATAAATTTTATAGGATATTTAGTTATTTAACAACAACGCTTCTTCTATCTGTTTTATTTCATCGTTCAGGTTTTTGTTGTACTACTCAGTGCTATGGCTTGGTTTGTTAGACACTTAACTAAGCCTGCCTTAACATTTAACGGATGAGACGAATTACAATCTAAATATCTATTAGAATGCGTTGGTTTTCTATAAACACTAATGTGTAGTTTACCTTCTTCTATTCGTTTTATTTTACAATCTAACATCATAGCTTATTCTCCTTGTTCATCTTCTGATTCAAATGTGCATTTTATTCCCTTTACTAGTGAATTTATACGTGTCAAGAAGCAAGAGATATGTTCTGTTTTTAACACTGTGAAAGTGTCATTGGACTTTAGTTCTTCTTCAGTACATATTTAGGTGAAATAAATTGTGTTTAAGTTTGACCGTGGATTCGCATCACTTATAGAACCATTAAAAAACCAACAGAGAATACTGAACAATTCTTCTCTCTTAGCGTCCGGGACCCATCGGCATTGAGTACAACATAGCTGACTGAATCATTGACTATTTGTGATCTGAAATTGAACCTTTGCGTTGAAAAGTACCACGTGCATTCACTTGCCCTACCGCGGGCAGACTGACGTTCTTACCGTGATTATGTTTCATTTTCTTGGATAAATTTATTATTATCATTATTATCACCCTTATTTTATTAGATACACCCACTCGTCTAATCCACACACTTACCGTGGCCATAGTAACATTCTCAGCATAATTTTTTTGGTTTTACCGGCCTAATTTATTAATATTATATTATTATTATATTATATTATTATTATTTATTAATAACAATGAATTTTTCATAAACATTTTACCGCCTTACCATTGGCTTTTGTACATTTAGATGTTTTGTCAGTTACTTCTTCTCTGTGTTAATTTTTCAGGATACTTTCACACTTCAAACAACAGAGGTCATTGTAGTTCGTTCAAATCATCCAGAGCTCTGTGTGGTCAGACATTTTTGCTATCCTGGTCTTTTGTGGAACCTGAAAGTTATGTGTTGCTTCGCTTAATTTATCTGATATTCAGTCAGCTTAGTGTTGTATATTCATGCATATTATATCTCACCCTTACTGATGTCCTTGAAATGTGATCTGTCTACACTGCTGACTCAGCGTAATTCAAAACAGGATTGATGTTGTTAGATGTCGCTGTTGTTCTATATCATAATATAGTCTCTAGTTTAGATAGAGTAGCTAAATACGTTCGGTGTGCCTTCCTTGATTACATATCTGCATTTGACTCTGTACCTGGGTCTCTCTTGCTAAGTAAGCTTGCTGCAACACAGGCTGATAGCTGGATAAATAAGTGGTTGCATTCCTATTTTTCTGATAGGAAGCAGTACCCCGTCTACAATGGAAAGTCCTCCACTACCTCACTTACTCTAGCTGGTGTTCCTCAAGGCGCTGTTCTTTCTCCTTTTCTGTTTTCTTTTTTCTTACATGACTTGCCCCATTCTGATGTAGCCACTTTTGTCAAGTATGCTGATGACCTCTCTGTTGCCATGCCTGTCAACTCTCAGTCAGATTGTTCCAAATTAAATTACATTCTGTCGGAAATTAGTCAGTGGTCCTCTTCAAACGGTATTCAGCTAAATCCGTCTAAATGTCACTTTCAGACGAAAAAGTGACCTACAACAACTAGCTAGCTCACATGGCCCTACTATTATTGACGGCATAGAGGTTGAATCTACATCTAATGTCAAGTACCTTGAACTGAGTATTTCCTCCGATCTTTCCTGGTCCTCTTACATCTTGCTAGTTACTAGAAAGATGTTTCGCTTAACGTTCTACGTTAGGAAATTAAGGCAGTCTGGTTGGTATAAAGCAGTCTTGTCAATTCTTGTATTCTAACCATCCCTCTTTAATGCTCCCCATTAATCTTTCCTGGAATACTTAAGAAAGACTTTGCTTTGCTGCGTAGGGCACTAAAAGCTGTTAGTAGGGGAAGTGGGATTTCGTTAAACCAACTGGTTAACACTATTGCGGATAGACATATAATGTCATGTAAGAAACTAGTGAATACTTTATTGTCAGACCCTGAGCATCCTCTCTATACGCAGCTCTCTCCTTACATTTCATCTGCTAGAACTAGAAGCAACTATAGGAGGCTATATGCTAGGACCACCAAGTACAAAACTCCACAGCTATTATGTGATGAGAAATCCGTTAGGTATGACACGATCAACTTACTGCGGCACTCTAACAATTAGTTCCATTAGTTTTTGTTTTCCTTTCTGTGTTACTATTATATTGTTGTTCACATCTTTCTTCTATTACACACTAATTTTATATTTCATATCCTGTGGTGCATTGTTTAAATATGTGAATGCAATGCTATTCTTTTTTATTTCTTTTATTTATCTTTTTTTCTTTTCGTTGTTGTTGCTTTTTGTTTTTAAAATCTTATAAAATTTATGAGGTAATTAGATGCAATATTGTAAAGCACGCTGAAAATTCCATACCTGTACCACAAATACTGTTTGGAATAAAGCTGTTTTAATATTATTATTCAGCGAAGAAAATTTTCTTTATCGACGAAATCATCTTCAGAGGCTGTACAATCGAATTTATACTTACAAAAATATATAGTGGTCTATTACTGAGTAATAGGGGGTGACATAATTGATATAATTACTCAGAAGTGGCTTTAGAAGTGAAAATTAAAAGTTGAAAATTACGTGGTACTCAACGGCAAGAAGATAGAAATTTGATAAGGTTAAAATTGCTATTAAGTGAGAATAAAGGTATTTGAGTGTCAATTTAACAAGTGTGAAGAGGGTGTGAAAATATACAAAAGGAGCATATGAGAGTGATAATAGTGAATTAATTATTAAAGCAAAAGCTAACTAAAAGTTAAATTAGAATGAAAAGAAAAAATCAAAATATATTTTATTTACAAGGAACGATTAGTGAAGAGGTTAAGACCAAGGTAGAATAAGAGACTGGACAAACTTTTTCTGTATACAGAGTTCAGGGTTGTATTGATGAATTGCTAGAGCCTCCACCATACACAAAAGCCGAAACCTGACGTCCTTTGTACCATTTGGCTTCACTTTGTAGATGATCTTGAAAGACGATTCTGGTGGAGCTAGGTGGCCTGAGTTCACCAAATGCTCGAGAATTGAGCTAGTGATTGTCTTACATTGTCCCTTTGCTAACCATGCCGGATAATGCTCAGAGATGCGTTTGGAAAGCGTGCGCTTTGTGCGGCCAATATAACTAGCTCCACACGAGCAAGTGAATTTATAAACACACATTGAGGTGGCCCAAAGCGGCAGTTTATCCTTCACACACCCGTTGATCATTTGTCGGCTGTAGAAGTTGATACGTAGCTCAGCCATAAAGAAGGCTTTCCTCAGTGATCTGCATAAGCGATTCTTCAGGATCTCAGCTGCGGTATGACTTTTAAATTCAACGTTCATAAGTAACAGTTCCTTCGGCACCACCGTCTGGGTTGTTTCAGGCTTTTCCCTTAATTTCATGTCTTTCTCGATAAATCTTGGTTGATTTCCATTCTCTGTGACGACTTGTCTGAGTAGCTCCAGTTCCCCGTCGATTGAATCACTGGAAAATATCCTTCTTATTCTTGAGGATAAGGAGTGGATCAGATTTCTCTTTCTTCTCAAAGGGACCCAGCTATGGAAATTTGTGTACTGACCATTCCATGTTGGATTCCTGTAGATCGATCTTTGAAGAGAACCATCCGATCTCCTTTTTAGAAAAACATCCAAAAAATGGAATTCTGAGTTATTCCCTGATTCCGACGTGAACTTGATGGCATGATGGCAGCTGAATCTGTCCTTTATTTTCTTCATGACTCAATGGGTATTTTCGGTGATTATTATTATTATCAAAAATGCTTCTTTAATTATGATAGTCATATAAATGTAGAATCTGAAGATGAGGGATTTATAAAAAAAGAATATTCTTTGTTCAATAATCAGTCTTTTAAATTGTAAACATGTTAACTACATAATAAAAACATGTATACACTTCAAAATGTGTTCAACTCGAATTATCACAAACCAGTTAATATTCACAAGAAATTTACCAGAAAATAGTTAATGCGGCAGTGACTGAATCTTCCAAGTATAAAATCAACTCCTTTTCATATTGATGGAATCTGAGTTTCAGTGTGGTGTATGTCTGAGGGGCTAGTTAAATTTGTGTGCGTGGAAATTTCAAGTTTTTTACCCTTTCATCTCTTCCTCGTACATGAAACTGACTAATTTCATCATATACATCAGCATAAAGTTGAGTTTTTAATGTGCACTGCGCTGCCTATACATACCAACGTGCTCAAATAAAGATGCACGCATCCAAATATACATACACTTATATTTAATAAGATTAAAGTGATTTTTCTGTTTGCGTGCAGCTTGATATTCCTATGTGACAAACTTCACTTCCTACTTTGGCATTTGATGAGTGTTATGGAGCTTATTCATTGTCAATAACTGATCACAAAGTACTTCGAAAATTTGAGAAAAATAATTTTTACGAGTTGGTCACGGACTGATATCAGTTAGAGAACCATTGGAATACCACCAGGGGAGTATTCAACTGCTGCTTCATCCTAGTTTGGGAATCACTGGCATTATGCACGCCACCCACCAGGGTCCGAAGACAGGACTTTCCAGTTACAAACTAAGCTAAGTCGTTTACCATTCAGCCACTGGGACCCGATTCAGTGGTCAGTCCATGAATTCTAACTTCTACCAATTCGTGATACATTTAGCGCGACTGGCACCAACCAGTGTCATCGGTGGGACATCCATCCTCACATTGGATTGGATGGACCTCACCAGGATGAAACAGCTGTCCAGTACTCCCTGGTTTTCAGTTATTCTCTAACTGACATCAATCTGTGATCAACTCATAAAAATAAATCTAATCCCTATAAACCAACTATAGAAAAATAAAAATAATTGTTTGGAGAACCTCTAATGAACGATCTAGTTACAGTATTGAAATGTATTTGGCCACGTTAAAGTACCATGGCCCGAGAGTGCGAACGCCTTAATGGCTTCGAACGCATGTTAGTCACTGGATAACGGGACTTGTCATTATCTTAGCGCTAATATGAATGATATTCACCAGCTAAGAAGTAAATTTCACCCAGATCACGATTTTAAGCAAGTAGCCACAAATGTTCTTGTGGTGCTTCCATGTATTTGCAACGGTGTTCAGAAGCTGGTGATGGACATGTGTTTAGGTGCAGGAAATGAACGAGTGTTCATTTAATTGTTTTCTAGGAAATTTCTTTGATGAATCGATACTATCTTTGACGAATATACTCTTTATGTGGCATCACTGGATATTAAAGTCCGCAATGAGCCCAACGTTTGTGGCGACAAAAAATACCTTGGTGTCCATTAAACAATGGTTCCAGCATTGCACAGATATAACTCTCTGAAAGGTGAATACTATCACACAGCTGTTAAGAGGAGATGGTGTAACTATTCATATCGATGAAACAGTTCTTATAGAGAAGAAGTACAACAGCAGTCACCCCGAAGCTAACAGCATTTGTGTATTTGGTATTCATGACACCAAAATTCAGAAGGGGAAAATGGGGAAGATTCCAGATGGTATTGCCAACAACACTCTATTCATTATTCAAAGGTTAGTCATCCCTGGAATTACTATCCACCCTGACGAATGGCCGGGATACAACCGCTTATCAGATTTGGGATATATCCATCATCGAGTTAACCATTCTGATGATTTTGTCCACTCCATAACTGACACTCATACCATTTCAGTCGAGGATAAGAGCAATAAATGGCTCACAAAAAGAAATCGTTTTCAGTCACCTTGATGAATATATGCATAGAATTTGGTTGAACTTAAAAACTGACACTCCTCATTATAACTGGGACGTATTTCTTAGCCATTTCGGAGAGAAAACACCCTGTTTAATGTGTTTTCTTGCATTTTCTAATAAATAAACGTCATTTTTGTGTAGAAATCACTTGTTTATATGATGGGTCGGCTCAGCACCACTCTTCCGTTCGTATCCCAGGAGTCACGGTACTTTAACTTTGTCATTATTACTATTATTATTATTGTTCCTTTGAGTTCCTAGTGGAACATAGGGCTTCAACTACACGTCTCCACTTGGTTCTGTCTTCTGCTGTACTTTTCACTTGCATCCATGTTAGTCCATACTGCTTGAACTCCTCTTCACATGATCTCCTCCATGTCACCCTTGGACGTCCTACTTGCCGCTTCCCTTTCAGGTTCCACTCGAGCTATGGCCTGACGCGCGATGTCACCCAGCGGCCTCCTCAGTTCAGCGAGTGTCCAATCCATCTCCACTTTCTCCTGCATATTTGCTGGCCGGTTGGTTCTTGTTTTGTTTGTTCCCATAGTTTCTTGTTGGTGATTCTTTCCAGCCAACTGATCTTCAGTATAGAACGAAAACAGCTGTTGATAAAGGTCTGCAACAGGCTGTTGGAAATATTCTTTGTGACACATTGGCCAAGTTTCTGATCCGTATAGAAGAACTGACTGACTTGAAGTTTGTATTGAAAATCCGAATTTTGTTGTTGATGCTGAGTGACGAAGATTTCCAGATTGGTTTCAGGTTGATGAATGTGTTTCTCGCCTACCCGATTCTCGATTTGACATCGTCGTCCATTCCTTTTGTAGTTGAGACAATGTTCCCTAGGTAAGTGAATGAGGTAACCTCTTTCAAATCCCTCCCGTTGATGGTGATTGGCGCTGGATGTTGCTGCTGTTGTTGTTGTTGTCGGTTGGTTATTTTCATAACCTCGGTCTTGTCGATGTTCACCTGGAGTCAGTGCTGTCTTTGCTGCTTCTTCGACCAGTTTGTCGGTCTTCGCTTGTAATTCTTCGATTTTGTGTGACATCAAACACAAATCATCCGCGTTATTACTAACATTTCTTTAATAATTTTTCTATAATTCCTTTGCTTTCCCAGTGGAACATAGCGCTGCAAGCCTCTAGCTTGAAGTTTCGGTAACAGTGGTATTTATTTTAACGGGATAGTGTTGCTAGCCTCGTGCCAAACTTTTCCTCTTTACCAGTCTTATTTCTGACTTAGCGAGGTAAAGGAGTGCGGCGCTGGCCGGGAATCAAACGCCGAACCACATGAGGCGTAGTTGGTGAGCACTCCACTTCTGTACCACCGACGCACATAACTGTAGGACTTGATAATGAATTCACCAGAAAGAATTAAGATTGTCAAAACTGGTATGAACTATTGTAAGTTATAATTATATTTCAACGGTTGAATAGATAATTAGAAAACTTGAACTGCTTGTAATTGTGTTTTTTTTTACAATAATTTATTTTTTCACTGACCAATAAAGCAGTAATCTGACCTCACTCTCCTAAACAATTCATGTAATTACTTCCGTTGTTAGTTTAAGCACACACACATTTTAACGTATATTTTGATATAGCGAAAATACTTTTTCAAACATTTCGAAAAAAAATTGAGCAAAAAATATTCTTTTCGATAATTTCCTCTTCTGGCTCTACAATTATGTGTATGTTTATATACTTAGAATATCATAGAATAATTATCATTAACAATATTAGTGTTTTTTTTTCAAAGACCATCGATTTGTAAAGAAAGATCAATGGAATTACAGTTCATTAAATATGCACAACTGTCTTCGTTCTATACTGAAGATCAGATGGCCGGAAAGAATCACAAACAAGAAGCTATGGGAACAAACGAAACAGGAACCAATCGCCCAACAAATATGCAGGAGAAAGAGGAGATGGATTGGACACTCGCTGAACTGAGGAGGCCGCTGGGTGACATCGCGCGTCAGGCCATAGCTCGAGTAGAACGCGAAAGGGAAGCGGTGAGTGAGACGTCCAAGGGTGACACGGAGGAGATCATGTGAAGAGGAGTTGAAACAGTATGGACTAGCATGAATGCAGGTGAAAAGAACAGCAGAAGACAGAACCAAGTAGAGACGTGCAGTTGAAGCCCTATGTTCTACTAGGAACCCAAAGGAACAATAATAATAAATATGCATAAATTATAATATGCATAAAAATGTAATGGCGAATAGATTATCAAATAAAATTCGGGGGATTTCCACAACAAGTTAAGGACCATTAGAACCTTGATGGCCAAGGTAAGGATAGTGTCTGGACCAGCTCCTTTTGGATACATAAGTTAGGTATCTTTATGTAGATGCTAACAGTCAGAGTCAGCAATATGTAGTAGATGAACTCTTAAGGTGACGTTAAGATTAGTTGGTTGGTATGCGGTAGATGACTTTGAAAGCCACCTCGTTAATGTCACTCTTGTGCTCTGTATCCACGGAATGACACAGAATAGATTTATGACAATGTAATATGTAACTTGTCATGTGACGATATAGTGTAAATTGTAGTAACAGACACAAGACATTCTAAACCATTGGATGATAAGGGAATATTCCAACCATAAATTAAAATATGTAGGTCCAGTAAAACACTTTTTATTCATAAGAAGAGCGGTACATTTAAACAAATAAAATAACTTACAGGATTTTAAATAAACAAAAAAGTAAAGTTAACCTCTTTCTGTATTTAATTTACATCATAATTCATGAATGTATTATAATAATAATATTACTATGACCTCGGGTTCCGAGTGGAATATAGAGCTTCAACAACGATCTCCACTCTCTTCTATTCCCTTCTGTCCTCATCAGCTGGGTCCACGATTGACCACGATCTCTCATCTGCTTCTCTCACCAATTACCCACTTTTTGTTCCCCATTCCACTCGAGCGATAGCCTTGGTTGTATGCGATGTCATTCAACGACCTTCTGAACGTATACCCGATCCATCTCCATCTTCTCCCACATATTTGTTGAGCGATAGGCTCTTGCTAGTTGTTTTGTTTCCCGGCCACAGTTTCTTGCTGCTAATTCTTTCAAGCCATTTGATCTTCACTATGGAACGAGCGAAGCGGGCAGCTGTTGATAAAACTCTGTAACTTGCTGGAAATCCTTTTAGTGACGCGCGGTGACCCGCAAAGAACTCACTAACTGACTAACTTCACATTTGTGTTGAAAATCCCAATCTTTTTCTTTTTACTGTGGTGTGCTGAAGATCTCAGGTTGATGAAGGCGTATCTTGTCTTTCCAATTTTGGCTGGTTGTGACATATTCATCGGTTCCGCCTGTGGTTGAAACCGTGCTCCCCATATAAGTAAAGCAAGTAACTTCCCACAAATTTCTTGGTGCTGTTTGTTGCTGCTGTTGTTTGGTTATCTTCGTCATCTCCACCCTATCTATGTTCACCTGAGTGTACTAATTGCATTCAGTTTCGAAATCCATAAATACATTATTATTAGTATTGTTCCCTTGGGTTCCGAGTGGAACATGAGACTTTATCACCATATCTCCATTGTGTCCTCTTCTCTGTAGTACTTTTTAGCTGACCCCACGCCTGCCCATAAACTCTTTTCTCCTCCTCACACAATCTATTCCACGTTACCCTCGGACAGCCAACTCGGCATCTCCCACTCAGGTTATATTCAAGGATCTAGTGTGTGATGTCATAGTCTCCTCAGAGTGTGTCTGGTCCACCTCCGTTTCCATCAACAGATTTGTCGAACGGTATGCTCTTGCCTAGTTCTTTCCTAGAGTTTCTTGTTTCGAAATCTTTCCGATCATTTAATCTTGAATAAGGAGACATCAAAGTTATTTGTAGATGAAAGTCGGCAACCTGTTAGGAATTCTTCTCGTGACGTGTGAGCCAAGTTTCTGACTCATATATCAGAATTGACTGATTTAATATTGGTGTTTGAAATCCGAATTTTGTTAATGTTGAGTGCAGATTTCCAAACTGATTTCAGAGTTACGAATGTCTGTCTTGCCTTTCTGATCGTCACCCATCCTTTCGCCTGTATTTGAAACGATGGTGTCCAGATAAGTGAAGGTAGAAGATTCAAGAGCTGTTTGTTTAAACCAGCATTTCTCTAGGTATTATTTTCGCTAGCCTACACGAATTAATCGATTTTTTAAAGCTTATATCTTATTTAAACAGGTAAAAATCCCAGATTATTTAGTCCACTAAAATTAAAAGCAAGTAAAAATAAATCATGTTTGTTGTTCAAGAAGTTGAGGTGTTTGAGCAGTTGTCCGAATTTTTGGCACACTAATCGATAAATGCTGAACTCAAACGGCATCCCCATGAGTCCCCGAAGAAATTTTACTAGCATATCTGGAGTAAAACAGAACATGAGTACTGGACTTCCCCCCCCCTAGCTCACCACTTAAATAGTACTAAACATTTAGAAAATATTACACAAAAAGAATTCAGATTCCACTCATCTGTAATAGTAGTTGTGCACCAAAAGTGCATCAAAGTAATAATATTATTATTGGGTTTCATTGGGTTTCAATTGGAACATAAGGCTTCAGCAGAACATCCGCATTTCACCCTCTTCTCTGCAGTCGTCTTTAGATAGCTTCATGATTATCTATAAATTCGGATCTCCTTCTCTTACGATCTCCTCCATATAATCCTCAGGTTCCACTTTAAAATCTGGAACGAGATGCCAATCAGCAGTCCTCTTAGCATTTGTCCAATCCTCCTCCATTTCCTCTGGGATACTCGTTGGGTGATAGGTTCTTGGTTGAGTCCTTGCATTGCAAGAGTTCCTGGTTGTTGGCATATCCTTTCTGGCCAGTCATTTGTTCTTCAGAATGGAGCCAGCAAAGGCATCTGTTAATGAAAGGCTGAAGCCTTTTGGAAATGCTTTAAATGACGCACACACTAAGTCTCAGAGCCATATACAACCACTGGCTGAACTGGCATTAGTGTTGAAAATCTGAATCTTGTTCCTTATGTTGAGTGCAGAAGATTTGCTGGCTGATTTCAGAATGATGAAGGTCTCCATCGCTTCTCCAGGCGTGCTCTTGACATCCTCACCCGTGCTGCCTGGATTTTATATGCGATGTCTCCAAAATAAGTAAAAGGAGTGACCTTTTTCAAATTTATCCCGTCGATAGTAATTGGTGCTTGCTGCTGTTGTTGTTGATTAGTTATCTTAATCACCCTCAACTTCTCTACGTTCACTCGAAGTCCTATTTTCACTGTTCCTTCTGTCAGCTTGTTAGTTCTGGCTTCTATGTCTCCGATTTTGTGAGCATGAGACACAAACTGTCATCTTCGCCCAGTTGCACTTTGTATAACTCGCCATTTCACCGAGTAGCAAAGTGGTCAATGAAGATTCTGTAACCTTTTCGCAAAGAAGTTTTGCGATACAAAATCAGTGATGTCTTCGGCTTCATTTCTAGAATATCTGAGACTAATCTTAGTGGTAAACGTATGTTATACATGGATGCGTCATCACTATTCATAAATATACCACTTGTTGAAACGGTAGAGCACATCTGCTACGAAAGCCCTGAAAGGCAAATCGACTTAGGAATTCCCTTGTTTAGCCTCAAAGAAGTACTCCTTAAATGCACAATCAATGTGCATTTTATCTTCAACAATTTAGATAACCAACAAGTAGATGGAACAGCTATAGGTTTACCATTAGGCCTAATCTTAGTTAACTTGTTCCTCATAAAACTTGAAAAGAGGAGATTGAAAGACACCATCAAGAAGTTGGATTTGCATTACCGTTATATGTCGATGATACATTTATCTTAGTTGATTGGAATGCAAACATAGACGAATTTTTCATGAAATTCATTACTATCCACCATTCTTTTACTTTTACTTGTGAAGAGGAGCAGGAGAGTAAACTACATTTTCTGGGTGTCTTGCTAAGTAGGCGTGAAGATGCGTTACTTTGGAGAAGCGTATATAGAATAAGCACATTCACAGGTCAATACGTACACTTCCTTAGTTACGTACCCATTATATATACATATATATATATATATAATGATATATAAACAGCATTTGTATTACAATACGCAACAATTTATCAGTCAAGTGGCGATATTTTTGTTAACAATAATTAGTGAGCATCAACATGTCAATGAGGTGACAATTAACAAAGAAAATTAATACACACAATTAAAGGGTTGAAATGTTTACAACTCATGGATCGTGCAATGCATAATTCTGGAAAAAATGAAGAGCAGTTAGGGAATAAGCGAGTGTTCAAGTTGATTGCGTAACAGATGACTAAAGAAATAAAACGATTTGGACAATGAAAACATGTAATTAAAGATGAAATAGTCAGAAAAACAATAAAATAATTTGAATAATGCTAACTCGTTAAAGGCCTAGGGGGAGGGGAGCGAAGTAGTCCGGCTTATACATTCATGCAGCGATAGCTAAGTTGAGGAAAGTGGCTATACGAATTTCTTCTGAACACACAGGTTTGGCTTATTCAGGTGGATGTAGAAGATGAACTCGTAAAGCAAAATTAAGATTAGTAGGGATGCAAAAAATAATTTTAAATGCCGTATTAACGTCGGCCTTATGCTCATTATCTACAAGGTGGGCTAAAATAGAACTAAGAAAAGATCTTGTTTTTCCCTTGCTTAACCATGTTGGATGATATTCGGAAATGCGATGATGAACCTGTCTAAGTGCACACCCGATGTAGCTGGCTGCGCAGCTGCAGTCAAACTAAGCAAGGCAAATTTAGGCAGTTTATCCTCATTTCTCGAACGTACAACAGGGGTGGTTGTGAAGAGACAACGCACCCTTGCTGTATTATAAGCTCTTTTAATGGCATTCTTCAGGCACTGTGTTTTCACCGAAGAACTGCAGTTTTATAAACAGTGATTTCTTTCGGAACTGTTGCCATACCTACTCTCTTCGATGCTGAATTCGTATTTTTCTCATTGAACTTATCTGGATTGCCATTTTTTCGAAGTAATTCTATAATAATCTTAAGCTCTTCATTGAAGCAGTCGTTTGAACAGATTAGCCTTTATATATATATATATATACTTTACGAAAAATTACTATCAGTGAACTGTAATTCTAGAAGGATTTTGCACTAGGTGGTTGAACAATGCACAAATACACAGACTAAACTCAGTATTTACGTAAAATGTATTGCTGGTTTAACTTCCTGTAACCGACAATAGGTGAAAGGAAGTAAGCAGAAAGTACATAGCAATAAAATATGTCTTGTAAGACATCCATCTATCAATCAAGCAAATCAGAAAGAAGAAAAAAACAAAATTCTCTTTTATATATAATATTGTGTTTTAGTTTATTTCTTTTTGTTAAAAACTAATTGCAAATACTTCTTTTGAAATAATGGACTATTTTTAGAAGTAACAAAATTCAATTAAATCCAAAAGTTTAAAACTGATGTAGTAAAGAGAAATACCAAAGGACTGTTAAACATGAAGAGTGAAGTAGTTCCATGTCGAGCTGTCGGAGATATACCAACAGCAACAACAACAACAACAAAAAAGGGATGAATCCTTTTTTATCTCCCTTACGCCATCTCTGGCATAGGCGTGACATCCGGCTATCAACCAAGGGACGTGTGTACTGCTCAGCAGTTCGCTCCATCCTTCTCTATGACTCTGAAACATGGTCGATACGAGTTGAAGATATGAAAAGGCTGACTGTTTTTGATCATAGATGTCTACGATCTCTTTCTCGCGTTAGGTGGTATAATAAGGTAAGTAATGTTGACGTTAGGCGTAGAGTGTTGGGCAAAGAGGGAAAATCAATCGACGAGGCTATAAAGTTACATAGATTAAGATGGCTAGGTCACGTGCTGCGCATGCCTAACCATCGTCTCCCCCGACTGACGGGCATTACTAGCTGATATAGGTGCAGGTTGGAAAAGAGTAAGTGGTGGCCAAACAAAAACATGACATCAGTCCATGAAATCCTCGACAGTTAAACTGAGTCAGGTAAGGAGGGAGATGCAGACTTCCGGGTTGGGGCCCGCCCTCGGGACTCTAAGAATCAATGGCTGGAGACAGACAATAGGTGACATGGCTCAAAATCGTTGTCAATGGCGCAGATGTATTCAGTCTCTTTAACCTTCATATTCCTTTCTACCATTACTCATTCTGTTTCAATCTTATACTTATCTAAATTCTATTGATTCTCTTCTCTCCTTTTCCTGTCTACCTTTGTGTGCTATTTGGAACGTGGCAACTGGAACTGCTGCACTTCGGTGCCAAGTTCTATGTTGAATCTAAACAGAGACAGACAGAAGTGAAATTATTCGAAGAAAGTTTTGCCTCTGAGTGTGGTGTGATGGGATCAGTAACTGAGGTTAAATTTAGTCTGTACATTTCGCCCTACTTTAATTCCAATTCAACCCAAGTAGTCAATTTTCTTTCGGCTTCAGATATTCTGAGGTATGGGCAAAATGTCGGCAAGCATTTGGAAAACAAACAAACATCAACAGTTCTTAATGATACACCTTTAAACTATCTGTGAATAAATTTGGTGGATGATGGCTAGCCGTGGAACACACCGGTATGCTTGTTCATTTCGTCGGTTACATGTACCTGCATTCCCCAGTCAGTGTGTGATGGTGTTCCCATTGAGGATGGGCTTAAGTACCAGTCATTTAAAACGCCAAAGAGTTATCCACTTGGGCCACGAGAACCGTCTCTTGAGCAACAGATGTCAGCTATTATTCATCTTTAATTCAATTTTGATTTTCTCGCTGATTGAGTGGGCCTCTGTTGACATGTCGGCTGTTTGTGTGGATGCTTCGACGATGCCAAAGGGTTTAAGGCGTATCTTAGTGAATGCCACTTCTAGTCACCATCCACCAATTCACTTCAAGTTAAATCATCAGACAGTGTCGAAGAATCCGTACAGGGAGCCAATGTATCAACAGAGGCCGAAAACTTCAGTTCAATCAATCAAGAGAAAAATCGGTATTGAATTAAATAATATACGAACTTGATTTTTCGTGTTCGCCAGGGAACATCTACAGTGTGGCTGAGTAAAGGCGTAGTAAAAGCCATCAACAGCTCGATATTAGGTCTTGTCGAAACCGGCCACAAAACCAGCCACCATTGAAGAATCCTTCTCCACAATCAATATCTATCGGGTACCAAATAAGCTGCCAAAAACCATTGAGGTGCCACATACTCCAAACACCTGGACCAATGTGAACAACCTATAAGACCTGGATTTCGCGGATGATTTATGTTTGATGTCACACGAAATCGAAGACTTACAAGCGAAAACCGACAAACTGGTTGAAGAAGTAGCAAAGCCAGGACTCCAGGTGAACATAGACAAGACGGAGGTTATGAAAATAACCAACCAACCAACAACAACAACAACAGCAGCAACAACATCCAGCGCCAATCACCATCAACGGGAGGGATTTGAAAGAGGTTACTTCATTCACTTATCTAGGGAGCATTGTCTCAACTACAGGAGGAACGGACGACGATGTCAAATCGAGAATCGGGACGGGAAGGCGAGAAACACATTCATCAACCTGGAACCAATCTGGAAATCTTCGTCACTCAACTCAGCATCAAAAACAAAATTCGGATTTTCAATGCAAACGACGTCAAGTCAGTCAGTTCTTCTACGCGGATCAGAAACTTGGCCAGTGTGTCACAAAGAATATTTCCAACAGCCTGTTGAAGACCCTCATCAACTACTGTCTTCACTCTGTACTGAAGGTCAGATGGCCGGAAAGAATCACAAACAGGAAACTATGGGAACAAACAAAACAAGAACCAACCGGCCAGCAAATATGCAGGAGAAAGTGGAGATGGATTGGACACTCGCTGAACTGAGGAGGCCGCTGGGTGACATCGCGCGTCAGGCCATAGTTCGAGTGGAACCCGAGAGGGAAGTGGTGAGTAGGACGTCCAAGGGTGACATGGAGGAGATCGTGTGAAGAGGAGTTTAAGCAGTATGGAATAACATGGATGCAGGTGAAAAGTACATCAGAAGATAGAAACAAGTGGATACGTGCAGTTGAAGCCCTATGTTCCACTAGGAACCCAAGGGAACAATAATAATCATAATAATACTCCAAATAGCAGAGGCTAACGTGATTCGACTGAAACAACTGGTGCTCTGTGTGCAAAAGAAGCAAGTCCAGTCAGCCACCACCACCGCCCTATCCGGCTTTCAGTAGAGACTATACATTTAAGCATAAATTTGTATTATTATCCTTCCTAATTCTCCTGACATTCAGTATATTGTTATGTTATGTTGATGCTATTGAACTATAATCCATTGATATTGTGGTGAGAGCGGTCTACTAGCCAAATTGGTTGACAGTAATTGAGGTCAAAGGTCAAGGTGGACAGGCGGTTACAGTTAACATATAGATGAACTGACACAGTCACAAGAGATGCAAGGTTAACTTTGTGTGAGAAACAACCAATCAACAGACTGTATTTTCTACTAACATTGACCTACAATAATGTACATAAAAATCTATAAATACGTGTTGATTTTTCGTAATAAACGATCTGTTGCCTGGCCCTTGTCTTCTGTTGTTACAATATCATTACTATTATTGATTCGATGTTATTTAAACAACATTATTATTGTTAATAACACTAATTCATTCATTCATTCACTATTATGGATGCATATAACTGTAGAACGTGATGATGAAGGCCTTATAGAAAAGAATATTCTTTGTCCAGTAACCATTCTTTTGAAAAATAATGTTAAAAGGCATTTTTAATCAGTTAATATCATTGATTAAGTTTTCAATAAGTGAAATTAAGAGCTTAGTAAATACTCTATTCATCTTTGAGATTACATTATCACTGCAGAAGAATTAGCAAACAAACAAACCCAGTGAAAAACTGAAATACCTGGTGTTACTATCTATTACAAAAGAAACTTCGTGGAGTAAAACCAACAAATTCTGAGCGAAAATGAACGCCATATATGTATGGACAGGTGGTCATTCTGAATCTTCGTTTATTTATCTACGTATTTTGTTAACATTACCGTGTCTAGTAAACAATATTGCTTCATCTATATATTTCCCTCAATGAAGTTGTAAGCAGCAGTAATATAAATTGGAACAGTATTCAACCAATCGCTATATAAAAATCATGTCCCTTGTCACACATTCATTCATTTCTCTTTACAGTATGCTTCTCATTAGTTTTAATTCAGTAGTCTTTGATGTCCTTCAATAGAATGTCAAAGAAAGTGTTCGACTGATGATATCACATACATGTATATATCAGTTCACTTGCTCCTACAGAACTAAGTGAATAGGCCATGCCCGTAGAATACTAACCAGACGTGTACAAGTACATCTTCCAGTTTGGTTGTCAAAAAAAAGAAATTATACGAACCAATAGCTCAATCCCAAGACATCTAGTTCGTACCCATTACTCTCCTTCAGTAGGGAAATCTTTTAAAGTTATACATAAGGAATAGTCAAGTCGTTTGAATGGTTTTTGGCTACATCTATCCATAGCTGTAGATCTTGCTGTAAAGAAGGAAAGTCATGAAACGTGGTATGCAAAAGCAAGTCCCTCACTCCCTTTCACCATTGGGGCATTAAACATCTACTTTATGAATTGAAAAGTAATTTTGTATGTAATGTATCTCCGTTCGCCTCAAACTGCTAACTTTCAAACATACTTTGTAAATATACTGGATCTCTTCATCTTTATTATTATTATTCCCTTGGATTCCTAGTGGAACATAGGGCTTCAAGAACACATCCCCATTTTCTCCTATTTTCCACAATCCTCTTCAGCTGTGTCCACGATTGACCCAACTCTCTCATCTCTTCCTCACACGATCTCCTCCATATCACCCTCGCACCCACAACCTACTCGTCTCTTCCCATTGAGATTCCTCTCGAGTGATGGCCTCGCTGGCGATGTCATTCGCCGGCCTCCTTAATCTATGCCCGATCCATTGACACTTTCTCCTACATATTTGTTGAGCTCTTTGTTGGTTTGTTCCCATAGTTTCTGGTTGCTTATTCTTCCTAGTCGGTATCTGATCTTCAGTATGGAGCCAGTAAATTCAGCAGTTGTTGCTGAAAGTCTGCAACAAGCTGTTGGAAATCCTTTTCGTTACACGCAGTGCAGGTTTCTGATCCGTATAGAAAAATCGACTTCACATTGGTGTTGAAAATCCGAATCTTGTTCCTTATTCTAAGTGCGGAAGATTTTCAAACAAGTTTTAGGTTGATGAAGGTGTATCTTGCCTTTCTAACTGTGGCTTTGACATCTTTGTCCGTTCCGCCTGCAGTTAAAACGATGCTTTCCAGATAAGTGAAGGAGGTGGTAGCATCTCTTAGTCTGATGAAAAATGTTTGTTAATAAAAAGACAATTGCAGCGAAGAAAATTTTCTTTTCGACGAAGTCATCATCTAGGCTGTACATTCGTGTATTTATATCAAATGGATAGGAAAGTTCCAGAATAATTTCTGGTTAGGGGTCAAATTAATAAAAAATCACAATTAGGAATTAAAATGACATGACAAACAGGGGGGATGGGTAAAACTCGAACAAAGTAGCATTATAATAATTAAGAAGATTGACATTGTGCAATTGGGGGTTAGAGATGTAGAAATAACAAAATATACAGGATGTTTGGATAAAAAACTAATATGATGAATAATTGTTTATGCAATCAGGGATTAAATATGTAGAAATAGTAAAATGACAAAATAAACAGGAAGAGTGGGTATGAAAATATGGTAGTGTAAACAGGGTTTAAGAAAACTTAAAATAACATGAATAAACAGGAAGTTTAGATAAGAAAGGTGATGAGATTGTCATTACTAAAAAAATTTTACCTGCTTATGATGGCCATGGTAGGGAGAGGGGTTGGACGTAATTCTTTTGGATACAAAGTGTGGGTTTGTTTGTCCTTCAAATTCCTCACAAATTTGATGATACTCAATTCTGAACGATATTCACCACTTAGTTGATGATAATAATGTCCTTATTCTGGATAGTGTTTACATTGTAGAGTACCGAAGACGTTCATCAAATCAATTAAACCTTCAACGACCAATCTGTTTACCTGTGTAGACTGAAACACCGGGTGCACTATTGGATTTTCAAGGGACAAGAGCTCATCAGCTTCGTTGTGGTGTGATTATCTACCTGTAAACTATCTCCGAATCGTCGTCAACAAATATATCTTTCAGCAGCCATAAGTGTTGTATTTAATAATAATAATAATAATTTTTACTTTATTCCAGAAACAGTACTAGTGGTACAGTGTGAAATTTATAGCACATATCTACAATATTTGCATTTAATTTTATCAAACATTTAAAAGGAGTATTTCAAAAAATAAATATAAAGACAACAACAACAAAAAACACAAAAATAATTTTTTAAAATGCGAAAATATACCAAGAAGTAGAAAGGAAAATAAACAACATAGTAAATAATATCTCAGTATTGGGTAGTGCAAGCTATGATGTGATTATGCATGGTGACAATAAAGCTACAGTCATACAAGAAGTTATGAAATGATATTTAAGAATGTTTATCGCCAAGAAGATCAGTTAATTTGGTTGAAACAACACTAAACAATCATAAAATAACATTTCAGGGTTTTTTATTGACAGCTCTAATGCGGTGTTTGTAGTGTTAGTGCGAGTAATCCTGCATAATACAAAATTTTAAGATGGTGATAATGGTGTTCACAACAAAGATTGTCAGTTAATATTGCCGAAAAAAACCACAAAACTAATATTACATGATGGTTAATGACAGGAAAGTTTTGTAATACTCATAGCGCTAATATAGTCGGAACCAATAGATACTCAAAAGAAGGAATAGAATAAAGTACAAAAAGTAGGCCAATGTTAATAATTTAAGTAGCTAAGTATGTTTAAGAAGGAGTTCACTATAGAATACAAAATAAGAGAGAAATAAAAGAGCCAAAATTATGTTATTAACAACAAAGCAAGTCATAGGTTTCGCGCCTAACATTGTCTCTGTCACTTAGGACACGGGCCAAATATGGCATCGTTGAGTTCCTGTACTTGGTTGTACCAGCTTATGTTTTATTTTGTACTGATTTCTGGTTCTACCTGATGAGATACAAGGAGATGAGATACTTTCGCCAGTTGGAGCGGTATTAAGGGCAGCCTGGACACCATATTAGATGGGTCAAGTTAAAGAATCAGCTCAAGTCTAGCAGAATAGATACTGGCCACACATCTAGTCGGAACCAACAACTGGGAACGAGCTCGATATCGTTCAAGCATCCTAACTTATTGGTTTCCTAAAGCATAATGTACAGAATTACCAGCAGAAATTATTGCAGAATACTTTCCCTTTCTCCACCATCTTTAATTAAATTAGTAACAGATAGTAAATCGTGTGACACGTTATCTGACATGAAGCGAAAACCGATCCCTTTTGATGTTTCTTCTCCGCCTTTTTCCTTGCAGAAATGCACAACATCTGGTTGGAAGTCACTTAAAAAAGGTGCAACAGTACATTTCAAGAACCAACAACGCATCTCAGGAACAGTCATCTTATGTACTGGGATACTTTGCTTTTCCTCAAGTTTAGTAGAAACTAGCAAATCAGCAGGTTTCAAAACACTTTAAATACTCGTGACAGTGAATAAAAGCATTAGAAGTTACGTTTCAATCTTTTAAAACAAAGCGGACAGGAGGAATTATATGCAAGTTTCAAGTGAACCAACGGATTTAATTTTAGATTGCACAAGATCACTGTCAATGATTATGAACATTGAACGTTTGTTTATTGGCTTTGGTCACCACAGGCGGACAACTTGAAGGCGGGATAAATTCGATCGTTAGAAGAAGACGAAAGAATTCGAATAAAAGTACAATACATTCCTTGTAAAAACACTTGTTTATAGACTTAGTACAGAATATTGATTTTAACTATCGAAGAATACAATTTCTTGTCATCCATTGTGTTTTGGAATTATGGTCGATATCTGTGCCGTCTTCGGAAGTATAGGATCTTAGGATTAAGTTCCTTGACAATTACTTAATCAAGTTTCACAATTCATCCATTTTCTTTTCTGCGTGACATGTAACTTCAGATATTTTGTTATCTATTGATATCAATATTTAATCTGTATTTGTATTTCCAGTGGTATCTTAGGAACAAAATTTAGATTGGTTAGAGGATTTCATCATGTGTTGACATCATTTAGAGAACCATTGGAAAACAAGCTGGGAGTACTGGACAGCCAGCTGTTTCGTCAGCCTAGTTTGGAACTCTTCATCAGTACGCACCCACCGACAGGGTTCCAACTCATGACGTTCTGTTTACAAGGCGAGCTCCAACCAATCAAAAAGATCCCTGCAGAACCAATACTCGAAAACTTATCTGATGCTTACTAGCAACTGGCTCCATTGAGGCAGTTAACCTTTGGTTCTCATGAGGAGCCGTGACCAGTAAGGTACAGCAGGTTGAAGGTGAAGCAGCAACTCATTGAAAAAGACATTGCGAAGTGGTCACTCTATGTTATGAATTGGCAGAATTTAGAATTCATGGACTGGCCATTGGATCGCGTCTCAATAGCTTAATGGTCTGCAAGCTAGCTTGGTTTGTAAACAGAGCGTCCTGGGTTTCAACCCCTATGGTGGATGCGTACTGCCGAAGATTCCCAAACTAGGCTGATGAAACAGGTGTCCAGTACTCCCAGCTTGTTTTCCAATGGTTCTCTAACCAATATCAGATGATGATGAAAATCCTGTAACCAATCAAATCCTTAAAAACCAACACTTGAATATCTTCCATATGTCTGGTATTTGCGTTGGGTGTAGACTCGATGTACCAGGCTGGATTCAGTAATCAACCTCTCTCTATTTCCACCTACCTATATTACTTATTAGAATTTCGACTCTGTCCCAACATGTTGTGAGGCTGTGTCTTAATGCATGCAATGCAATTGCTGAGCTTTTTTCTAAATTACTTATCTTTGCGAGTGGAGTCAGTCACTCTAACTTTAGCTAAATTCTTATGTTCTGATAATCTCACTACTCCCGATATACTAGTTTGACCTATGTAGTTGACTCAACTCATAGTCACTGCAAGGTATTTTGTGCATTATATCATATTTTGTTCAATTGGGTCTGCATAATATATTCTCTTTTTATTTAATTATTTACAATAGTTTTAAAAATTTTATCTCTCTTAATCAATGATTTTTTTAGTTTTAAGAGTTTCATAAAAACGTGATAAGAACACAGAGTACTAATATGACGTGCGAAAGTCGCTTGCTTATAAAGTGCACTTTTCATCGTACTTAATATTTATTGATTTTTAATTCGATTGTTTCACTACTTTGAGAAGCCTGTGCTGACTAATAATCTTGAAGTAAAAGAGAAAATACTTTGTTTGTCTTCAGCATATCCGAAATGAAATATATACACCAAAAAAATAGAGAAAGCTGTTGTTATCCTTTCCTCTATTGGTATGTTATAGTTTGTCTTTGTTCCTACTTGTATTATTTCAGTTTAACTCACTACTCTGTTGCAAAACTGATTAGTGTCCCTAGTTGACAACTTATGTGCATCTCTTGGCTTTCTTACTTCACTGCCTTTACAAATTACCCAAATTTGAAAAAAAATGTTGACTTGAAACTTCTGTGTATAAGTTATAAATATGTAACTTGCGAGCATATTATATTGTCTTTGGAGTCATTGATATAAGAATAAAACTTGTGCATTCTAATAGATATTTAGACTTTAATTCATCTCATCTGTTAACTGTTAAGGCAGGCTTAGTTAAGTGTCTAACAAAGCGAGTAATAGCACTAAGTAGTACAAGAAAAGACCTAAATGATGAAATAAAACAGATACAAGAGGCGTTGGTGCTAAATCACTATCCTTTAAAATTCGTTAGGAAGATCAGAAAAGGTCAAAAGCAAAATATAAAAATAATTGTGAAACTAGTAATGATAACATGAATAAGAGAGAATAAAACTCATCTACTGTTATACCGAATGAGGACGGGACATCTGAGACCCTCCCTGTGTGGGATTCTTAGTAAAGCAGGAATAAGTGTGGTGGCATTTAAACCTACAAACTCACTCAGGTAGGACAAGTTCTGTAGTTAAGTTCAAGGACCCTGTAGGTTGACCCATTTACACAAAATAATATAATTTACAAAATACCTTGCAATGACTGTGAGTTAGGTCAACTACATAGGTCAAACTAGTAGGTCAGGAGTAGTCAGATTGTCAGAACATAAGAATTTAGCTAAGGTAAGAATGGTTGACCCCGAGAAAATAAGCAGTTTAGAAAAAGCTCAGCAATTGCACTGCATGCATGCATTAACACACAGCCACACAATAGGGTGGGTAGCACGTATATATATACACGTGTATATATCACGTAGCAAAATATAAAAATACTCAACCATACCAATATTTAGCGCAGGTTCTGTGTGAAGAAACAAATGTCAGAAAAGAGAATATATAAACTTTTTAAATCACTGAATAAACAGTAAATTAGAACAAGAATTATTACTACATGTATATACTACTTATTACATTATTTATTGGAAACATTAATTTTTCGATATGAACTTGAAACAAGCGAAAATGAAGTTAATAAAGCTGCTATTAACTTTTGTTGCTTGTTTTATTTATTTTTTATTTATTATTCAGTATATTCTATACTTACTGTCAGTTTTTGCGGTTCTGTTATTTTTACTATTTTATGTATTTATATACATTTATAAAAGGAGCTAAATTGTCATATATATGTACAAACTATACAGACAGATTGACAGTGTGGCGATGGAGTTACCTCAAAGATCCATTCTAGCCAACATTTTCCTACTCGTCGAAACAAATCTAATCCTCACAAACCAGCTATTGAAAATTAATCTGATGCACGCTAGTGACTTCCTACAAGAAAGAGTTTCCTGGAGTTATAGTGAGAAGTCGCGACTAGTGAGGTCAATCCAAATGTCAAGTGTGAGGATGGATGTCCCACTGACGACACTGGTTGGTGCCAGTCACGCTAAATCACGAATTGGTAGAAGTTAGAATTCATGTACTAGCCATTAAATTGGGTCCCAGTGGCTGAATGGTATATGAGCATGCCTTATTACTGGAAGGTTCTGGATTCGAACCCCAGTGATTGCGTACTGCCGATAACTCCCAAACTAGGCTGACGAAACAGCTGTCCAATACTCCCTGGTTTTTAATAGTTCTCTAGCTGATATCAATCCTTGATCAACTCGTCAAAACAAAACTAAATCCTTACAAACCAACTATCGAAAACTATAGAACGTGCCTTTGAAAGGTGTGATCAATGAACTAGAATTCTACTGTCGCAACATGGATGATACATTTTTGATGATGAAAAATGAGGAGGAAACAAAGGATATCCTTGTTGACAAGTTTAACGAGGTTCATCCTGCAATAAATTTTACTATTGAGAAAGAAAAAGACTCTAGTATTTCATTCCTAGACGTCCTTATGACAAGAAAAGCGGACGATTCAAATAAGAAGAAGTGTATATAGAAAACTTGCATCAACTGGCCAGTGTAATCATTTTTTCAGCTTCTTGCCCGTGAAATACAATAAATTGCTTGGTCCATAGAGCAAGAGAAATCTGCTCTGATGAATATCTTAATGAAGAGCTCAATATTATTAAACAGTTGCTGAGTGAAGATGGTCACCCAGAAAGATTCATCGATAAGAGCGTAAACCAAAAGTCAAAGCAGGCCAAAGTACCAAACGTTCGGGAAAGGACCTTGTTCTTAAAACTTCAGTTCCTCGGGAATAACAACAGCGACATACTAACACAACGCCTTAGGAATGAGGTAAAAAAGCATTCAGTGCTGCTGAATTATGCTGTGTCTTCAAAGAAACCCCTATTTTGCCATCAGGAGTTAAAAATAAACTGCCTAATTTCACCTCTTCTATGTGTATCTACCAATTCGACTGCTCCTGTGCAGCCAGTCAGTTATATAGGCCGTACAGTTAGGCGTGCTTCTCGTCGGATTTCCGAACATCACCCTGCGCGGTTAAGTAAAGGATAAAAAAATCTATTTGTAGCGCTGTTCTCTCTCATCTTGTTGATACAGAAGACAAGAATGATGTAAACGAGGTGGCTTTCAAATTCATCTGCCGCATACCAACAGATCCTAACTTCACCTTGAGAGTTCGTCTACTACATATTTCTGAGGCTGACTGTTGGGATCTACATTAAGAAACCTAACTTATGCATCCAAAAGAAGTTGGTTGGTTTAGACACTGTCCTTACCCCCCTGACCATCAAGGTTTTAATGATCCACAATTTGTTGTAGAAATTTCCTTAATTTTATTTGGTATTCTATTTACTGGCACATTTTTATGCTTATTATAATTTATGCATCTTTAATGAACTGTAATTCCATTGTGATCTTACTTAACAAATCGATATTATTTAAAAACTACCAAAATTAGTAGTGACTACTATTCTAGAATATTCTATGTATATGAACATATATATGATTGTAGTGCCAGAAGAGGAAATTATCGAAAATTATATTCTTTGCTCAAATTTTCTTTTGTCTTCAAAATTCCATTCCGTTTAATTATTAACTGTTTGGAATAAAGGGATAATATTATTATAATACTGAAAGCAATTTGGTACTGAAGAAATTACCTAGTCTGATGATGAAACGTCCATAATCGAATTGCGAATCTCAGAGGACACCAGACAGCTTCTGTGTTCACCCTTAATTACAAAACCAATCTTTTCAATAAGTACAGTTAATCCTTATAGGAAAAAGGATTTTAAATATCCCCCTTCCAGCTTCTTTTCACTATACAAGAGAATTTAGTTATAAGCACAACGGAAAATAATTAAATATCACTGTCATCAAAATTAACCTTTGATAACATTTTACTTTTGAGACACTATTGACAAAGGGTTGTTAGCAGACAAACCTAAGAGAACCCTGAACTTGAGTTTAGTGCTTGTTGCCTCTCAGTAGAAAGGCATCTCCACATTTTGAGACAGCTCTTGTTTATTTCGTGACTTACACCTTTACTCAGGACACCAACCAGATCCTCTAAAGCTAAACTATGCAGATCATAAGTGACTTCTTTTAGAAGTAGTTTATGCATGATTGATATAAGAATAAAACTTGGGCACTGTGGTAGAATGTAATTCCATTATGGGTAAATTTTTATTTTGATAGAGTCTCACAGTGTTATACAGTAACATTTACTGATGACGTTTCGAGCACAATTTATTGCTCATAATCATATCAAGGTAATCACACGACTTCCTAAATTCATTTATATAGTTCCGTTGTTTTTCACTTGATTCGATTGGTAGTATTATTTTCCATATTTCAGGTATGAGTGATGATTCATTCCTATTGCATGTGTTGGGTGTAGATTCGATGAAAAAAGATTCAGTAATCAACCTCTCTCTCTCCACCTAGCCATATTACTTCTTAGAATCTTAACCCTCTCCCACCCTATTGTGTGGTTGTGTGTTAATGCATGCAGTGCAATGTAGTGCTGAGCTGCCTTTCTAAATTACTTATCTTCTCTGGGTCAACCATTCTTACCCTAACTAAATTCTTATATTCTGACAATCTGACTACCTCTGACCTACTAGTTTGACCTCACAGTCATTTCAGGGTATTTTGTAAATTATATTATTTTGTCTAATTGGGTCCACTGGGTCCTTTAACCTACAGAGCTTGTCCCTGAGTGAGTTTGTAGGTTTATGCATGCACATTTCTCACTGGACTGCAGTCAAATTGTGTTGAGAGAAATCTATCATTTAGGTGAGCAATAAAGAGCATTCAAGTTGAGTGATGAGATACTTCAATTCAATTCTTATCAAATATGGATAATGAGTTGTTGTGAGATGACAAGTAGGCACTAGTGTTGACTGCCAAAAAGTTGGAAAATTAATTTTAAAGCCTACTGATAGTTAACTCCCCAAAACTTATATCCAATTAAAGTGCACTACAGAGATCATCGCTATCGACTCATTTAATTTATTGACAAAATAGTACACTTCTTAGGTAGGTTTCTGTCAATATTTATTATTGTTATTATTATTTAAACGCAGAAAAACTTGGTACAATATGGCATCAAGAAAGATGCGCCACACAATAATAAAACAACATAGATTAAAAGTAAAAATATAAGTAGAAAACGGATAAAGAACTTCATCAGGAAGGAAAACAGTCATGTTTAACAAGTTCAAACAGTATTCGTTAACTATCATCAGGAAGAGAAGAAAGAAGGAAATTGCAACACGACACAGATAGACTAGGAATCCAGACAAAGGCGAAAGGCTGTCGAAGGTTAAGAAGTCAAGGTAAGCAAAGGTAAAATACAGGAAACTAAGTATAAAAATAAAAGTAAGGTTGGAAAGAGATGTGTTACTTGAGACATCATTATTGCTTGAACGCATTGTTACGAGCGCGCGATAAGTTACACTGATATTTTGTTGCTTTATTTCATTCATTGTGTGAGGGCTGAGATACTGCCCGGGCGCTCAGACCGAAGCAGGTGGTTTTCTTAAGGGACCACCTCCCGAGCCTTTGACTTGGAGTCTAACCCGCAAGGCAGCGGAGCAGCGTCAGGTGCTGCGTTCCCATGGTTGCCAGTGACCCATATGGGTTCGTACGCCATTTGATCCGATTGGATTCTGGAGCCCATGTACCTCATGGTAACTGCTTTTAGTCTAACCGCTATCCAAACAACCTTCCTGGCATTGTAGGACCTGCAGAGACATGAGTCCCAACCAGTTTAGCTTGTTGGGTCACTGCAGCATTCAAGCCCGACCACCATGGCAAGGTAGCAGTTATCGGCCGGTCAATAAAAGTGTCAGGAATCCCCTACGGGAAACTCAGTGAGGTGTTCGAAGTACATACAGGAATAAGACAAGCTGGCTGCCTATTATCACCGATGATATTCTTAATTGTCGTGGACTGCATTATGCGTCAGACTATGCACAGGGAGTGAGAAGACAATAATACGCTGGACCACCGATAAGAAGACTCTAGAAGATCTGGATTTCGCGCATGGATGATTTATATCTAATGCCACACACACTCGAAAACTTACAGGCGAAAACTAGCCGAAGAGGCAGACAGAGAAGACTGGACTGCAGGTGAACAAAGAGAAGACAGAGGTGATGAAGATAACCAACGAACCGCAACAACAACAAAAACCAGCACCAACCACCGTCAGTGGAAGAGATTTAACAGAGGTTACCTCATTCACTCATCTGGCCAGGAAGCATCGTTTCAACTACAGGCTAATGGAACGGATGGAGATGTCAAAGCCAGCTAGAATCGGAAAGGCAAGATACGCCCTCATCAACCTGAAACCAGTTTGGGAATCTTCTGCACTCAGCTAACAAAAACAACAAGATTTGGATTTTCAACACAAACATGAAGTCGGTCCTTCTATACGGGTCAGAAACTTGGCCAGCATGTCACAAAAAGTATTCCCAACAAGCCGTCGCAGACTTTTGTCAACAGCTTCCACCATCGCTGGCTGGCTCCATACTGAAGATTAAATGGCTAGCCGGCCGGCCGACCGGCAAGTATTAGCAACAAGAAACTCTGGCTGGGGAACAAACCAACCAAGAACAGATCGCTCAACAAATATGTAGGAGAAAATGGAGATGTACCGGGCAAACTTTGAGGAGGCTGTCGAATGGCATCGCGCCCGATCCAGGCCATCGCTCGAGTGGAAACCCAGTGGGAAGTGACGAGTGGGTCGTTCGTGTGAGGGTGACATGGAGTACATTTTGGGGCGACGAAGAGGAGACGAGAGATTATGGGCAGTCTTGGAGCCAGCCAGTAGAAGAGAACAGCAGAAAATAGAAGAAAGTGTAAATATATTATTGAAGCCTTTTTTCCACTGAGAACCTTGTCCTTATTATGATTTTATTATGATATCTGGGTAAATTATTAAACGTGTCCGTAATGAGTAGTCCTGATGTGATCGAAAATTTTTATTATTGTTGTAGATTTTTGTTCGAAAAAAACCTGCAGCGATAATCCGGTCGAGTAGTTAAAGCACACGTTGAGTGACCCGAAAAATCCAAAAACGCAAGATTTTTCTGGAATACGACACTGTATAATAAATAAAATAATGAAGTGTAACATACAAACTTCAAATTGTTAGGTATCTGAGGTTGAATGCCATCAAATGATAAGTCACTGTGTGTGTGTCAATAAGAAAAATAGCAAAGCTGCGGATTAAACAGCGCGCGAATTGCAGACAAGGAATAAATTGATTCGAATGAACAATGTTGAACAGAGAAGGGTATGTAATTGAAGCATATACAGCAGATAATGTTTAACTATAAGCAAAAAATTATTATACATCAAATGGAGTATTAATACATTAAGTGAGTTGAACTTCATTAGCAAACAAAATATATGGTAAGTAGAATAAGGCTGGACGCAAAATAAGAAATAACAAGTGACAGACAGGAAAAGAATTAACAATTGTATCGTTTAAATGTTCGTTGTTGTTTGTTGAGATTTATCATATAAATGTAGTTCACATAATTCTATCGAATACAAATTCCTAACTTATATCCTCTGTGGGTTGTTCTTCGGTGTAATCGGACTGAGTTATTGAGAATTACAATTACAAATAAGCATTACAAATCCATAAGAGCAATGAGAAATCATATTTAGGCGTAAATAACCCGTAGGCAGAATGTACGGTCAAGTTTTCAACAGTGATGCATATTCATTTTTTTAGTAAGATTCTTTGAACTACTCATAAATAGTAAGTAGTTAAGATAATTCTACTCACGAACAATGTGAGAAGGTAAAGCCATCATTTTCTAAATATGAGTTGGTGATTACTCTTTCTTTGAATTAGCAATGTAGTCTTTTGAGAAAAGTGAATTAGTATTATAGTAAACGAGAATGGGAAACCAGCTGTTATTCATAGGACACTAAGTAAACTGAGTAGCCTTGGCAGCCTATTTAAAACTTCAGCTGCCAAATAACCTCTATCAATATATTATATATAATTCCTCTTATTCAGTTTGTTTAAATCTAGCAGAATATGACTTCTAACAGTTTTGTTTACTCTGACTAGTGTCTAAAACATTCAAAACCTGTGGTTTCGCAAGTTTCTATAAAATATAAGAAAAAGCATTGTCCTCGATGACCGTTCCTGAGTGGTGTCTTTAGTTAACCAAAATGTACTCCTGGACTTTTCACAACTGGCATTCAACCAAATGTTATGTATATCTCGAAGGAGATATCATAATGGATTGGTCTGAGCTTCAGGTTACTCTAGGAACTTGATTTTTCGTGCTCAAGAACATCTCCCAGTTTGGCTAAGTAAAGGTGTAGTTAAAACCATTAACAGCTCGATATTAGACCATCTGGTGCAAACCGGTCACAAAGCCAGCTTAGACGAATCCTTCTCTATAATATACCGGGTGCCCAACAAACTTCCAAAATCGTCGAAGCACCGCTTGCTCCAAACAGCAGAGTCTATTGCAGTTCCCCTGAAACAACCAGTGCTCTGTGTCCATAAGAAGCAAGTCCAACCAGTCACCACTACTGCCCTGGCCGGTCTTCAGTAGAGACTATAAATTCATGAATTTGTAATATCTTTCCTAATTTTTCTGACATTCAGCTTATTTTATGTTGACGCTATTGAGCTGTACTCTATTAATATTATTGAATCGATGTCATTTAAACAACATTAATGTTGTTCATAACATTAATTCATTCATTCACTATTATGGATGGATATATAACTGTAGAGCCTGATGATGAAGTTATCGAAAAGAGTACTCTTTGTTCCGTGTCCATTCTTTTGAAAATTTTAATGCGCATTTTTAATCAGTTAAAGGCCTTTTCCTGGATGGCAGCATATCCCAATACATGAGATGACCGTTCCTGAGTGGTGTCCTGAACTTTTCACAACTGGCATTCAACCAAATGTCGTGAATTTCTCGAAGAACAAAAGGAAGCCATATCATAAATGATGGATTGGTTTGTGCTTCAGGTCAGACAGAACTGTGTCACATAATCTACTGCCAGTTAATCTTTTGTTTGAAATTACTGAACGAAGAGGAAATATCACGCAATAAACTCCGCTGAAAATTCTGTACATTATATAAACACTGTTCGGAATAAAGCTATTATGATTGTTATTATTAATAAACTATGTCATACATTGAAGAAAACTACAAGATGAATATTTTTCAGTTTCATGAGTGATTCTACAAATGGGATTAAACAAGTTTTTAAAAAAAGAATTGAAAATAATGACTACAAAGATTTTAGAAAACGAGAAGACGTTCAGCGAAGAGAGTCTTTTCAACGGCGAATTCATTCACATAGCTGTACAATCGCATTTATATATAATTATTTGTGTGTGTGTGTACATGAGGTTTGTCAAGTTTAGATAATTGATTAGGTAATACAAGAATGATCTAATTTAGAAACAAAGTTAATCAAACAGCAACTAAAGTAACATTGAGTTAGTAAATTAAGTTAGATGACGTAATATAATTGACTAAAATGTTTCAACTTAGATCAGGGTAGCAACAGAGGTAATTACAGGTAGAGACTAAGTAGAAGTGAAATTGAGCAAATAAGTTGGATGACGTAACATAAATGACTAGAAATTGAGCGTTGGTCAAGTCAGTAACAGTGGTAGTGAGGTGTAGAAATCAAATCGGGTGGGGGTAGAGAACAAGAAGGTTGAAAATGTAAAATATTACAATTTAGAAGACAAAATAATAGTAATGAAGAGACAGAAAGAAAAAAAGATTAGGTAGAATTTACTTGCCAGGTAATAAGATAGATTACGTCCATTGCAAGTGTAGTGATTGAACGAACTTCTTCTGTATGCAGAGTTCAGGACTTAGCAAGTGAATAGCCATTGCTTCTGCAGTTTGAAGAAGTCTGATTCGTACACCCTTAGGAAGACTACTTCGTATTCTGTGGACGACTTTGAAGTTTGTTTGGGGTGTAGCTTGGTATCCGGAATCTATCAGGTGTTCTAAGATGGAACTGCAGGGGCATCGTTTCCTTGCTTTGTAAAACCATGCTGGTAAGTGTTCGGTGATACGTTTGGAAAGTGAACGCTGGGTACGGCCGACATACCTGGCTCCACACGAGCAGGTGAATCGGTAGATACACATCGATGAGGCCAGCAGTGGTAGCTTATCCTTCACGTTCACATGAATCATAGGTTTTGTCGCGAAGATTAGTCATAGTTCACTTGCGAAGAGGGTCTTCTTAAGTGAGTGCGACAGTCGATTTTTCAGTGTTTCCGCAGATATATCTTCATTGAATTGAAGATTCATGTAGAGTAGTTTTTTCGGGACGCTAACCATGGGCTGCTTTTGTGGTCTAGGATTCATAGATTTTGCAATAAATCTTTCTGGACAACAATTCTCGACGAGGATTCTCTCGAGATTGTCCAGTTCATCTTCTATGGTGTCCGGGGTGCAAATTCTGCGAACAACAACGAGATCACATATGTCCCTGGAATAATTAATTTAAGCGCCAAGTTTGACTGAAAAGTTATAAAACTTCCTTAAATACTCTAAGCGATCTTAAGAACATCTTGTTTCATTTTCTAAACGGTGTGTTCATTACTAACTATTTCAAATAATTCTATAAAGACAATGTGTAGGGGAGAGTCTTTAGACCCTTTCCACACATGTTGTTACTTATGGAAACGTTAAAGAGAAGACTTCACTATTGACAGTTTCACTACATATTTACTAGTTCACCTGGAGTCAAGTATATAAGCCGAACCGACAGAACATTGTCAAAACGCGCTGATGAATACCTAACAGCATGACTGTCGGAAACTGAACACAGAACAGTCAACAGTTTAATTCTAGATCACATTATTACTTCTGTTTACACAACACCATTGCAGAATTCATTCAGAGTCATTCACATGAGAAGTAAGATAAAGCCGTTCCGAAAGATTTGGCTTGTATCTTCTGTATGCAGCTGGAGCCTTAGAAATTCATAAGAAAAACTTGAGAGTTTGCGTTCAGAAACGTTCTATCCAACCTGTTTTATTACAGTGACCTTTGTGTAGATTTTATTATCCTAACTTGTTGCGTAATTAATTCTGTAATGTTTTTTGATTTCTTTGCAACCCATTTTCAATGTTTTATTTTCTTGTTTCATGTCAATTATTTACAAATAACTACTCGTCCCTTAACTAATTAGTTATCAGCTTTCTCGATTATGTAAGACCATTCACTAATTTCCACATACTGTTATTTCTCATACACTTTGACAGTAACCTCTAATCTTTATTGTCAATTAGTATTAGATGGTTGGAGGCAATCGGCAGGAAGACTCTGCTTTAATCTAGGTTTCGTGCTAGCTGGAACTCATCAGTCAGCAGGGTGTATCTGCAGTCACCTTGAAGGGACTCATTCCCTTCTGAGATTTGAACCCGCGTCACCTAGTGAGAGCTGGAGTTAGAGACGTTACCGCCACAGAGCTACTTGTGCTCACGTTTGACCTCCTGCAGGACTGTATCGGATATTTTTGATTGGACACTAGCCAGTCTACACGAAAGATGTAGGACTAGACACATTAGAATAGTTACTGACTAGTGTCCAATCAATTAACATTGCAAATATAAACCCCTAACTAAGTGTACAGCTTTAAAGTGAAGTAACGAAAAGAGATCTCTTTGTTTATCTGTGCGTTTTCATCAAGATTTTATTCATAGTATAAATATTTTACTCAAATTATAATTCAAAAGCGCTTACTTTATTGTATTTGAATCACCCAAAAACATGCTAAATACTGTCAAAAGTTCTATTTATCATGCCACTTTTATGTGAAATGAGATTATTATTATTATTATGACTATTGTTCCTTTGGGTTCTGACAGGAATACATGGCTTCAACAAAACATCTCCACTTTGTCCTATTTTCTGCTGACCACTTAAGCTGACCCCACAACTGCGCATAGTCTCTGACCTTCTCCTCACACGATCTCCTGCATGCCACTCTAGTCGTCTCTCATTCAGGTTCCACTCAAGCAATGGCCTTGCGCGATGGTGTCATTCGACGGTATCCTCAGCCAGTGGCCGATAGGTTCTTGGCTGATTTCCTCCCAGTGTTGCTTCTAATTTTTTCCGGTCACTTGGTCTTTCGTCTGGAGAGAAAGTGTCTGTTGATGTAGCCATTTTGGATTTTGGCCATTACTTTTTGCAGCTGTCTATAGAAATCTTCCTTCTTTTCTAGTTCTCATTTGTGTGTAGGCGCGTAGCTTTGAATAACTGACACTCTCCTTTTGAGTTCAATTTTTCTGTCATAATTCTGGAGGATAATGGTTCCCACTGCATAGGCGCTTTAGCTGCTGTTGGTGACATCATTACAGCTACTCCCTCAGTATGCTCATGGTTGTCTTCTGGATGACCAGAGTAGATTACTGACTCTCCAGTTGATAATTTCGATAGTTCACATCCATTCCACCTGCTCTTGTAGATTCCTAGCAATTCCATGCTGTATTTCCTCATTCTATCAGCAACCTGGAAAGCCTTCCTAGTCGGCTTCTTACATAGTACGAACACCCCACGTTCCCATTTTTATTTTTGCTTTGTTTCGCTATCCTATTTCATTTTCGGTGATATAGGTTATGTATTTGCCAATTAAGGTTCTATTATTATTTGATGGGAAATGTTCACATTTCTCATGACAATGACGTTAAATAGCGGACTTTTGAGCAAATGATTCAAGCACTACTCAGCATGCCAGTTAATGTGTAATACGTTTGAAAACCCTTCAGTCTGCTAAGATTTGAGTAGTCATGTAGTAGTATCCCTAGTTTTGATAGAATAAATGTTGCACACAGATGATAAATAGAAACTACTACCACAGTAACCGTCGTCATAGATACTCAAGAACTCAGTGATTGCATTTTGTGCAGAGAAGTTGTAACCCTAACCTAACTCTGCTTGCAGACGTTTCACCCCTGTGACTAAATATACTTCGCTGTGTAAATATAAATACTGCAGTGCTTGAATTCAATTTTAAGTAACTTCAGTTGAATATATTATAGGAGTGATATTAATAGTTAGGGATAATATGAACAGAAGACTTGGTAAAAAGCCGTCAACATTTGCCTTTTGTGAATTTGAATAAAACAAAAAAATAATAAAACAACGGTTTGAGCAAAAGATTATATCACTTAATTTCATCAGCTGCTTATGTCAGCTGCCCACAACCTAAAATATTTGTATTAGGTATACGTACACAGAAATCGTTTTTTTCAAGTACTTAAAAAGGTAATATGACGTTCTTGTGCCCCTGTGTTGACGCTCTAACCAAAAGATTCTAAAACTAATTTTCATATGCCCATACTATACTTTTACAAAAACTAATTTTACTTATGGTTGATTGAGCATTGATTCATGAAGAAAGTAAAAGACAAATTCAGCTAAGAAAATTTTCTTTATCGACGAAATCATCTTCAGAGGCTGTACACAGTCGTATTTATATTTACCAAAAATGTGTAGTAGTCCACTAATGAGTAACTGGAGGGAAGGGATGACATAACTGATAGAATTACTTTGAAGTGGCTTCAAAAGTAAAAATAAAAATTGCGAATTACGTAGTACACAACAGCACAAAGGAAGAAAGCGTTAGAAGTTTGATAAGGTTAAAATTGTATATTGAATGAGAAGAAAGGCAGTTGATTGCCCATTTAAACATGAACATCCTTGACAAGTTTAATGATGCACATTCAGCAATAAACTTTACCATAGAGAAAAAAAGTAATGACAGTATCTCATTCCTAGACGTCTTCATGGTAAGGGAAGAAGATGGCACACTAAGAAAGAGTGCGTATAGGAAACCTACAACAACAGGTCAGTACACTCATTTCTTGAGTTTTGTACCTTTGAAATATAAACGTAACCTGGTAGAGTGTTTGGTTCACAGAGCTAGGCTAATTTGTTCAGACGACTGCCTCAATGAGGACCTTAAGATTATTAGAGAATTACTTAGAAAGAATGGTTAAAATCATTGAGAAAAATATGAATTCATCACCTAGGAGAGTCAGTATGGCAACAGTTCCAAAATACCCACATTTCATAAAACTGAAGTTACTCGGTGACAACATCAGTAAAATACTAACAGAGAGCCTTAAGAATGCAGTTAAGTAAGCTTATTATGCAGTAGAGATACATTGTCTCTTCACAACCACCCGTATTCTACGTTCGAGAAATAAGGATGAACTACCTGAATTTGCCTCCTCTATGTGTATCTACTAGTTTGACTGCAGCTGCGGAGCCAGTTACATTGGGCGTACACTTAGGCAGGTTCGTCATCGTATTTCCGAACATGATCCAACATGGTTAAGCAAGGGACAAACAAGATCTATTCGTAGTTTTATTTTAGTACACCTTGTTGATACTGAGCATAAGGTTGATGTTAATACAGCATTTAAAATTATTTATCACATCCCTACTAATCTTAATTTTGCTCTACGAGTTCGTCTTCTACAGACGGTTGAAGCAATAAGAATCCACCTGAAGAAGCCAAGCCTATGTATTCAGAAGAAATTTGTACAGCCACTTTCCTTGCCGTGGCCATCGTTACAAGAATGCATAAACAGGACAACGTCGCCCCCCTCCCCCTAAACCTTTAAAATTATAAAAATTATAATTGTCCAAATTATTTTTATTTATTTTGACCACTTCATCTTTAATTACGTGTTATCCTTGTAAAATTAATTTATTCTAACCATTTCTACTTTTTAAATGTGTGTGTTAATTTTCTTCGTTAATTATCAACCCACTGACATTTTGACATTGACTAATTATTGTTAACAAACATATCACCACTTGTTTGGTAAACTGTTGTGTATTGTAATAAAAATGCTACATATGTGTGTTAGAGTAGAGCCAGAGAGAGATGAGGATCTAATTGAAAAGTAAATATTTCTTCGCTCAATCTTTCTGTTTTCTAAATGTCTAAATGGGGATTTTTTTTCTACATTTAAAAAGTGTGAAGAGGATGTGAAAATGTACAAAAGGGACATATGAGAGTGATAATAGTGAATTAATTACTAAAATAAAAGCAAATTTAAAGCCTTTGCTTTAATAATTAATTCACTATTATCACTCTCATACGCTCCTTTTGTATATTTTCACACCCTCTTCACACTTGTTAAATTGACACTCAACTACCACTTTTCTTCTCACTCAATAGCAATTTTAATCTTATCAAATTTCTAACTTTGTGTCGTTGAGTACCACATAATTTACAACTTTCATTTTTTTACTTCTAAAGCCACTTCTGAGTAATAATATCAATTATGTCACACCCTCTATTACTCAATAATAGACTACTATACATTTTTGGTAAATATACATACGACTGTACAGCCTGTGAAGATGATTTTGTCGATAAAGAAAATTTTCTTCGCTAAATTTGTCTTTTATTTTCTTCATGAACATTGATTATTGACTGGTTTACATACATATATATGTATATGCTCTGTGGGGTCGAACACTATTGATTTTTGTTCGATTTTGTTGATAATACACTTTCACACTTGTGTTTTTGACACAACGTTGTTAGTATTGAACCGTACACGGTGTTCGATATATTACAGAATGTGGAAAGACAATTGTGTTTTAACATATCGACCTGAGTCGTATACTATTACGTAATAATATCAGTTAATAGGGGACTCTAAAGACAATTCCATTGTGGGTATAATTTTATTTTGATAAAGTCTCATAGTGTCATACAGTAATATTTACTGATAATCACATTTTGAGCACATATTATTGCCGCTCATAATCATATCAAGACAATACTCACACAACTTTCCAACGTTGTTTATATAATTCTATTATTTTCCATCGCTTGATTTGACTGGTAGTAGTATTTTCCATATTTCCGTTATGAGTGATGAGTCATTCCTATTGCACGTGTTGGGTGTAGATTCGATGAACAAAGATTCAGTAATCAAACTCTCTCTCCACCTACCTAGATTACTTTTTAGAATGTTAAACCTCTCCAACCCACCCAATTGTGTGGTTGTGTGTTAATGCATGCATGCAGTGCAATCGCTTAGCTTTTTTCTGAACTGCTTATCTTCTCGGGGTCAACCATTCTAACTTTAGCTAAATTCTTTTGTTCCGACAATCTGACTACCCTTGTCCTACTAGTTTGACCTATGTAGTTGACCCAACTGACAGTCATTGCAGGGTATTTTGTAAATTATATTATTTTGTGTAAATGGGTCAACTTACAGGGTCCTTTAGCCTACAGAGCTTGTTCCTGAGTGAGTTTTTAGGGTTGAATGTCACTCTAATTCCTGCTTTATTAAGAATCCTACTCAGGGAGGGTCTCAGATGTCCCCTCCTCATATGGTATAACAGTAGATGAGTTTTATTCTGTCTTATTCATGTTATCATTATTAGTTTCACAATTATTTTTACTTTGCTTTTGGCCTTTTCTGATCTTCCTAATGAATTTTATAGGATAGTTATTTAACACCAACCAGCTATTCTTCTGTCTGTTCCATTTCATCATTTAGGTCTTTTCTTGTACTACTTAGTTATGTTGTTACTCGGTTTGTTACACACTTAACTAAGCCTGTCATAACAGTTAACGGATGAGATGAATTAAAGTCTCAATATCTGTTAGAATGCATAAGTTTTGTTCTTATATCTATGACTCCGAAGACAATATAATATGCTCGCAGGTTACATTTACATAACTTATACACAGAATTTTCAAGTCAACTTTTTTTTTCAAATTCGGGTACTTTGTAAAGGCAGTGAAGTAAGAAAGCCAATGATGCATATAAGTTGGCAATTAGTAACACTAATCAGTTTTGCAACAGCGTCGTGAGTTAAACTCAAATAATACAAATAGGAACATAGACAAACTATGATAACATAGCAATAGGGTGAGGGTCATAGATCAAAACATTGTGTGACCATCCAATGAAAGAGAGGGAGAGAGACAGTTAAGAAATTGAGTTGTCAGAGCAAAGACGGACTGATAACCTCTTCTTTTTTGAGCACATCAATCGGGTTTTAAACGTCTGATAGCAAATGCTTCAACAAATTTGAGACGAAATGTGAAAAAAAATTGTGATACTGATTTGTAATTGTAATTTGTGATGACCGAATTGCAGAAAGGGGATTGTCTACTCGCATGATGGAGCATTTGCCAAAGTGGTTGAAAACAGCTGAATGCAAATTGCTAAAAACCTCAATTACAAAACATCTTGTGGACTATGGACATGATATCGACACTGTCAAGTCATTCACTGTTATTGTCAGCAGACAAAGAAACAAGAAGATGCTTGCAATTGCCTGGGAGGCTTGTGCAATTCGAGTTTATAAAGCAGGTCTCAGTGTAAAAAAGGGGATGGTCGTCACTCTGAATCTACCATGCTAATACGTTTTACTTATTATTACTATTATTAGAACTATCCTTTATCAGTAGCATTATCTTAACTCACTTCAACATTATTATTGTTGTTATTATAACTATTAATATTGATATTACTCTGTTTGAAATCCTTGTTGTCTTCTCTAATGACTAATTGTTTATCTAAGTGACAAAATTGAAGCGTAATGCATTTTATCTTAACTTTAATCTCTCATACTCCCTCTCCCCTTATCTATTTGAACATGACCTGGAAAACATTCGCACCTGTCTTTCTGCATGACTAATTCAATGTGCTTATCAGTCTTATATCTCTCAACGTAATTTCAAAAGTATATATATCCCTGTATGTAGAGTATTCAGCTGACGAGTTCTACCGAAATTTGATGAATTCATTAAATCCTGCTTTATTAACCTTTATTGCCTGTTTTAAAATCTCAAAAGAATGGACACGGAACAAAGAGTACTCTTTTCGATAACCCCTTCATCATCAGGTTCTACAATTATATATACATTATAATGAATGAATGAATTAGTCTTATGAACAACATTAATGTTTAAATAACATCAAATCAATAATATTGATAGATTACAGCTGAATAGCATCAACATAAAATCAGCTGAATGTCAGAAAAATTAGGAAAGATAATAGTACAAATTCATGAGTTTATGGTTTCTACTGAGGGCCAGGGCAGTAGTAGGGGCTGGACATGTTTCTTTTGAAGACAGAGCACTGGTTGTTTGGGGCGGATTGCAATAGCCTCTGCTGTTTGGAGCATGGGGTGCTTCGATGATTTTGGTAATTTGTTAGGCAACCGGTATATCATAGAGAAGGATTCTTCTACGCTGGCTTTGTGACAGGTTTGCACCAGATGGACTAATATCGAGCTGTTAATAGCTTTAACTACACCTTTACTTAGCCATGCTGGGAGATGTTCTCGAGTGAGCACGAAAAATCAAGTTCCTAGAGCAACGGCCAATATAACTCACTCCACAAGCGCAGTTGAATTGATAGATACAATTAGAAGTGGCTAGTCTAGGTACTTCATCTTTCAGTCGAGGTAGCACCATCGGTCGTGTAGAGAATAATACGTGTAGTTCGCCAGCATTAAAAGTTCTTTGAACTGATTTTCTTAATTTCTTCGTAATTATCTCGCTTGGTATATCGCCCATGAATTGTAGTCGTATATATAGAGGCTTCTTGTTTAAATTCGTATTGGGAAATAAATGTTTTCCATTTCTGAATTCCAGGAAACCAAAATATAACACACTGAGAGGATAAAAGGATAGAGGAATTCGTATTTAGCAGAATTATTTGCCGTCCAGTACTCCCAGCCACCAACCGAGTTCAGCTCATGATAAAATCCTGTAACCAATCAATCAAATCCCTACAAACCAATACTTGAATACCAGTGTTTATGTTTACCAAAAACGTACAATTCCTCAGTAGTTTGATCAATTTTCATATTGAAGATCAAACGGTCAGAAAGAACTCTGAGAACTAACCAACAGAGAACTTATTGTACTACATACATTCCGAAGAAAATGAAGATGGGTTATCAGACACACACTGAGGAGACTGTCGAATGAAAAACCAAGCCAAGCCAGTCCTCGAATGGAATCCGAATGGGAAAAGACAAGTTGGGTGTGTGTTTGTCCGAGGGTGACATAGAGAAGATCAGAGACTATGAGCAATCTTGGAGCCAGCTTAAGATGACCTCTGAAAATGGGACGAAGTGGAGACGTGCTGTTGAAGCCCGATGTTCCACTAGGAACCCAAGCGAACAATAATAATAAAAACGTATAATAGTGTATTATTGAGTAACTGGAGGAGGTGACATAATAGATATAATTACTCAAAAGTGGTTTCTAAAATACAATTAAAGAATTTAGAAATTACGTATTAGTCACTGATACAACGGAGGAGAGGGTTCGAAGTTGGATAAGGTTAGAATTGTTATGGAATGAGAGGAAAGCTAGTTGGGCGTCCACTTGATAACGATGAAAATGTGCAAAGTAAACATGTAAGAGTGACAATAGCGAATTAATTATTAAAAATAAGAGCAAATAATGTATGTAAAACTGGTCGACGGTGACTAGCAGTGGAGTACAGGAGCGCAGTTTTTCCTATTTGGGACTCGTCTTCTGGATGTATCTGCACTGCCCTGTGAATTATGATGTTCCCACCGGGGCTCGAACCCAGTGCCCATAGTTTCAAACGCTAAAGAGTTATCCACTAGACCACTTGGGCCACGAGAGCCACCTCTTGTGCAACGGGAACAGCATCACTCACTGGGGAATGCAGATATATCCAGTTGACGAGTCCTAAACAGGACGAAATGCGAATCCTTGATTCCACTGCTAGTCACCATCCACCAATTAAATTATAATTGCATGCCTAGACATAGTGGAAGCATCTGCACAAGAAGCCGACATGTCAACCTGAGACTGAGCACTTCGGTCCAGTCGATCGAAGGAAAAATCTGAAATTCAATTAAATAATGTGTGTATTCATAAATTTACCTGCCTCTATGGAGCTAGTTATGTTAGCCGCACAAAGTATACACTTTCTAAACGTATCTCCAGAAATCATCCAGCATAGTTAGTCAGAGAACAATGTCATACAGTAGCTAGCTCAATTCTCCCGTACCTGGTGAACTTAGGTCATGCAGCTGTACCACAGTCATCTTTCAAGATTATCCACAAGCTGAGACGGAATAGTACAAGGAGTATTAGGTTTTCGCATTTTTGTACGGCAGGAGCACTGGCTATTTATCAATATAACCCTGAACTCAGCGTGTAGAAGACGTTTGTTCACTCTTCCATTCTACCATAATGTCAATCTCTTCCCAAAATGTTAGCTTTTATATTGAATGATTACTTCACTCTGATCACGCTTACATGTTCCTTTTGTACATTTTCATACTTGTCAGGTGGACACTCAACTACCTTTCTTCTTATTCAATAACACTTTTAACTTTAACAAATTTCAAACCCTCTCCTACACTGTGTCACTGACTGCCACATAATTTCCAATTTTAGAAACAAGAGAACACGAAGTTCCGCAAAGATAACTGTCTTTTCGGTGATTTCATTTTCAAAAGCTGTACAATCGCATTTAATTTTACATAATTTTACATGGATACAATTCTGGTTTGATTCCACATAATTACGAAGGAGAATAGAAGGTGACAATTATTTTCAACTAGATATGGTTTGCGAGAGGCTTAGAAACAAAATAACACAGGATTAGAATGGATAACAAGTGTGTAAAAATGAGCATGGAAACCTACACCCAGTGCTCCAAAAAGACTTCCCTATATGAACCTACAGTTCAATGGAGACCAATCTACAGAAATACTGAGAAATCGACTCTCCCGCTCATTGAAGAAAACTTTCTTTGCAGCTGAATTATGACTGACTTTCTCCACGAGACCAATGATTCGCATGAACGTGAAGGATAAGCTACCGCTGTTGGCCTCATCTATGTGCATCTACTAATTCACCGGCTCGTGTGGAGCCAGGTATATCGACCGTACTCAGCGTTCGCTATCCAAACGCGTCAACGAACATTTACCTTCATGGTTTTATAAAGGAGAAAACCAATGCTCCTGCAGTTCCATCCTTGAACATTGGATCGAATCTGGACACCAAGTCAAACCACAAATAAACTTCAAAGTTATCTACAGAATATAGGGCAATCTTGCTAAAAGTGTACGGATCAAACTTCTCCACATCGCAGAAGCAATGGCAATTCACATATTTAATCCTGAACTCTGCATACAAAAGAAATTCGTTCATTCATTAAATCTACAATGGACGTAATCTTTCTTAGTTTCAGTCTTACTAATTGTATTATTTTGTCTTTTGCATTTTATTATTTCACACCTTCATTTGTATTATTCTCTACCCCACCCTTTTGTAATCTCTACCTTCATTAACAATGTTGCTAACTCGACCCACGTCCAATTTCATCATCCGATTAACTTACCTAATTTTCAACTGTATTATTCTCTACCCCCACCCTTACTTAATTTTAACCACCACTAATTAACAAACAAGAATTGTATCCATGTAAAATTATGTATTTAAATATGATTTTACAGCTTTTGAAAATGAAATCACAGAAAAGACAGTTATCTTTCCTGAACTTCGTGTTCTCTTCTTTCTAATTTTAGAAACCATTTTTGAGTAATTATATCGATTATGATACCTCCTTCCCCTGTTACTCAATAATAGATAGGTACACTTCTTTGATAAAGATAAATGCTACTGTACAGCCTCTAAAGATGATTTCATCGATGAGGAAAATTTTCTTCGCTGAATTTGTCTTTTATTTTCCTCGCGACTCTTAATAAAAATTAAATTATATTATCAACTGATTATCTTAAAGGGTTTCAAGGTATCTATTTCACGGCCCGTATAAACGAAAGACCCGCCAACAGCTCTCTTGAAAAGTATTTCTTCCTTGGAGATGTTTCATTTGCCGTACATAAGCAAAAAATCTCAGCCATTCCTTTCTTTCAGTTTCCCCGGTATAACGACTGCTACTACAAATACGCGTAGTATTGATTTTGTAGGGATTTTGTTTGATTGCATGGAGGATTCCATTATGAGCTGACATCAGTTAGAGAACCATTAGAAAACCTGGGAGTACTGGACAGCTGTTTCGTCCTAGTTTTGGACTCTTCAGCACTACGCACCCACCGGCGTTCTGTTGGGAAGCCGTGACCAGTAGGGTATAGCAGGTTGAAGGTGAGGCAGTAACTTATCGAAGAAGACATTGCGAAATGGTCGCACTATGCCGTGAATTGGCAGAAGTTAGAACTCAAGGACCATTGGATCGGGTCCCAGTGGCTCAATGGTCTACGATCTCGCCTTGTAACCAGAAGATCCAGACTTCGAACCCCAGTGGGTGAGTACTGTCGAACAGTCCCAAACTAGAACGAAACAGCTGTCCAGTACTTCCAGCTTGTTTTCCAATGGTTCTCTAACCAATGACAGCTCATGATGAAATCCTCCATAAAATACGCGTAGCTGAACACTGAACGGTTTGGTTAGTGAAAGGTGAGAGAAGGACGACAAAGTCTTCAATCTGTGAACACCTTCTGGAGTCAGCTCATTCAGACCCCCACACGTGATTCATCTTTTAAAGTTATCTACAGGACCAAATCTAATCACTCCACAAACTTTCGTTTTCTCCACTTATAGCATGGTAGAAGTTCTAGCTATACATAGACAAAAACCTAAGCTATGTGTTCAAAAACGTTTTGTCAAATCCCTTTCTTTACCTTGGTCATAGTAATGTTCTTTTATTTTATTCTATTTTGCCATTTGAATTCATTCCACTTCACCTTCGCCGTCTTTATTGTTATCATCATCACACTGTTAATTTAACAGACAACACGACCTACAATTTTAAACTATTTATACCAGTTCACTCATTTAATAATCTTTAAAAGTTTTGTAATTCATCCACTTCACCTCTACCTCTTTAGTACATCATTTTAATTATCTTTAATCTTAACGAATGTGCAATATTTCTAGTGCCACTTAATGCCTCCTTTTTCCGTAATATAAATACGACTGTACAGCTTGAAAATGAAGTCGTTGAAAAAGACACATTTCTTCGCTGAACAGTGGTAACGTCTCTGATTCCAGGATTGAGCGGAGTGGGTTGTAATCTCAGAATGGATAAGACTTCTCCTTCAAGATTGCAGATACGCCTTGCTGACTGGTGAGTTCCAACAAGCACGACACCTAGCTAGGTTCCAGACTTCCTGCCGATCGCCCCCAACCAACTAATAATGACAATTTAAAGTGCGATAATTGCATACCTGGTGAACACTGATCATTCCATTTCAACAAACGCCTCCTTCAAAGTAATCTACAAAGTCAAGAATAGCCTACCAAAGGCAATACAGTTTCGTCTTTATTGTATCACTGAAGCTCTGGCTATTCACATAGAAAAACTGGAGCTGTGCACACAAAAAAGAATTACTCAACCACTTCTATTATCATAGTAACAACTTTGTTGATTTTTGATGACTTAATTTTGTTTGTTTGCCTGTTTCTTTAATTGCTCATAATTCTTGTATTCATTTAGAACTCTCACGTAATTTCGTATTCTCTACTTTGTTTCTATGTGAACCCTAAGTACAACTCAGTGATCAAACTATTCACATTATTACGTAACCCCTTTCCAGCAATTGTTTGTGGCAACTCATCACCTTTGAACGAATTACAAGTGTGTTAAAAAAATGAGCATGGAAACAAAGTTGAAATAATAATTTTCAACTTGTTTCCATGCTCATTTTCTATACGCGCTAGTAATTCCTTATTCCCCTGTGTAATTTTTGTTTCTAAGGCTCTTGTAATCTATATTCGCACCCCCTAACTCCCATTTCAAGTTGAAAATTATTATTTCAATTTTGTTTCCATGCTCATTTTTACACACTTGTTATCCGTTCTAATCTTATCTAGTTTTGTTTCTAAGCCTCTCGTAAACCATATCTAGTTGAAAATAATTGTCACCTTTTATTCACCGTCGTAATTATTTGAAATCAAATAAGAATTATATCTATGTAAATAAATGTATGTATTTAAATGCGATTGTACAGCTACTTTTGAAAATGAAATCACCGAAAAGACAGTTATCTTTGCTGAACTTCGTGTTCTCTTCTTTCTAATTTTAGAAACCATTTTTGAGTAATTATATCGATTATGTCACCTTCCCTAATTACTCAATAATAGACTGCTACACGTCTTTGATAAATATAAATGCTACTGTACTGTCAAATATGCTGACGATCTGGCTGTATCTTTGCCTATCAAATGTCAAAGCGACTGCTCTAAACTTAATGGCTTTCTGTCAGAAATCAGCCAGTGGTCCAAGGAAAATGGTCTTACCCTAAACCCCTCCAAACGCCAAACAGTCAATTTCAACTTTAGGCATAAATCCGACCTAAACAAACTGGTTGGCTCTCACGAGGTATGCAACATAGACGGCACTGAAATAGAAACCAAATCAGAAATTAAATACCCAAGTGTCATTCTATCTGCTGACCTCTCCTGGTCGTCTCATATCTTAGCAATTTCTAAGAAAATATTCCGTCTTACCTTCTACATTAAGAAGTTAAGACATTCTGGTATAACCCAACCCTTACTCCTACAATTCGTTAATTCTCGCATCCTGCCTATTATTCTCTATTGTTCCCCCTTAGTTTTTCCCGGGCTACTGAAGAAAGATTACACCTTATTACTCAGGATGTTAAAGGTTGTCAGCAGGGTAAGCAACGTGCCACTTAACCACCTTGTTAATATTCTGGTTGACAGGCACATGGACTCACGTGAAAAATGGGCCAAGTCCGTTTTATCTAACTCACATCACCCTCTTCATTCACAACTCTCCCCTTGCATCTCATCGGGCAAAACCAGAAGCCTATATAGGAAACTATATGCTCGCACTAGCAAGTACAAAAACTCAACTATACCCAACTTAGCTCGTGTTCTGTGTGATAAAGAAAGCATTAGGCGTGACACCTATAATTCATTAAAGTCAGTAGAACAACTGGATCTCGTCTTTCCAACTCACATCATCAATAGGTACAACATTTTCTTTCTTTCTTTTCCTATTCTCTCTCTCTTTTTCCGTTATGTGCTGCTTTGTTTCTCTCTCCCGCTTACGCCAGTAAATATGATAGCACCTACTTCTCTAACACCTTCAAACACTGTTCAACTTTGGCTTTGCTACCGACATGCCAATGTGTTGTTGTAATAATGAACTGAGATTTCCTTAATCTATGTAGAATTTTATTTATCGATAATGTAGTAACTGGATGCAATACTGTAGTAAAAATGCTGAGAATTTCATTCTGTATCACATGTACTGTTTTGGAATAAAGCAAATTATTGTTATATTATATTCACATAGAAAAATCGGGGCTGTGCATACAAAAGAGAATTACTCAACCACTTATACAATCATGGTAACAACTTTGTTGATTTTTGATGACTTAATTTTGTTTGTTTGTCTGTTACTTTAATTGCTAATAATCTTTGTATTCATTTAGAACTCTTACGTAATTTTGTATTCTCTACTTTGTTTCTATGTGTATCCTCAGTACAACTAAATCATCAAATTATTTATATTATTATGCAACTCCTTTTTAACAACTGCTTGTGACAGTTCATCACCTTTGTTACTACCCTGGTTTCATTAACACCCAATTTTCTGACCGTTTTTGTATTACGTAACTCCACCAAAAGCTCATCAATTTTCACCTATTTAGTTAAAATAACCACAACCAAATGTATTTTTGTTCGACGCACATACATACAAAATAACCCATACATATATTTGCGATTGTACAGCTACGAAAATGAATTCGCCGCCGAAAAGATACTCTTCACTGAACTACACGTGTTTTGTTTTCATTAATGCCTGGATGGGAATTATTTATGAATTCAGAGTTCACCGTGATGGCAAGCCACCTAGCAAACATAAGATCAAAGATAATTAACCTTGAACATCGATTTTCCTGCAGTCTGTCTGGAATCAACATAGAACTTGGCACTGAAGTGCAGCAGTTCGAGTTGCCACGTTCCAAATAGCACACAAAAGTAGACAAGAAAATGAGTGAGGGGAATCAGTAGAGTTTTGACAAGTATAAGAGTGAAACACAATGAGTAATGGTAGAAAGGAATATGAAAGATTACAGGGACTCAATACATCTGCGTAAGCCATTGACAACGATTTTCAGCCATGTCACCTATTGTCTCCACCCATTGATTCTTAGAGTCCCGAGGGCGGGCCCCAACCCGGAAGTCTGCATCTCCCTACCTGACTCAGTTTAACTGTCAAGGATTTCATGGATTGATGAGGCCATGTTTTTGTTTGACCACCACTTACTCTTTTCCAACCCGCACCTATATAAGCTAGTAATGCCCGTCAGTCGGGGGAGGCGATGGTTAGGCATGCGCAGCACGTGACCTAACCATCTCAATCTATGTAACTTCATAGCTTCTTTGAGTGATTTTCCCTCTTTGCCCAACACTCTACGCCTAACGTCAACATTACTTACTTTATTATACCACCTAACGTGGGAAAGAGATCGTAAACATCTGTGGTCAAAATCAGTCAACCTTTTCATGTCTTCAACTCGTACTGGCCATGTTTCAGAGCCATAGAGAAGGACGGAGCGAACTGGTTGATAGCCAAATGTCACGCCTACGCCAGAGATGACGTAAGTTAGCGGAAGCAGCTCGAGCTTATTGGATCCGAGCTGAGATTTCGTCGCCAATCAGTCCGTTGGTGACTTGAGATTGTACAGCTAAGAAAATGAATTCGCATCTAAACTGAGACTCTTCGCTGAACTACATGTTTTGTTTTCATTAATGCCTGGATGGGGAGTTCACCGTGATGGCAAGCCACCTAGCAAACATTAGATCAAGGATTATTAACCTTTAACATCGATTTTCCTCCAGTGAACTGAATGGAGTACCGAGCCCCTCAGGAAAAAGGTATTGTTAATCACAGACAAGCAAATTTACCTTTCTTCTATTTGCAGATGATTTCAACACCTAATTAAGCACATCAAAAATCTGCCGATACTTTTTCCTATAGATGATGAAGCATACTCATTTTTTCATGGACAAAAAATTATCCAGTGATGAGACGGTTCTTGTCGACTTCGTCTCCAATCTGTAAAATGGTATTGATATAATGTTAAAAGGCAATCAGTCTCACACCAATAGTTGCTCAGTCAATACACAGACGATAAAACTTAGAGTCATTTTTAAAGGGTTAATATTGAGATAGGTGAAATAATGAAAGCAAATGACATTAAGATACACGAAATGGATCAAGTGCTGTCAAACAGTTCTAAATTACAATGATAATAAACAATAATAATGACAGAATAAAAAGTGGAAATAAAGGTGAGAAAATATCAGAAAAAAAGCGATTTGCAAGACGTTTTGAATGCATGTTTTAACTTTCTGCTTAGGCTATACCACTGTCCCAACTATATAAAAGTGGTGAAAAAATAGACTTTATAGTGGTTGGATTGAGCTTTGTAGACATCTTGAAAAGATTAACTACAGGGAGCTAAATGACTGACTGCCTGGTTTCAACATAGAACTTTGCACCGATGTGCAGCAGTTCAAGTCGCCACACTTCACTTAGCACACAAAGCAACAGACGAAAGTAAAAAGCAATGCAAAACAGAGATATTAGGCAAGAAGAATAGTAATATCGAAGGACCGTATAGTTTTATTGGATATTATAAGTCACAAGGAGTGGATGCATCTGTGCCATCCATTTAGAATGATTTTGAGTCTCAAGCTTTCATTGGTTTTTACCGTCCCCAGGATCCCAACCAGCCAAATAATCTACACCTCCCTACGTGAACTAACTGTTGTGGATTCAATTGACTGATGAAGTCCTGTATTGGTTTGACCACCACTAGCTCCTTTCCCAACCTGATCCAATCTCAGCTAACATCGTTGGTCGAGGAAGGCGATAGCTGGTAATGCATGCCTAGCACATGTCCTAACCATGTCAACCGGTGTAACTTCATAGAGAGCTAAATGATCCCAACAGTGTCCGTCAGGATGTTCAATGTCGCCATTTTTGTTTAATTTCATCACAGATGCACCAATGAGATTCGTCCCAGATAACTTTAGCGACCTACGGATAGACTAGTTAAAAGGTAACACTCATGTTGACTCAGAGTATGTGGATGAGATTGTCCTACTGTAACAATAGAAGACAAGGGCCAGGCAATAGTTAGTTTATTAAGGAAATCAACACATATTTACAGCTTCTCATGTACATTATTACAGATTATTGTTAGCAGAAAAACACCGTCTTCTGATTGGTTGTTTCTAACTTAAAGTTAATCTTTCATCTCTTGTGGCTGTTTCTTGAATGTCAAATCATCTGTATGCTAAGTGTATCCGCCTACACAAAGTCTGCTCTGGTTGGTTGGTGAAACAGTCTTTGTTCTTATTTCTCTCACGACCAATATTGGGGACGTAAACATTGACGTAAATTACTGTCTACCAATTTGGCTAGCAACCAGCTCTCACCACACTACTAGGTGAAGCACCTACCTGGCTAGCTCCTGGCAAGTGTAAGATGGTGCTACTATACTGGACTGCACCGACTCCTAGCTTACAGAGAGGGAGTAAAGTGGTAGAGCTTGTTGACCACTTCACCTATCTGGGGAGTTGCATCAGGCAACGTTAGTGGGATGATCGCTGATGAAATCTCAGTACAGATACAGATGGCTCGTTGGAAATGGAAGACATGAAAAGGCCCGCTAGCTGCTTTTGATCATAGGTGTCAGTGTTCTATCTCCCATGTTATGTTGTATAATACGGTGAGTGATATTAAGGTTAGGCGTCCAATGTTGTGTAAAGAGAAAAAGTTGATCGACGAGGTTGTTGAGCTACATCGACTGAGATGGTTAGGACATGTGTTACGTATGCTTAGTCATCGCCTTCCTCGACCGATAGGCAATGTTAGCCGATATAGGGTCAGGCTGGAAAAGGGCTAGCGGCGGTCAAACCAAAACATGGCACCAGTCAATGAAATCTACAACAGTTAGTCTAGGCCACGTAAGAAGGTGTAGACTTTCTGGTTGGGGTCCTCGGGATGGTAAACGCTAATGGCTGGAGACAATCGGTGATATGACTCAAAATCGTTCTCAATGGCTGGCGCAGATGCATCCACTCCTTGTGACTTATAATACCCAATAAAACTATATTGTTCTTCGTTGTTACTATTCCTTTTGTCTCATATCCCTGTCTACTGTCTCTATTTTGCATTTCTTCTCTTGCTTTGTGTGCTACATGGAGTGTGGCGACTTGAACTGCTGCACATCGGTACAAAGTCCTATGTTGAAAACAGACAGACAGATAGTCAGGAGAAAAATCTAAAGTTTAAAATCAACGATAGTAAGAAATGGGATGTTTCATTAGCTTATACTGTCAGTAATGGCTACAAAGTAAGAAGAGGTCCAACCAATACGTTATAATATTGGTAATGGGGAAAGATGACTGGAAGGTCTGTACTTGATACTCTCTGGCTTCTCAAAATACCACAGAAATCGGTCTTCACGTGTATATAAGGCAAAAGACGAGTAAGTCGTGCGTGACTGCGAAATTTCGCTTGAGGTTGCTAGAAACAGCTTAAGTGCACTAAATTTCATAGAATAGTGTCTGAACTCGGAGACCAATACAAATGGCATCGGGAAGTAATAAGACCTGCAACAACTCTTTTTCCCTCCCCCCGCCACCTCTCTGAAGAAAAATACGTGGTAATGTAGCTGGAAAGACTGTCACCTTAAAGAGACATCCTAGCGTCGCCACACCTACCAAGTAAGCAGTAAGACTTCGTCCAGAAATCCCAATATAAGAAAATTCTCTTTTTATGTCTGTCATTATTTGATCAACCTGCAATGCACGCTGTGACCTCAATGGGATATCGTTCCAACCAGCACATAACGTCGGGTCATTGACGCATACAAGTCTCACTAGAGCAACCTTCAACCAAAGCACGTAAGCTGTTGCCTAACCTAAGGTTCAACAAACATCTTTATTTTTTACAATGACGAACCACCTTTCAGAGGCACGAAACAGCATACTAACTAAGGAAAGACTACACTATTATGATATACTACGACTCCTGGAACCTTGCCTGACGAAGAAATTTCGCAAAATTTTGAACGCTTAAACATTCTCATTTTTTTGTTTTGAGTGGAAAGCCCGCTCGGATAACCTACGATACCCAGTGGTACTAGTGATATCAAAAACGTACGGAATAAAGTGTAAAGAGTGAACGTTTTCTTAAAAGTAATTTTATACCAGTAAACCAGTACAATGAGATTCTGTATAGAAAAATAATTTACAATCAAATTTAAAGCAAATATCACAGATAGATAGAGATATTCACTGAACAGTATAAAAGAATAAACAAATAACTTGCTCGTAATATAATATGTGCGAGGTTCATCAAGCTATACAAATTTCTGATAGTTACAGTTCATTCCATTCACTAGAAAACTAGAATCTGTGGGACTATGTACATGTGGAGGGCACTGAGATTTGTCATCACGTTTATTTTTACGATGACGTTTACGGCGTCGCCTTTTTGCCTGCTTAGACGGCTCACCACCAGTGGACTGTAAGTCTTTTAATTTTTCTACACTATCATTGATTAATTCATGTTTAGTTTCAGTGGGATCATCATCGTCCCCCGCTAGCTGTGATGCTACATCAGGTTCGTAACCTTCTGATATTAAATACTTTAGACGATCACAATAACGAGATCTTGCTTCTATCTCCCAAATCCGATTGGATCGTTCTAATCTGCTTGCTGTAGCATATGTTCGTAGGTTGTAGACAGCGGAGACAGGATTCCCGCTAGGAAAACGTACACGTCTTGAACTGTCGAGAGTTTTATCAACAGAATAGGAATCTGACGTCCCACTCTTACCAGGCACCTCTTTTTTCACCACATTATTTACACTATATTTAAATGACCACTTTCTATTTACTTCACTCAGTCGTTTGTTCCCAAGTTTCGACGGCAATGTGAAACAAGCTGAAGTAGCATCTGCTGGTGGTAATTTCTTATGAGAATTTTTAGTCGAGTGTAATACATACAACTTAGGTGCATAACTGATCTTCACTGAGAACGTTGGTTCGGGACAGTCGCTTTCATCTGAGGAGCTGGATATCTCAACAGAGCGAAAGAAGTCGGAGTGACCTTGGGGAATTATTGATCGAATATTAAGATGAAGACCTAGCCCATCTTTTTCAGGAATACTAAGATCATCACTACAATAGAGTAAGTCGAATAGCTGACGACCATGACATGGACAAACCCAATAACGTTTTCTTACACACAGTTTCGTACTGACCAGAGTTATATGATGATGATGATCAGATTTTGTGTCTAGGTGAAGCAGAGAAGTCAAATTTGTTGTTTCGCATTCAATTTCTGTCGGACAGTTGCGATTTAAATTGAAGCCACGTAACACTGCTTGGATGGCTCGTGTAAGGTTGTGAAATGGTGAAGATGAAGCGAATATTTTGTTGGATTTTGACTTTACACTTTTTTGAGTCGACCGTAAATCCTTGGCTACCAGTTGATGGTACAAACGTCTAAACCAACAATCTTTACACTGAAGTATATTGCGCAATATATGAAGATCACTGGCAGGAAGCAAAGCGTGTGGACCAAAATGAAAAGTTGGTCCGATTGACCAACTTTCTGTCATCTGTGAACCAAGAAATTAAGAGAATATTAGACTTGTTAGACAAAAAGCACTAATCAGTGCATTATTGCAAATGGCTTTTCAAGATGAAAAAAAAGAAATCTGAAACAGCTCTACACGGATACTTACACCTATATAAGGTGTGAAACAAGTTGACAAAAAATTATAGTTCAGATGTAAACAACAATTGTGTGTGATAACCACTAGCTGATCTATTGCCAATGTCATTGGTAATATTTCCGTAATACATCTATTTCGACAGACGGGTAAGAATCCCCACCCTATATTACATGTCACCTAAGAATTTCAGCTTGGAGCTTTCGTTGTGAATGCACCTGCGTCTTTGTGGAGTTAACAATGAGCCACATCTATTGTGTAAGGACTGCTTGGCTGCATAAACCTCAGAAGTTGACATAGGATTACAACCACTTAGAACTCGAGTCTAGGCCGATGAGTCGCCGACCCAGCTAACTCCAAGAGTTGGTTTGTAAGGATCAGATTTGCTTTACGAGTGTGACCACGAATTGATATCAGTTAGAGAACCATCGGAAACCAGGGAGTACTGGACAGATGTTTCGTCCTAGTTTGGGAACCACCAGAAGTACGCATCCACTGGGTGGCTAAATGGTATACGAGCTTGCTTTCTAACCGGGAGGTTCTGGGTTAGAACCCCAGTAGGTACGTACTGCCGATGATTCCCCAACTAACTTCAGCTGACGTTGGTGGTCGAAATCAGTTGCCATTCTTTTAACTTTTCAACTCCAGACCAAAATATTACAGAACTAGGGTGGAAATTAAATCAAATGTCAATATCCTCTACTGAGTGAGTTATCACATATATAGTAAAGCATAATTAAAACTTCTTAAACCGTGGAAATTAATTACAGTAAGGATTTACTCGAGATACTTAGTTTTAACTATACAAGAAAATGCCAGTAGTCTACAGTGAGATAAAATACTTCAGCTAGTATAACACGCTAACCTCTGACTATAGACGCTTTGAAGAAAGAAGTTAAGAAGTTCACTTAGCAGTTTACGCTGATATTAGTGCTCGCCTTACCATAGCTTTATATGTTCACATGTAAGAACTAATCAACATCTCTGGTGAAACTGTTAAACACAGTAACCTTGCAATGAAACTTCCAAGGGATAAGTGGTTTTCCGACTAAAGGTGTATATAAATACGCTAAACCCATTGAGTTAGACAGTGATGTGAAGGTTGAAATTAAGGAACCTTCTTCTGAGACAACCAAAATAACAGTCTACTTAATTAAAACCCAAATACTGACCTAACAAGTCAGTAAGAAAGAATACTTTAACGGTTAGCAGTCATCACAAGATTTACACAGCTTTCACCAAACCCATGAACTTACCAAAAATCTTCGAGCACCCTTTTATATTTAAATATAAATTTTCTCCGTAATTTGACACGATATAGTGGGAAATAACGCATGGGAAGTTCGGAACTAAAAGCATCTGTGAGGTGGAAATTTTGTTGAAAATGCCGCTTGGCCGTAATTTCCAAATTTACCTACACATGTAGTTTCAATAGTTTCAATATTTGTAGAACTTTTTAAGAAATAAGCTTATATTGACTTCGCAAGAGCAAAACAAAATAACAAGTGTCCCGGGACATGTACAGGCTTCTATAATTCGGCATTAAATGTGATATCGCAACTCATAAACTTCTTTGCGTATGCTTCTGAATTCTGTCAAGTAGATGTTGAAAAAGGCTTCCAGTATCCAATATCATTTTTATGAGCTAGTATAAACCAATTTGATTTCTTTGTGCTCGCCTCTTGATTTTGAGATAAAGGTTCCTGATCTTCGGTAAACTTCTGCGTAGCTCGTCCCGCCACTCGACTGTCGTAGCTTTGGTTGACTCCAAAGTAAGTTGTGTTGGGATTAATTATATGTGGTTTGTAGTACCAGGTGTGTTAAGACTGTTACTACTGTGATCCTTTCACCAGTTAGTCCTTCGGTATCCTCGTCAAAAGAAAAGAGATAATAATAGATTTAATTAGTGAAGTTACTCAGACTAACAGAGAGAAAAAGAAATAAGAAAACGTAGCAATAGTCAGCTGATTAAATTTGAAGAATAATATGAATAATACGTATACCGGTAATAATGATGATAATAATAATATGTGTAGTTAAAGTTGCCAGGAGAGTAAGACGAGAGAGAATAAAAAGAAGTAAAACGACTAATTTAGTTGTCTACCTCTGAATTGTGTATGCGATTTTAAGGGGATAGGCCATTTGGACGCAGTCCTTGTGTCGCTGCATGATTGTCAAGCCTTCGCTTAAAGGGGTCCACAGACAATGCCATAGCTACATCTGCTGGTAAAGAATTCCAGGGACGGCAAACCACCAGTGAAAGAAGTGGGAGCGCACCCAACTCCTTGCACTCTGGTGAGCTATCCTTCTGGGATTTCCACGAGGGAGCCTATACCCACTCAATGGCAGCACACCCTTGTTTGGGTGGTTCTGGTCATTTGTTATTTTGTAGGCAGTAATTAAATCCCCCCTAAGACGACGGTTGCTAAGTGTGAATAGGCCTAATTTCTTCAGCCTTTCATCATATGGTTTGTTTCGGAGACCAACCACTCCTTTTGTTGCCCGTCGTCGGACTCTTTCCAAGAGGTTGGCGTCTCTTCTAAGCAGTGGGGGTGCAATTGCACTATGCACTTCAAGGTGTGGTCTGACGTATGTTTTGTACAACCTTAGAAAGAGCTCAGGAGTGAGTGCACCTAACTGTCTATGTGTAAAGTGTATGACCGCATATGCCCTCGCTACGTCCCCCGTGTAATTTACGCTTGTGTCCACTTTTCCCGTTAGAACTAGACTTAAGTCGCGTTCCGACGTTGCGCAGGACAAGCTTTCATTGCACAGGGTGTAACTTGCATTCTGCAGTCTACAGTTGCGTAACTTCACTACTTTGCACTTTTTCAGGTTGAAAGTCATACCATTGGCCGCCGTCCAGTCTTCCCGAAGGTTTAGATCTTCCTGTAGCCTATCTGAGTGCTTCGGACACCTTACTGCCCCGCATATCTTTACGTCGTTAGCCTATAGAAGAGTCAGGCATCTTAGACGGCATGGTAAATCATTGATAAAAATCAAAAACATCAGTGGTCCTAGGACAGACCCTGCGACACTCATGACAGAAGTGGCTTACCTATACCTGCCTGGCTTAATTTGTGTAGGAGAAGGTCATGGTGAACGGTATCAAATGCCTTCTCAAAGTCTGGGAAGACCACATGGACTGGAACATTCATATCCCAGCATGATGTCCAATCGTCCCAAGCTGATAGTAGGTTAGTAACACAGGATCTGCCTTTCCTGACACCATGTTGGGCTTCATGGAGTATATTACACCTATCGAGGTACACCCTGATGTGATTGTCAATAATACTTTCCAGTACTTTTGATACCACTGAGAGTAGAGCTACTGGTCTATAACTAGTGGCATTTTGCCTATCCCCACCCTTGAAGATCGGAGAAAAGATGGCTATTTTCCACTCCCTTGGTAGTTTCCTCGACTCCATTGAGTGTTGGAACAAGTCACATTAGAGCTTACAGAGAGCTTCTGCGCACTGTTTCAGAACAGATGGCCTGATGTCGTCGCAACCTGGGGACTTCCCAGGTGTGAGTTGCTGTTGCTTCCTCAGTACTACTGTGGGGGTTATTTGGGGTGTATCCACCAGGTATTCCTCCGGTGAGATAGTAGTGCCACCATTTTGGTCCGTAACGGTAACACCCATATTGCTATTTAGCTGTTTGGCGATGGCTAGACTGAATGTTTCAGCCATCTCCAGACCGGTGAGATATTGACCACTTGGGCCTATTAAGGCGCATGCTCTCTGATTGGTTGGTTTCCTTTTGCGACATGAATTGGTACAAGTTTTTGGGGTTTGCTAGGAGTTTTTTAGCAAGGTTAGCCTGGAGTGACCTCCTATCCCTCCTGACTCTTGCCTTGCACTAGTTCCTGAGTTCCAGGTATGCATCGTGGTCGATCTGACTCTTAGATACGCGCCACGTAAACCAAGCCTTCCGCTTTGCTTGCAGAATAAGTTGCGTTCCTCTTTTCAACCATGATGAGTTTCTTTTGAGCTGTGATGTGACTAAAGGGACGGTATCCAAGATTGCTGTATGAATAATCTTTTTTACCACTTCCCAGTGTTCATCCACAGATAGCTCATCCCATGCTAAGGCCCAGTATGTGTCAGACAGGTCCTCCGCATTTCAGCATAGTCAGCTTTACTATAACACAGACATGGACGAGTAGCGTCCCACTGCAAATGCTCACAGAGAACGAGATCGAAACCTATGACTGCATGGTCACTACTTCCTAGAGGAGTCATGATCTGGACCTTTTTGACAAGTAGTTGGTCATTAGTTAGAATGTAGTGTAGTTTTGATGACTTTCCACTAGGGCCCCACCTAGTGTCGTCTCCAACGTTCTCAGTCAGTCCCGTGTTTCGAATAGTTTGCAGTAGATTTCGGCCGAATTTTCCTTTAGCATACCCCGAGCCAAGGTTCAGTGATAGGGTATTGAAATCTCCCGTTATGGTGATTTGGTCATAGCCCAAGTCTCGTATCCCTGTGATAGTGCTGAGCAGCAGCTGGTTGTGCTCTGCCCCACAAGTGGGTGATCGGTAGATGCTACCAAGTGAGTGCTTGGTGTGGCCTACGGTGAAATGACACCATATGGGGTCTGCGAGTTCGACAATTGGTGAGTCCGTTGCGCGCACACATTTAAGATGTCTGTCAAAGTATATAGTAACTCCCCCTCCTTCCTTATTATCCCTGTCTCTCCTGACCAGAACCATATCACCTATACTGATTTCGTTGTCGGCGATAGTGGGGGTTAGCCACGTTTCAGTGAGAATGATCATATTCAGTTGTAGGTATGATTGGAGATTTCGGAGTTCACCTACTTTTCCTCTCAGTCCCCTCACATTGCTATATAGGCAGCTGACAGTGAGTCTCACAACCTCAGCGTGTAGTGGGGTAATTGACGTGAAGCTGTCTGCTGGAACCCATGGAACCGGTCCGTTGTAGTTTTTTCCATGGATTTAGGTAGGACACTTGGGTGACACAGACTGTTATTCTCGGAAGTGCATCGCTCTAGTGTCACTGAGGCTTGGCGACGTATTAAAGCCTCATTTTTCTGTCTCCTTATGGTTTGGGGTCTGCCTTCGCAGCATCAGACGTGTCCTCCCATTTTTCCCTTGGTCTCATACCATCGTTGAAGTGCTATGGCCGACTTCTCCGGGGAGTTGAATGTGACACTAAGCAGCTTTGGAGAGCTAACCAGTGTGAGATGAGTGGGGCGAGGTAGTGGGAAAATGGAGATTGCTGCAGAAGCACCAAGGGACATCTGAGATGACAGCCATCTCCACTGCTTCACGTCATGCATGTGTTTTTCACAAGCAGTGCCCGTTTCCAAATCCGGAACACCGTGCACCACCATAGAGGTAGAAAGTATCAGTTCCGGTGACTCCCTTGCCATTTGTCTGATAGCCAATGGTCTGTCTTGTCTCACCCTTATGTTCGAACTTCTGTCGGTAGCTAGTACCTGAGCCATCAGTAGTACTTTTTCGGCCTCTTCGGCAGAGTCCAGTGTAACCCTTAATGGGGGTAGCTTACCCTGAGGCGCGTGGACACCCCTGTACAGCCGGCACAATTTCTCTGAACCAATGTTCAGACCTACTTTATTGCACAAATTGGACCACTGTTCCTGATCAAACAGGACCCCTTGTTCAAGCAAGCTATCCCTGCTCACAGGTACATTAAAAAGGATTAGAGAATAAGACCGACTAACCTGAGACTTAGGTTTGACCTTTGGCTTCTTGTATTCCTTTGAAGCGTCAGTAACTTTAGGCTTCATCAGGTTTTGGCCAGCCTTTGCTGTGTTTAAAGCTTGCTAGTGGAATCAAGTGGTGCCTTTGCAATCCTATCTTTCCCTGATGTTGTGGGTGCAACCTTTGGCATCTTAACCTTGTGAAGATTCGCATTTCCAGCCAGTTGGACTGGAGTGTCATTCTTACTGTCTGCACCAAGTTTTGGCAGTGTGGTGTAGAAGTTGGGGAGCTGCATGAGAATGTGTTGGGACATAAGAGTGGCGTGTTGTTTCTGCTTTCTGCAGACACGCTGTGTGGGACTGTGCCAGGGCGACAAAGTGGACAGATGTACCTAAACCACGGGCATGGGTTATTTCTCATAAACTCATAGTATGATTTCGTTACCCCCTTGTCACAACGACAGTGTACCCATCGCTTGCAAAAGTGGCATTCAAAAGCTCAGTCAGTTTTAGAAACGATGACGCTTCACGGTTGACATTCGTCTCCCTTCCTTGATGACACATTCGAGGTCTTGTGGCGTCCTGAGCATTTCCTTTTAGTTTCGCTGTGTTTCACGCACTAGCTTTCAATAGATTTAGGTGTAGTGTCCTGTCCACCTGGTATTGCCTGAGTCGTTTCAGTACTAGACTGAGGCAATGTAGGTGTAGTATCAGAACAGACGAGACCTACGCGAGTCTTTAGGATTGATATGCGGGAAGGGGTTGATGTCCCTGGGTTTTTGCCTTCTCTGGCTGAAGCCCTAGTGACTACAGAATATGGTGTTTTAGTGCTTTTTCTAAGGCTACTTTCGACAGACATATTAACAATCACTGTGACTCATGCTACATACGAAAAAGAGTGCAACAGTATCTACCCACAAGAACAAGAATAAGAGTGACAAAGTACAAGACAAGGAAAATAAAAGGTTTTCGACTTTACCTCGTACTTTCTGGATGATCGGCTTCACAGCAATCACGTAGTAGACCAACAAGTCTTGTTTACCTAAACGAGTGAAGAAGATGCTGCTACAGAAGTGGCACCTGAAGCTTTGGCAGTAGTTCGAGACAGCTGGACTTACCACACAGAGATCCAATATATAAGTAATGGTTGAATTTAATTTACCGCCTAGGGAGATCAGGTTTCCCAAGCGGATAATTCACAAAATAGGTATTTTCGGCTAGAGAGGAAAAAGCACGTCCAGTAAGTTACATGGGATTCAAAGCTAGGTTACATGACTTAGTTTTATCTCCATAGGGCTCATAAGGTTTACACACCTGCACTCATACCTCACCTAAATTTCAATGATAAAGTTACCGTGATGTGTACTCATAATAACAGTGTATTATAATAAATATTTATTCCTATATATGTAGGACACACCAGTTGTACAGGTATGGATAAGTATCATTTAAGTTACATAAATTTGGTTTATGGTGAAATTACATGGTTGCTGTTTTTTCTGATATTAGTTTGTGAGTACAATCTGCTAGCTAGTCATTCATTTGAGCACATCAAGAAATATAAAAATATTGTCTTCACACCAACAAAAACAACCCAAGTATGTGTTGGATGGATTACAAATAATTGGGAAAAAATAAAGCTTGAAGTCAATTCCCCTAATAACTTTGGTGTGTACGGGATGGAATCTTATTCTTCATTGGTATCCAAATTGGGTATTAATTTAAAATAAGTGATGTACTTGTATGATCTTGTCAGCATTCTCATCGTGGGTAACACCAGAAGTGAATTGCAGACTAATATTGGTCTTTGTCAGGCAGATATGTTTTACTGTGCCCAGGTCAGCCGCCATTTTTCGCCGCATGGTTGTTCTGTGTCAGTAGGCTGAGTGGGTGATGATAGAGGCTATCGTGATATATCATCACGCACTGTATGAGTTATCGTGTTCACGCCTGTAGAGGCGTTATAAGCGTTTATTTTTGTGAAAGTAGATTATATATGACTGGTTTCAGGCTTCTATAGCCGAAAAAGCAACATTTTCCAGTAATGTGTTCGTATTAATGGATAAAACTGTCATGATATCCCAGAGGACGTATTACTTCAAGAACTCATCGTATATAAGAAATTTAGCATAGAAAGACTATTATTTTAGTTTTAGAGTCGTAATGGTTTATTATTTGCTAGTTTTTTGAGGATATTAAGGTTGAAAATTAACTATAGGCAATGATTGTTTTCATAGCAGTTATTCTATGATAACGAGACATTTGAAGGAGAAGTAGCCCACAGACACAAGTTAAATATACGTTTTAAGGATGCCAAACAGTTTTTATCATTATCCGTGATGATTGAAATATTCCATAACACATCGAAGAGAGCATGAGATGAATGAGACAATCTGCTGAATTTCCTGATGATCATATCCATTTCGATGAAGTTTCTAGTTAAAATCACTCAGGTGATTGCAATTTATAACCTAACTTATTGTGCATGTAGGGATGTCATACATTCCTTGTAAACAGCCGTTTATACGACATATTACATTATTATTTGTTTGGTGCTATACTTCAGAAGAGGAACAATGTGTGTGACAGTGAAAACCGCAGAAGAATGCTGTCATGACCAAAGAATGAGAAAGGAGAATGAACCTTTTTCAGCAAAGGTAGGAAAATATAAAGCGTTTAACTTTTACATTACTTGTTTCTAACTTCAACGATTTAAAAATCACACTTTATTCACTTACTTGCAGATGTTCGGTGAAGTCAGTCAACCTGGTCACAGCAATTACGCATCCCCGAAGTAATTACGAGAAACAATTGTGTAAAGACATTCGCTTATTATTTTTCATTAAATATATTTAACATCCTGCTTACCATACTTTTCTTATTCTATCTCAGTGAAAGTAAGTTTGTCATTATGACGAGATGGAGGCCTGACCTACCGATGAGACCTGAGAAAGTAATTGTAGGCTAAATTCAACGTAAGCGAAATCGTACTAATATTGCTACAGCTCAACCTATTAAATTATTTGTCTCGTGTAGACTTCATTTTACACTCTATGTTAACACTCGTAGTCATATGGATTGACATCACGCTTAAAGGGAAATAATAGCAATACACTACTTGTGATTATACTTAACTTCATACGAAATTGAACTCAGCTGCAGGGCCTAATTTCTATTCTTATTTTTCAAACACTGAAGTTAGGTATTTTTGTCATTAGTCCCTACATATTTACCTATGACTAGGAGACGTAATCGCGTAACTTTAGGCAGATATTTAGACTTGAATGAAGTACTCATAATTCACCGCTTTTATCGATGGATAGTGTTCCTACAGAATTGCACTTACGTATAGTAACGAATTTATATCCTAGGGAGCACCGGTCTAGCATGCCGTACTCCCAACGCGAACACACGAACAGAAAGACAACAATGTTAATAGGAAAAGTTTATTTTTATTGTAATACGAAAGTAGTTAATTTACACATTAAGAAAATGGTCCATTTGTGCGATTACTTCTCCCGCGTAATCTGCGGCAACCACATAGTGAGTGCAGGACAACTACATTGTTAGCATTAAATGACTTCCTCACTTTTTGAAATTCTCCTAATGAATTCTCAAATTCCTCCCAGCTAAAGAAACGCCTTCCCAGCATTACTTCATCGAAAATTCCACTGACGTCTGCAGTGCTTTCACTTGCATTGCCTACCTGCAATAAACTAAAAAGGCTTTGTCAATAAGCATCCATCTGTCTCGCAACTGTTTAAATATAATTCCGTGGAAAAAGCAATATTGAAATACATCAGTGAGCAATATCCATCAATAAAATGCTACACGTATAACCTAAAATAGAGAAAAGTCCAAGAACTCACGGGTTGCTAACATCGCCAGCAGCTGACAGGCCAACAAACCGAGTGTATGCTAAACCAAGCCTTGTGCATGCACAAAATAAGTGAAATAAAACGTTAGAATACTCAAATTTTACATTTACATTCATCAAACATGCTTGCAAGCAACGTATCCTGCAACCACACAAACCTGCACACGATATCACCTACCTAGGACAAATTAAATATCAAACCAGCTGCCACTGTTCCAGCCAATCAAAGCCGAGAAAACCCTTAAGCGCGGAAGATTTAACACGTTCTAACGTATATCATCACCCGACTGAGTAACATGTAGACCGCTATTTGCAAGCCATTTTGAATCATGGATACGGCGTGCTCTAATAGTGACAGTGAATGTTTCAAGGGTGTCGAGTTATTAATAGCCAAAACCTTCACTGATAGTATGGTATATATAGGTAAGTGGCATCAAGTCTTGTTCAACTTCAGTCTTACTGTAGACCTGTGCAACTTCCACTACAAGGCAAATAGAAGAGAACAGGTTAGCGGCAAAGTACCAGAGAGGAGAGAAAAGTATGTGGACACGAATGGAATCTTAATGTTTGTATATATATATTTTCATGGTACATTGCCATCCAGCAAATCGATACATTTATTTATACTGAGTCTTCTTATGCATCTAAGCGACTAGTCTATTTATCGTTTTACTCATTCCTCAGGTACTGTAGCAAACTAAAAATTGATTCGTTCTAGAAATCAATAGCTCGTTAACGTAATCAGTAAAGTGAAACGGTCTCCTCAGACAGCGTTTGAAACTTATGATCAAGGCTCAAGTTCTGACTTCTATGAACAGGCTGTTCCCTAATTTGGAATATATGACGAGTCGTCTAGGGAGGCGCACTCACTGCATCCATCCTACACACATTGGACAATGGGTATCAACGTTCTCGTAGTGAAGGTGACTGAAGTCTCAGTAAGTTATTAATATCATATATAACTTCAGTCACTATAGGAAACCAAATCGCAACTAAAGCTCAAATTTTTGTTCAGGTTTGAATGCTACTCTTCATGTAGGAAAATATCCCATATATACCACTGTTTGATTTTCCTTTCTGAAACTTAATCAAAGTGAGCGAGCCAGATACTATTATATGTTGGCAATTATGATTGTCATCATGACGGTTCATATTTCAAGTGTATCCTGACGATGTGACTGTGGACCGTGATAATGCTGAAACTTAATGACACTTACAGGCAGTGAGTTGTGTCCCTTAGGCTAGTCGAAGCAATAAGAATAGCTAGGTGAAGTTGAGCTTCTAACTGTCGAAATTGAAAGCTAATTAGTAATTAAGTTCCCCTCCCTGTATTTACATGGCAACATGCACTGAACAATATGCACGCATTCGGTAGTCACTAACTTCTGGATCCCAGTTAGATGTTCTCTGCTATACCGAAACCAAGCCATCAGCATCACGAGCTCTCCATAACATTTAAATAGTACGGTATAATGGGGTATTGCTTTTTGAGTTCAACTTTAGTGTAAACAAAGCCTGACAAACAATGATTCTATTCAATCAAAACTACATGAAATACTGGAATTTGAGACGGGAATTATGTTGCTACCTAAAACACTCCAATTCTCATGGTGTTTAGATGATAATACATCTTAGTTAATCAAAGACATTTTAACCGTGCAGTGCCCTCATTATTTCATATCTCATGCAACTGGTCATGAAGTCAGACTGACTGTGACTGCGCACAAGCCGCATATCATCTTATGCTGCTTACCAGTTTAGTTATGCCACTAAAAAGTGCGAGGTATTGAATACTATATCTTACCTTTAACGCCGCGTTATGGGATAGCTATTCATCCATTCGTTTAAAACTGTCCATTTTTATTAATAATAAATGCTGTCTTCCACCACTTTCACTTTCCGATTTGCTTTTTTTCAGATCTCCAAAATGTGGCTAATACTTCAAGCTCTTCATGGCCTTCCTACACCTAGATACTAGTTTCACTGAACTGTCAATTTTTCAAATTTTCCATCAGCAATAAGTGTTAGGAATGAAGGGAGTTCGTCAATCAATTTGCTTGTCAGGCTTTGCCTCCACATTGATTTGTTTATTCTTCTTTTCTGATGGAGAAGCAAGCAGGTAAATATTGGACAGTTGGCTCTTTAAAGGGAATATCTCATGGTGGAAGGTTAGTGACTGGCTGTTGCATTAAATTGAACACAAAGCAAGTAGCTACATAATATTCATGAACCTCATTTCTCGGTGAGGCGAAAAGCGAAGAACGTAATTAAACGGCTCTCAGCATGCGCTGAGATGTCAAAGTAGTGGACAAGGATTCATGGGAATCTTCACAACAACCAGATGCTTAAGTTCAAAAATAAATAACTCAACCAAGCAACTTGATCGAAAACTGCCAATTAACTTAGCATCCTAATGGATACAAGAACTCTTTTCAGCTTTTCCCCTCGATGAGCTTGAAAGAAGCAGAAACACCGAATAGAGAAGGATATCGCGATATCGTTATATTTCGCTGGTTTTGTTAAATGCGTATAACCCACAGCCGCTGGTCCTGCTTCTGGAACCACTGTAGTAATGACGCCTCCTACGCCTTTCAGCAATTAGTAGCTCGCATTATGTTTCAACAAGCGATCACAGAAGGTTCTTTCTGTTCATCCGACGTATGTCGGCACGAGCACTAATGGGCAGTATACACACGTCCCAACACATAATGCAAACTGTTTGGTTCACTGCGGGAATTCGGTGACTTCAGGCAAAAACTAAACAATTTTAGGTGTGAGAGAGTGTGAGATTGGCACTCCCAGATTTTTTCTACTATCTTATGCTCACTGTCGCCTCACTGCAAGTGAAGTTTGTTAGCCGGCACACTGACGGCCAAAAGTGGACACCTGCATTAAGACCCAGTACTAATGTTGAGCAGACGATCTGTAATTTTCGACATGACAGATGAAATATAATCACCCAATTATCAACTTAAATTTCAATGTTTAAAGCTGTTTACCACCCAATCACATAACACGTCCGATTCCAAAACGTTCAAGACATTTAGTAAGATTTCGACTCAAGGTATGGGAGAGACTTAGGGTTAAAAGATTTACACATAATCTTGTGATCATAAATTAGTAATTAAAAAACTATCTGAACAGATACACTGTAACGTATACGAATGATGATTATCAGATGACAGGAAAGGCTTCAGATGCATTCAGAAGCGAAAACGAAGGCATCAGATGAAATTATGGACGTCGATGAGACTAAACCGGTAGATAATTCTCCAGAATTACTGGCCACAACTGGCCACCGAACATTGGATGGTGGCCATCACTGTTTAAGTCGATTTGTTTAGTTAGAGGCTGGCGGTCAAGCATCTATGCCATTTAACACACCGTCGTGTTACCTTCGTTCATTAGTGAACGATCCATCCAGTCATCCCCGCACTACGATTGGGTCCCAAAATATATTTCATATTTTGAGGATTATTTTAGTGTCTTGCTTTGCCTTAGGTCTACACGGAATGAACACTACAGAGGTTGTGGGTTGTAGATCTTGCGTTAGTATGCATCCTACTGTACGTGAAAGTCAACACTCTCTGACTCTAAAAGTTCATTATCAAGCATGAAATATGTATTTGAGGACTTTCTGGGTGGCTTGATAATGTAGAGTTGGTTACGAACAAAGCAGTCACTAGAATGTTCTTGGGGCTTAAAATGGTGAATCACACCAAAAAATTAATGTTTCGGCTGTTTGTTTAGGTTCCAGTGGTTGTTCTGAGGCTAATGGTAGCACTCACATTCATTTCAGTACAGCTGGAACGGAGGCGTACCAAGTTAGTCAAAAAACCTCGTCGTTCTCAGGTTGTTCAATGTGAACCCATCCAAAAGAACGGATTCTACAGATGAAAGTGAATTGAATCCAGCAGAATAAAGTGACTCTAAAAGAGTAGACTTGAATGCTCAACCTGAAATCGACGCTTCAAATATCTCATATTAAGGGACCGTCAATCAAGTTCAGGCTAAACAACCAAAATGTCCGCATCTCACTGCAAAGTGATTAAAAAGTAAATTGGTTTTCATCAGGGATTGAACTAGATCACAGACATCTACAAAAGACTCGGCTGCTAAGACAGAGCCCACTGGTCAAAGTGGATTCATTTCATCACTGCCCACATTTAGAGGTCTTAATGCAGAAGATCGTCTTATGGATTGGGGTTTTTATACTAAAACCGAAGGGGGTAGGAATGATTTATTCTCCATAAAGGGTGCTTATGTGTGTTGGAAGAAATGACTAACCAGTTGCCACGGAAGTTGAAGAATATAGTGGAAGTAAAATGCTGGGGGGGATCGCTAGTAGTATGTCTGGAAAGTTAAACGTACCCTGATGTCAACTTTAGTGTAATTCGCAAACATGAATATTCTGTTGTCCTCATAAAATCTATAGCTCTGAATATGTTCTATGCATAGATAATCTGTCGAAGGAAGACTGTTGGTTCTAAAAAATGAAGAAACAGAAATAAATGAAGATTGCATTTTACATTTATTTATTTAAAGCACGGAAATGTTGCCTAACCTTGACAGTTGCGTACGATTTTAACCACATTTTGATGTGTGCAGCTTGTAGTTCGAATGGTTGTTTGTATAACTTAGCTGGACCATGCATATATGATCCCACGTTTTTAAAGGTTTGCCAAATTTATAGAAATTACGTTTGCAGTTATCTCAATGCAACATATCTCTTACGCATGCTCTTAGACTGGCATTTATTAAGGTAACAAGAAGTTACTAAATAATTTCTTACTGGTTCATGGGACTATGAACCAGTGAATGTTTAGGTAGAAAATGAATACCCTGGGTTTAGTGAACAGTTCATATTGCGCTTATTAGAGCGTCTTGGCGTCGATATTGCAGTTGATATGCCGGAAACATATTTGAGGATTGCTAGTTTACCCACTCACTGTCAGTTCATCTTCCTGTAATTTTCTAAGATCTACAGATCTTCAAAAACAGAATGCAGCTCTTGACGAAATAGAAGCTTCGGCGAATCTTTTAAGGTTACATTTGAGTAAGATACCGGATGAAATTTCTAGTAGTGATTGTTTTACCTCCTTAATAAGGTAAGATATACTCCTTAATTATTTTCAGAGAGATTGCAAAGACTACGGAACACTTTTTGGAATCGTTGTCTTCTCAGTGTAACCACCAACACTTAAGACTTAAAACATTGATTCACTTGAAGTTTGTGTTCATTCAGTCGTGTAAGGAGTTTACTAAGACACTAAAAACATTTTCTCATGACCAAAAGTAAGTATGTGCAACATATCAGCATCAGTTATTAAAATTATCACTTTGGTAGAGTTAATATATTTTCATATTACTCACAATGCATTTATTTTCTAGTGATTTCTCTGTTAAAATCAACCTCCTTTTTAAATCAAAAGTTTGTAAAAATCTGCTTTGATTTCAATTTCGGCACCAAACTTAGTATAAGTTCTTCAAAGATACTCGTACATCTCAAGCATATGCATTCATTACTGAGTCAACACAGATGTGTATGGAATCTATTTGTCAAAGATGTCGTTGTTCAAAGGGAATAAATGATATATAGGTAGAATAGGTTTTCAGCATTTAATCACGTGTGTGCGTCGGTGGCACAGCGTTAGAATGCTCGCCACCCGTCGGGTGGTTCGGGGTTTGACCTCCAGCCGACGTACTCCTTTACCTCGCTAAGCCAGTAGTAAGACTGGTGAAGAGGGAAGGTTGGGCATGAAGCTAGCAACCTCATCCTGCTACAAAAAACTTCAATCCTGTAGATTGAAGTCCTATTTTCCACTGAGAACATAAAGGAAAAAAGATTTAATTACATGCAGTTGGTTGTAACTGGTTTACAATTTATTTATGCGAATAACCCAGGAGCAGGATTAACTTTTTGAGTTATCATCATAAGAAAATGGAAATTCTACCCATGGACTGGTTGATCTTCAAAATACAACTTAGCACAGAAGTGCAGCAGTTCAATTTGCCACACTCTATGTAGTACATAAAGGTAGACTAAAGAAAGAGAAAAGAGATTTTTTGAGAACTATGATGAGCCGAAATGTGCCTTTGAGAAAAATTCTGAGCCGTATCTTTAATAGTCTTCAACCATTGATTCTTAGCGTCCAGATGACGCCAACTAGGCAGTTTACACTTCCCTACGTGACTCAAACCAGATGTCATTGACTTTTCGGCTTGATACTAGGTTTTGTTATAACCACTTTTAACTCTTCTCCAACGTAACCCTATGTCAGATAACGGTGTTCGTGGAAGATGGCGACATCTCGTCATGCTCAACACCTGTCCTAGCTACCCTCATCGATGTAACTTCACTATTTCATCGACTGACTTGTCCTCCTTATCTAATACTCTACTCCTAGCCTCATATCACTCACCTCGATTATACCACTTAATACATGAGATAGAACACAGTCAACTAGAGTCAGAGACAGTCGGTCCTTTTATATCTTCCGCTCTCAATGTCCACGTGTTGCAGCCGTGATGGAGGACAAAGTGAACTTCTGCTCAGTTCATATCCTTTGATAGATAGCCAGATATTACGTCTACACCCCAAAATAATACAGGTTGGCAAACTCCACACGAGACTTTTGTAACCGTGCTGAGATTTCATCACCAATCATTCCATTGGCCTCGATTCAACTTCTCAAATAAGTGAAGTTGTCAACGTACTCTACCATTTCACCCCCTATCTGTAAGTTGGGAATCGATGTGGTTCAAGTCTGCAGCATCGTCTTACATTTGACAGGAGTGAATCGCATACTAAACGTTTAAAGATTTCTGCTTCATGTTCTGAGAAGACTGAATTTTATCAGAGTCTTCACCTTGGAAGATACTGTTATCCGCTATCTGTGGTGTTTGTAAGGATTCAGTTCTAAAGTATGTAAACACGCATTTTGACAGTAATTGGTCGAAGATATCATTATGGTGTTTTAACATATTAATAGTGGGAGTCAAGTACTGTTAACTTGTGTTATGTTACAATTTATTGTATGAGAAAGGTGTCATTTTAAAGTAGCTGCTAATATTCAGTATGTGATGCGGCAATATAACTTAAGATTGCGGGATTTTCCTGGTAGGATAAGTGTGTGTTCATTTATGTAATCGCTGGATCAATAAACGTTTTGTTTCAAGTATAGTTGCGCATCAACCTTCCATTTTTGGGACTTATGAAATTTATAGTCGTTTTAAATATTCATCTTATCCAATATGTTTCACGATATGGCACTATATCACAAAACTAGAATGAGCCTGTAATTCGATCGATTACCTAAGTTTCGATATGATAGAGAAGCTTTTTAGCTCAGATGGATGATTTTGGTGTAGTTGTGTTCTCTAAGCTGGATAGTAACATCTTACATAGTAGGGCAAAGAGAGCTTCTCAAATAAACCATCCAGCTCAGAGAACACAACTACATCAAAATTACTTGAGTTTAAATAAATGTACTGGCTCTATTTATAATAGCTTCATAGAGACGCGCCTGACTGAATTGGTCTTTAGACTTCTATGAATTGAGTCCTGGTTTTTAATCCCACTCCACCTATGTTATCCTAGATAGCTGGGCAGTGTTGTTATCCTCCACAAAATAAATGTGGCTTGCAGCCTGGTACATGGATGATTTGAGCTTGAGCTCCATTGCTTTGTTTTCGGAGGATAAGATATTATAATCATCTTGGCTATAAAACAAAATATGCACTTATTTTTTAACTGAAGTAGCATAAAATTTAAATGGTACCCGTGTATCATTCAAAGCTCAGTAGATTACTGTTATTAATGTATGAAAAATCACTAATTTGGTACATTATATGCATCAAGGGATGTACTACACAAAATCTCATAGTTCTTGTGGGGGCTGGGATACTGCTGGGGCTCTCGAATTGAAGTAGGGAGTTCCTATTAAGAGACCGCTCTCCGAATCCTTGACTTAAAATTTGATCCACAAGACGGGTGAGTGTTAGGAGCTACTTTCCTATGATTGATGGTGACCAAAACAGCTTATGCTTACCGATATGTTTGGAATCATGGTTTTTCACCTCCCCTAGGTAAAGCTGCACTTCCACCAGCCCGGTTGTCCGTGCCAGAGTTCATATTTGCCTTTTCACTTCACACACCAGTGTGTGAAGACACTGAATGGGATCTGCTTGGCAGAGACTGTGAACGCGTAGCTACATGAGAGCATTTCGGGAGGAAGACCGAAGTCTACCCACCCTCAGCCGTACCAGATCGTTTATGAGGGTAGGTTAAATAGATGGGAAAGCTATATGTCATATTTTTCCCTTTGAAAAGACATGCTGAACAAAAAGATTATGAAATTTATGCATCATTTATCTACAGTGATGTGTAATTTTGTCAGATCTTGAATCCTTATTACGATTGATACGAGAAGGTATGGTGAACTATCCAAAACAGAGAGGACTGCATTGACAAAACCATAGGTTTGATTTCATTTAAGTAAGAAAGCATTGGTCCTGTTTTAGTGCTGACGAAATCTCAGCGCAGATACAGAAGGATCGTTTGTCATATTCCAACTGACGCTATCTCTGGCTTAGTAGATGTGATATCTAGCTGGCTGTAGACCAAAGGGCATGTGTACTTCTCATCATTTCGCTCTGTTCTCCTTTATGGCTGCGAGACATGGCCATTGAAAGTGGAATATACGAAAAGGCTAGCACATATCTTTGATCATAGGTGCTTATTTTTCATCTCTGGCGTTAAGTGGCACAATAAGGTGAGCAATATTGATGTTAGACATCGGTCGAGTGCTGGGTACGGAGGAGGAAATCAATCGTTGGGTTTGTGAAGTTTCACCGATTGAGATGGTTAGGACATGTGTTAGGCATGCATTGCTAGCCATCGCCTTCCTCGACAGACGGGCAATGTTAGCTGACATAGGATTAGTTTGGAAAGGAGCTAGTGGTGGTCAAACCAATACAGGACTTCATCAGTCAATGAAATCCACAACAGTTAGTTTAAGCCAGCCAGCCACGTAGGGAGGTGTAGACTGATTGGCTGGTTAGGTTTCTCGGGACCGTAAAAACCAATGAAGGCTTGAGAAAATTGGTGATATGACTCAGAATCCTTCATAATTGCTGGCACAGATACATTTACTCCTTGTGACTTATAAGATCCAATAAAATTCTGTTGTTCTTCCATATTACTGTTCTTTCTCCTTGACTCACACTTCTGTTTATCATGTCTTTTGAATCTCTTTTTACTCTCTTCTCTTGCTTTGTGTGCTACAAGGAGGGAGTGTGGCAACTCAAAATGATGCACGTGTGTGCAAAGTTCTACATTCAAACCAGTCAGTCAGTTATTTAGAGTAGCCCTTCACATAAAACATTAACTGGTGAAAATGCAGTTAACACTTCCAGAAATCAATATTACGAGTAGTGAGTATATGGAATATAAATGAACCATGAAAGTGATCACAGGTTCTCGCCTGAGGTAGAAAATAATTACTGACAAAGCTCAAGTATGGCGGTATAATCTGTTGTTTGACTTCTTCTTGATAATTGATAAGAAACAGAATTATTTGCATCTGTGCTGTAAAAATGATAGTCATATGGACAACGTAACAGACGTTTTTAAACAGTTTCCTTGCCATTTTAAGTAGTATTATAGTAATAAACCTGTAATACAGTTAGCATAAAGTTTTTAATGGGACCTAATTGTTTTAGGGCAATATTCACAAATTTTATCTTATTCATTGTCTATATAAAGTCTAATTAAACTATGATCTTTTTTTAGTCAAATTCCAGTTCTTATCCAAGCCAATCATCTAATTCTATGCACAAACACTATTCTCGATGCCATATACTCCTCTTGTGATAAATGACGGTGTGTTGGCCAACCCGATTTTGGATCCATTGAAAATTCCGCATATTTCAGCACTTCTGATTGGTTTCCGCAAATTTCCGCTTCACTGCTTGAAGACGACAATCGAATAAAAGAAAACGGGTTGGTCAAAAATTCATTCTGTATGCAGACAAAAAGTGCATTTCGTGTATTTCTACGCCCTTCAAAAATCACCATTCAAATTGCATTGATTACTATTGCTATTCTTTACTATTTATCCTGTGTAGTTACTTCTAATGACAATAAGCGGTTGTATGATTATATCCCGACCTTATTTTCTTCTAATGATGAAAAATGGAGCTTAAACTTACAAGGTGTATACAGACTCCTTCGGCCTATTTCCGCGCACATACAGAGTGCATTTACAAAGTGAGATACTATATGATATATTGATTATCTTTAGATTTTCGTTTTCCATGCTTTATTTTATTTTCTTTTAAAGTGGAAAAAAGTATGTTTTGCTCAATTTTCGTTTATTGTATTCTATTTTTTTTTAAAATTTGCTGCCATTTGAACCCAATCATTTGATTATTTCATTTGTTGGAATAATTAATGCCTTACTATATATTTCTGATTACTATCAGTTTGTGTAGATTAATATTTGTTCCAATGAGCAGATGTTTAATCGATTTATTTTTTTGTATTGAGACGCCTTAATTTAAGGTGTCTTTTGGTGTAATTCTTACTTCTATCTGTATTAGATTTACCCCCCCCTCCCTCCAAAAATATAAAAGTGTCCGGTTTTAAGTGTTTTCAGATTTCAATATAGCGAAAATATTCAGTCAGACAATTAGAAAAAAATTGAGCAAAGAATATCCTTTTCGATAATTTCCTCTTCTGGCTCTACAATTATATATATATTGGTTGGAGGATTTCATCATGAGCTGACATCAGTTAGAGAACCATTGGAAAACAAGTTGGGAGTACTGGACAACAATCTGTTTCGTCAATCTGGTTCGGGACTCCTCAGTAGTAGGCACCAAACAGCCGGGGTTCGAACCCAGTAGCGTACAGCAGGTTGGAGGTGAGGACAGTTACTCATCGAAGAAGACATTGTGAAGTGGTCGCGCTATGTCGTGAATTGACAGAAGTTGGAATTCATGGACTGACAACTGTATTGGGTCCCAGTGGCTGATGAATGGTCTACAAGCTCGCCTTGTAAGAAGGAGGTCCTGGGTTCGAACCTCAGTTGTTGGGTGCGTACTGATGAAGAGTCCCAAACTAGGCTGACGAAACAACTGTCCAGTACTCCGTGGTGGTTTTCCAATGGTTCTCTAACCAATGTCAGCTCATAATGAAATCATCCGACCAATCAAACGAAATCCCCACAAAACCAATACTTGAAAATTATTCATATGTCTATATGCATAGAATATTCTAGGATAGTCGTTATGATCAGTATTGGCGTGCTTTTTAAATATTATCGATTTGTTAAGTAAGATCACAATGGAATTACAGTTCATGAAAGATGCATAAATTATAATAAGCATAAAAATAGAATATCACATGAAATTAAGGAAATTTCCATAACAAATTAAGGGTAGTTAAAACCTTGATGGCCAGGGCTGTACGGACAGTCTCTGAACCAACCAACTTCTTTTGGATACATGAGTTAGGTTTCTTAATGTAGATCCCAACAGATTCAGCGATATGCAGAAGATTTCAGATTTCGAAATTCTACTGCCTAATCCATAATTAATCAGTCATTATCGGTACTAATTCCAAAAAAATCTTTTGGCTAAGATAAAGTACATCGACCACAAAGTGTGAACGCATACAATCAATTGGATTACGGAACTTGCCGTTTATTTGCGCGAAAAATTAATACATAATAATAATAGTAATAATAATACTAATAATGAAACACATGGAAGACAATATTTTACCCTGACATAACTGAAGAATAATTAATTAAAACAAAACACGTAGTTCAGCGAAGAGTCTCATTTAGGAGGCAAAAACATTCAATTAGCTAACTGTACAGTCGCAATTATATACACATATTTTTGGAAAACAGAAAGATTGAGCGAAGAAATATTTACTTTTCAATTAGATCCTCATCTCTGGCTCTACTCTAACACACATATATAGCATTTTTATTACAATACACAACAGTTTACCAATCAAGTGGCATTGATATGTTTGTTAACAATAATTAGTCAATGTCAAAATGTCAGTGGGTTGATAATTAACGAAGAAAATTAACACACACATTTAAAAAGTAGAAATGGTTAGAATAAATTAATTTTACAAGGATAACACGTTATTAAAGATGAAGTGGTCAAAATAAATAAAAATAAAATAATTTGGACAATTATAATTTTTATAGTTTTAAAGGTTTAGGGGGAGGGGGGCGACGTAGTCCTGTTTATGCATTCTTGTAACGATGGCCACGGTAAGGAAAGTGGCTGTACAAATTTCTTCTGACTACATAGGCTTGGCTTCTACAGGTGGATTCTTATTGCTTCAACTGTCTGTAGAAGACGAACTCGTGGAGTAAAATTAAGATTAGTAGGGATGCGAGAAATAATTTTAAATGCAGTATTGACGTCAACCTTATGCTCACTATCTACAAGGTGTGCTACAATAGAGCTCTGAATAGATCTTGTTTGTCCTTTGCTTAACCATGCTGGATGATGTTCGGAAATACGACGATGAAACTGCCTAATTGTACGCCCAATGTAGGTGGCTCCGCAGCTGCAGTCAAACTGGTAGACACACATAGAAGAGGCAAAATTAGGTAGTTTATCTTCATTTCTCGAACATAGAATAGGGGTGGTTTTGAAGAGACAACGTACTTCTGCTGCATAATAAGTTCTTTTAACTGCATTCTTCAAGCGCTGTGTTATGATTTCGCTGATGTTGTCACCGAGGAACTGCAATTTTATGAACATTGGTTTTTTCGAAACTGTAGCCATACTGACTCTGCTTGGTGCTGTATATGTGTGTATATAATGTTTGTCCGATAAGAATAAAAAATAAGTTAGGATTATTGTTGTTAAGACATTTCAAAATTGTGATAAATAATCAAATTGTAACTAGGGGGTGGGAGTGGAGAAGTTGAATAAGCGTGATGCAGTTACGTAATAAGATGAATAGTTTAATAAATTGGTTGTAATTAGGATGCACAAAGAAACAAAGGAAAATATGGAATTATGTAAGAGTTCTAAAAATTACAAATGTTATAAGGAGTTAGAAAAAAAACAAGCACACAAACATCAAGTCAGTAGGAGTCAACATGGCTTTTATCGTGATAATAAGAGTGGTTAGATGATTTTGTTTTGTATGCATAACCCTGGTTTATCCAAGTGAATAGCTAAGGCTTCAGCAATACAGCCAGGAGAAGAAAGTGTGTTGCCTTTGGTAGGTTATTCTTCACTTTGTAGATCACTTTGAAGCAGGAGGCGTTTGTTGAGATGGAATGACCAGTGTTGACGAGATGTTTGCGTATCACACTCTGTATACAACCAATATTACCTTTATGAATTCATGCGGGGCAGTGTTCTGGAGCTCTTTTCGACAGGATACGCATCGAACAACCAATGAAACTGGCACCGCAGCAACAGGGGAATTGAAATATGCACATAGAAGTGACTAAATGGGGGAACATGTCCTTAAGGCTTCTGCAGATCAATGGATGACTGGAGAACACTACTCTTAGCGTTGCTGCGAAGAATGTTCTTTTCAAAGATGCTGAATTTATTCTCTTCAGGATATCACAAGCTAGATCTCCCTTGAAATCCGGATTCATGTAAAGTACGTTTTTTGAAGCAAGCGATGTTTCGTTCCTGTGGACCTTTGGTTTGTTATTCCTGTCAGCGAATCTTGGTGGATATCCAATTTGGAAGAATGTTTCTTTCAGAACATTCAGTTTTCGCTTCCATGACGTCAGGACTGCAGACAATACGCTTTCATCTCCTTTGTATTGCTGAAGTCTTAGATATTCAGTTGGAAAAGCCAGAGTTATTTATACAAAAGAAAACCCCATTATGGGTAAAATTTATTTTGATAAAGTTTCACAGTTTTATATAGTAATATTGTGGTGAGAGATGGCTGCTAGCTAAATTGGTAGACAGTAATTTACGTCAATGTTTACGCCCCCAATATTGGTCTTGAGAAAAATAAGAACGAAGACTGATTCAACAACCAACCACAGCAGACTTTTTTTGATTATAGCTTGAAACCACACAGTATTTTGGTACAAGTGTGGAATTTTCAGCATGTGATATCGGTAGCCCAAATTTTGCAGGCCGACCATAGATATCAGGTGTGCGTCGGCAGTGCGTAGGCGGATACAGTTAGCACATAGATGATCTGACATTCAAGAAACAGCTGCAAAGAGATGAAAGGTTAACTTTCAGTGAGAAACAACCAATCAGAAGACTTTGTTTTTCTGCTTACAATAATCTATAATAATGTACATGAAAATCTATAAATATGTGTTGATTTCCTTAACAAACGATCTGTTGCCTGACTCTTGCCTTCTGTTGTTACAATATTTACTGATAACGTTTTTTGAGCACAATTTATTGCTCATAATTATATCACCTCGGGAGGGTAACTTGGAGGAGATTGCGTGGCGAGGAGGAGGAGATGAGAGATTATGGGAAATCTTGGAGCCAGCCAGCTGAAGAGGATGGCAGAAAATACAACAAAGTGGAGATGTGTTGTTGAAGCCTTTATATTCCACTAGGAACCCAAGGGAATAATAATAATGCCATGTTGTCCCATGGTTCTCTGACTGAAGTCAACTGCTGATCAAACCGGTCACTAATCAAATCCCTGCAAACCAACACTTAATTATTATTTTCTATAGTTCGGTTTGTAAGGGTTAGTTATGTTTTTACGAGTTGATCACGGATTGATATCAGTTAGAGAACCACTGAAAACCAGGGAGAATTGGACTGCTGTTTCATCCTAGTTTGGAAATCATCGGCAGTACGCCCCCACTGGGACTCGAGCCCAGGACCTTTCGGCTATTACTGCTAGTTTGTTTGTTTAACATACGCTTACTTTATAGTTTAACTTTCAAATCAATATTTCAGTTTTTGTGAATATGCTGTTGTTTCATGTATATATATATATATATATATATATATATATATATGTATATGTATATATATATATATATATATTTCATTAATTAATTTGTATGACCCACTCAGGGTTTCGCTGTGCACTTTTAGTCTGTCGCTTGTTTAACTCACTAGTTAACGAAAAGGACAATGACTTTAATAACATTTAAACGAGAATATGTACTTTTTATCGAAATTCATAGATTTTTAAAAAACTTCATTTTCACTATGGAAAATTTTCTTCGCTGTTTGTGCCTTTTTCTTATGACTCAATATGGGAATATTTCATTCACTATGGAATATTGCTTCTTTTATTGAAAAAAATACACCATGAAGTGTATACAGTTTCTAACTTAGTTTGTTTCCCACATTATGGCATCAATTGAATGCAATAAAGCACTTAGACGATCTTCAATTCGGCTTTTTTGTTTTTTAAAGAAATCTTGTTACTTTATGAAACTACGAAACTTTCCTTCGAATACACCCAAACAAGCTAGCAAACATTATTATTATTGTTTCCTTTAATTCCTAGAGGAACATAGGGCTTCAGCCGTGCGTCTCCATTGCGTTCGGTTCTCTGCTAGAGTCTTCACCTGGCTCCAAGTCTGCCCACACGTTTTCATCTCCTCTTCACATGACCTCCTCCAAATCACCCTCACACTGACGACCAATTCGCCGCTTCCCTTTCGGGTTCCACTCAAGCAATGGCTTGTCTAGTGATGTCACTTGATGGTTTCCTCAGAGTATGGCCAATCCATCTCCATTTCTTCCTGCCTGTTTGTTGCACAATCGGTTCCTGTTTGGTTCTCTCTGTTGCTGATCCTTTCTGGCCGGCCATCTGATCTTGAGTGGTATTGAGCGAAGACAACTGTTGATGAAGGTCTGTAGTTTGTTTGAGATGCTCTTTATGACGCGCTGGCCAAGTCTCTGATCCGTATAGTGAGTAGCACTGACTTCACATTGGAGTTGATAATCCGGACCTTATTTTTGATGCTGAGTGCTGTTGACCTCCACACAGACTTGAGAGTAGTGAAAGCTTGCCTTGCTTTTCCGATCCTTGCTTTGATATCCTCGTCAGTTCCGCCTGTAGTTGAAACGATGCTTCCCAGGTGGGTAAAAGAGGTTGTTTCTTTCAGGTTCCTTCCATTTATGCTGATCGTTGTCTGTCCATGAATCTTGATTACCTCTGTTTTCTTTATGTTCACCTGAAGTCTTTGATGCTTCTTCTGCCAACTTGTTGCTTTTCGCTTGCATATCTTCCAGTTTATGGGAAATCAGACATATGTCATCATCGGCGAAGTCTAGATCCTCCAAGTTTTTTGTGTGAGTCCATTTTATGCCTGTTTCCTCATTGCCCACTGTTTGTCACATTATCCAATCTACTGCAATCAGGAAAATCATTGGCGATAGTAGGCAGCCTTGTCTTACTCCTGTCCTCACTTCGAAGGATTCTGTAAGTTTCCCCTTGTGGATTACTTGGCATGCAGCATTGTCATAGAGCTGTTGGATGAGATGTATAATTGTCGGTGGCACCCCGTAGTAGCGAAGTAGTTGCCAAAGCACCTCTCGATCGACGCTATAGAAGGCTTTTTCGAAGTCGATGAAGTTGAGATAGAGAGGCGACTGCCATTCCAAGCTTTGTTCAATGATGATCCGTAATGTAGCGATCTGATGAACACATGACTAGTCATATATATACGTCTTACCTGTCGCCAGCATTGAAGGCTATAATTGACTTCTTTCCTCTGTCATATTCTCAGCAAGGTTGATGAATATAGGTGACTTTCTGATAGCATCATTAAGATTCGCCCCCTGCTGATTTAAAATGCCTGTTTCGACAGTGTCACAGAGCGCATCAGTTGATTAAAAGAAAGAAAACACAAGCGCACTTTATTAATTGAAAATGAATACAAAAGGACCTTCATACATTTATTCCCCTTTATGTGAATTTGAATAAAGTAAGAACAACAGTGATTTATGCAGAATAAGATGATACCATGATTTACTTTCGTTGGCTTCTCATCAGCTCAACTGCCTAAAGCCTAAGCAAATTAATTAAGTCCATGTATAGAACAATTTTAACATAATTACATATGCCACATGATGTCACTTAATGGCAGGGGAATCCAAACTTAATAAACAGTCCTCAGAAATTACGCTTATATATATCTTCTATCCAGAGAGTTTAAGTTTCAACAAGAATAAGTGCTTCCATACAATGGTAAAGGAGTTACGTAATGGAGACAAGAGGTGATTAAGATGACGGGTAAGTAAGAAAGCCAGTTACAATGTGGTGAGTTCAGGTCAAATCATAAAAACAACAGACACACAAAGTTACACTATATCAAAGGGAGGAGCACAAAGGGTTAAAGCCAAAGGTTGCGTAGTCAAATGAAAGAGAGAGTGAAAACATCCAGTTAACAGGGCAATTAAAGATTAATAACTGTTTCTTCCAGGTTTCAAGCGTTTGATACAGATTTCTTTGATAAACTTGAGGAGATTTAGAATTGATTGCATAGCTCCTTTATCACTGTATGCTAACATTAATTTTTGTTCAAACCTGGCCTTTCTGAGTATGAACTATTATTTTTTAATTCCTTTACGTTCCCAGTGGAAAATAGGACTGCAAGCTAGAGCTTTGAAGATTCCACAGCAGTGTTATTTATTTTTACGGGATGGAGTTGCTAGCTTCATACCTAACCTCCCCTCTTTACCAGTCTTATTACTGGCTTAGCTAGCAAGGTAAGGGAGTGCGTTGGTGGCCGGAGATTGAACCTCGAACCACTTGCGTGGTTAGCGATCATTTTGCTGCTGTGTCACCATACAAGTGTAATTTATGAGCGCTGTCTATTAAGTTGATAGTCTCCTGTCAACTGAAATAATGTAATTCCATTATGGATAGAATTTTTGTTTTGATAAAGTCACACAGTGTTGCTCTACAGTAATATTTACTCATGACCACGTTTCCAGCACAATTTACTGCCGCTCATATTCACATCAAGACACTACTCGCACAACTTTTTTGCTTCATTCATAGACATGAATAAAAATTGGTGATTAGACATTTGAATAAAATCAATATGAGATAAATTACATTCGGAAATAATATAAGTGTTATCAATAAAATACAATCAGATGGGAAATAAGATGTTTTTATAGTAAAAATAAGTAACTTGTTAGAATGTTATAATGTGAACTGAATTCATTTTAACATTATTCATTATCCTCTGATTTGACTGGTGGTGATAATATCTTCCATATCTCTGGTATTAGCGTTGAATCACTTCTATTGCATGTATTGGGTGAAGTAGACTCGATGAACCAGGCAGGATTCAATAATCAATCTTTCTCGCTCTCCACCTACCTATATTATTTTTCAGAATTTTAACCCCCTCACACCCTGTTATGTGGTTGTGTGTTAATGCATGCAGTGCAATTGCTAAGTTTTTTTCTATATTACTTATCTTCGCGGGTGGGATCAATCATTCTAACCTTAGCTAAATTCTTATGTTCTGATAATCTCACTACTCCTGATCTACTACTTTAACCTATGTAGTTGACTTAATTCACAGTCATAGCAAGGTATTTTGTAAATTATATTATTTTGTTTGATTGGGTCAACCTACAGGGTCTTTTAACATATAGAGCTTGTCTATAAGTGAGTTTGTAGGTTTGAATGCCACCGTAATTCCTGCTTTGTTGAGAATCCTACGTAGGGCCTCAGATGTCCCCTCCATGTATGGTAAAACTACTGCAGATGCCTTATATTCTTTTTTATTTGTTCTATCATTGTTAGTTTCACTATTATTTTCATTTTGTTTTTGACCTTTTTTGATCTTCGTAACAAATTCTATAGGATAGTTAGTTATTTAACACTAACGCCTCTTCTATCTGTTTCATTTCATCATTTAGGTTTGTTGATGTACTATATAGTGTTGTTATTGTTCGGTTTGTTAGACACTTAACTAAAACCGCCTTCACAGATAAGGAATATGAGATGGATTGAAGTCTAAGTATGTGTGAAGTATAATGGAATTATACTCTACCACAGTGCCCAAGTTTTATCCATATATGAAGTTACGTAACATTTCCAAGTATGTTAAAATTGTTCTGTACATGAGCGTAATAGGTTGTTTAGAATTTAGGCAGTTAAGCTGATGAGAAGCCAACGAAATGAACGCTGTTGTTCCTGCTTTATTCGAGTGAAAAAAAGTTCTTTCTTCAAATATATGAAGAGCTACAGGAGTGAGAATAAGTTCTGCCTCACCCGCTACTGTCTAGCAATGATGAAAGCATTTAAATTAAATGCATTTTGTTTTCTTCATAGATCTATCTTATCATGTCTAACCTTTAGTAAAATACATTTATTCTCACAAAACTACCATTATTCTAATTTAGAGTGTCGCGTGATGTGTCAATGATATATAGCCATGTGGAAAAATTCAAAGACATTTATATTGTTATATAATCAATAATTTGTGAAGGGTTCATATTTAAAAGTTATGAAGAATATTATTCAAAGGTTACAGAATTAACAGCAAGAAACTCTGGTTGACTGGGAACAAACCAACCAAGAGCCGATTCCTCAACAACAAGTGTATCTACCAATTCAACTGCGCTTGTGGAGTGAGTTATATTGGCCGTTGCTCTAGGAACTTGATTTTTCGTCCTTGAGAACATCTCCTACTATGGCTAAGTAAAGGTGTAGTTAAAACCATTAACAGTTCGATATTGGACCATCTGGTGCAAACCAGCCACAAAGCCAGCGTGGAAGAATCTTCTCTATAATCTACCGAGTGCCTAATAAACTGCCAAAATCATCGAAGCACCGCATGCTCCAAGCAGCAGAGGCTATTACAATTCGCCTCAAACAACCAGTGCTCTGTGTTCAGGAGAAACAAGTCCAGCCCCTGCTACTGCCCTGACCCTCAGCAGAGACTATAAATTCATGAAATTGTAATATTATCTTTCCTAATTTTTCTGATATTCAGTGTATTGTTATGTTGATGCTATTGGGCTGTAATCTATGAATATTATTGATTCGATGTCATTTAAACAACATTAATGTTGTTCATAACACTAATTAATTCATTCACTATAATGTGTATATATAACTGTAGAGCCTGATGATGAAGTTATCGAAAAGAGTACTCTTTGTTCAGTATCCATTCTTTTGAAAATTTGTAGGAGAAAATGGAGATAGATAGGACATACGTTGAGGAAACCGTCAAATGAAGTCGCGCGCAATGTAGGCCATAGCTCGAGTGGAATCCCGATGGGAAGCGACGAGTGGGTCCTCAGTGCGAGTTTGACATGGAGGAGATTGTATGGCGAGAAGGAGATGACAAATTATGGCCAATCGTGTGGCTAATCAGCTGAAGAGGATATCAGAAGATAGAAGAAAGTTGAGATGTGTTTTTGAAGCCGTATGTTCCACTCGGAGCCCAAGGGAATAGTAATAGTTGTACATACTGTTTACAGAAACTATGACCTAATTACAAACCAAAAAGACCTTTCATATTCTAATTATTAAATGTTAACATTTATTACTGTTTCTAATAAAAAAAAATGTATAATGAAAAGTCCCAACAAATAAATCGAATAGCTTTTTGTTTTTATTGGGAAATTAAAAATGGAGTGAATGGAGTTTTTACTATTTCCTCTTTGTTTATTGGGCTGGACAGAATTGATTTTTTTTCGTTTTCCGAAAAATAATTATGAAATTATTGAACAGACAAATCGTTGATTATTACTTTGACTTTCGATCGGATATTATTCTCTTTCTAATGGCTACTTTTGTGGGCAGGAGTAAAGAATAGATTAATATTATTACTATATTTATTATTCGCTGGAGGATTTCATCTTGAGCTGACATCAGTTAGAGAACCATTGAAAAACCTGCAGGGAGTACTGAACAGCCAGCTGTTTTATCATTGTAGTGTGGGACTCTTCGAACCGACGACCTTCTGGTTACGAGACGAGCTCGCAGACCATTGAGCCACTGGGACCCGATCTAATGGGCAGTCCATGAATTCTAACTTCTGCCACTACATCATATAGCGCGACCACTTCTCAATGTCTCCTTCGATGAGTACCTGTCCTCAACTTCAACCTGCTGTACCCTACTGGTCATGACTTCCAACTAGAACCCCACGTAACTGATTGAATAGGGCCAGTCTCTAGTGGGCACCAACTATCCAGTACTCCCTACATGTTTTCCCATGGTGCTCTAAATGATGTCAACTCATGATGAAATCCTCCAACCAGTCAAACGAAACCCCTACAAAACCAATACTTGAATATTTATTATTCCTTTGGGTTCCAAGTGTAACGTAGGTCTCCAATACCACATCTCCACTTCCTTCTGATCTATGCAATTCTTTCAGCTGGCCCCGCTACTTCCCATAATTTTCCGTATCCTCCTCCCTTTTCTACCGCGAACACACGCCAAACTTGTCGTCTCCCATTTTGGTTCCACAGAAGCGATGGCCTGAAGCACGACATCATTCGCGAGGGTCTCCTCAACATGTGTCCGATCCTTCTACAATTTCGATGGAGTATTTGTTGAGAAATTGGTTGTTGATTGGTCCGTTGGTTTCCAGAGTTTATTATGTTTAAGTCTTTCTAGCTGTCCTACCATCTTATCTTCAGTATGCAGCCGGCAAGCTAAGGTGTCAGCTGTTGATAGAATTCTTCAGCATGCTGTTGGGAATTCTTTTATGATGTTCAGGTCACTTTTCTGACCCATATAGAGCAACTAATTGGCTGAATTAACATTGTTGTTGGAAATCTGAACCTTCTTGTTGTTTATACTGGGGAGTGCAACGTCTAGGCTCTTCATTTACAATACCTAGATGAGAACTTATCAGTCTTAATTTTCGACTGGAAACATTTTCATGAAATAGTTATTCTACAGGCAAAATAAATGATGTACGGACAATGTTGTTGTATATTATTCAACTTTTTTAACACCTAAACCTTTATTACTGCAACAAACTTATTATTATTATGATTATTCCCTTGGGTTCCAAGTGGAACGTAGCACTTCAACAACACATCTCCACTTTATTCTCAGAACATAAGAATTTAACTAAGGTTAGAATGAATGACCTCAACCGCGAAGATAATTAATTTAGAAAACAAACTCAGTAATCGCACTGCATGCATGCATTAACACATAGCCACACAATACGGCGGGTGTGACAGAGTCAAAATTCTGAAAAGCAATATAGGTAGGTGTGTGTCGGTGGCATAGCGGTTAGGACGCTCGCCGACCATGCACATGGTCCGGGGTTCGATCCCCGGCCGACGCACTCCGTTACGTCGCTAAGCCAGATATAATGCTGGTGAAGAGGAAAGGTTGGGCACGAGGTTACTAACCCAAACCTGTAAAATAAACATTGCTATAGAAACTTCAAGCCACTAACTTGAGGCCCTATGTTCCACTGGGGAACGTGAAGGAAAGGGAAATATAGTTAGGTGGAGAGAGATTGATTGATTACTGAATCTTTGATCATAGAATCTACACCTAACACGTGCAAAAGGAATGACTCATCACTCATACCAGAAATATGGAAAATGTTACTACCATTCAAATCAAGAGATGAGAAATAGTGGAGTGATATAAACGAAGTTAGAAAGTTGTGTGAGTAACTTGATGTGATTATGAGCAGCAATAAATTGTGCTTGAGACGTTGTCACGAGCAAATATTACTGTATAACAACACTGTGAGATCTAATAAAAATAAAGAAATTATCAATAATGGACTTATCCTCTACCACAGTCCCAAATTTCTATCCTTCTATCCACTTTCTTCTCTTTGGTGCTCTCCTCTTCAGCTGGCTAGCCATGCGATTTCCCATAATCTCTCATCTCTTCCTCGCCACATAGTCTCTTCCATGTCACCATCCCAATGCGGACCTGATCTTCGCTTCCCACTGAGATTCTATTCGAGGGGCTGGCGCATGATGTCATTCGACGGCCTCCTCAACTTATGCTCTATCCAGCTTCATTTTCTCCTACATATTTGTTGAGCAATCGACTTTTGGATGGTTTGTTGCCAGCCAGCTCACCAGTTTCTTGTTGCTAATTCTTCTGACCGGCTGTCTATCTGATCTTCAGTATGCAGCCGACCAGCGAAGTCGGCAGCTGTTGATAAAAGTCTGTGATGATTTGTTGGGAATCGCTTTCGTGACACGCAGTGCAAGTTTCTGACGCGTATAGAAGAACTAACTTCACATTTGTGTTGAAAATCCGGGTCTTGTTGTTTATGATGGCTGACTGAGTGCAGTTTAAAAGATTTTCAAACTGGTTTCAGGTTGATGAATGCCTACGTTGCCTTTCCAATTCTGGGTAGCTTTTATATCTTGATCCGTTCCGCCAGTCTCTGGTTGAAACTGTGCTTCCCGACAAGATAAGTGAAGGAGGTCACCTCTGTTAAATCTCTCCTGTTGATGATGATTGCAGTTGGTTGCTGTTGTTGTTATCGTTCCTGTTGGTCAGTTATCTTCACCACCTCCATCTTCTCTATGTTTACCTGGAGTCCTGCCTTCACTGACGGCTTCTTCAGCCAGTTTGTTGGTTGCAATAATCTTGCAGAAAGAAAATTTGCAATGAATGCTCAATATACGTGGCTTATAGACGTATTGAGCATACCTATCAGCGACGGCTTTCACGCTAATCCTACATCTTTTTCGATATTGAACTTTGAAAAGTCAGTATTGTCTTGATATATCATCTTTATATTAAATATTCCCATAGTAAAATTTAGAACAACACATTTAAGCGATCAATATTGTTTTCAGTTAGATCTCATCAGACTTAACTCTAATATACCTAAGTTTACTGCACACAGCTGAGGCAGGCGATAGGCATTCGAACTATTAAACCTAAACTATGTATTCAAAAAAAGTTCGTGCAGCCATTATCCTTCCCTTGGCCTATTAAGACATAACCAACTAATGACTTCTACACTACCCCATGTTTATATTTTCAACCCCTTTCTTATCATCCCTTAATCTTATCTTCATTACAAGCGTGTTTCATTTCCTTCCCTTACAATCTAGCATTACGTAATCGGTTCATTTGTTTTTACTAGCCTTTATCGACTACTTCCACCTGAACATTTGTTTGTTTAATCATGCTGTTTTTCATTATTCGTGTTATCACAGATTGCCTCACTTTTTCATCCTTATTATTGATAGAACCACTATTATTATCATTATCATTACTACTATTATGACTAATTGCAAAATTTATATTCACCATCTTATTATCCTATAGACAAAATACCATGATTGGTTTTTGTTTGAATTTTTATTTGTAAACTTACGTATTAGAGCCTGATGAGATCTAATTGAAAGCACAATATCATCTTTATTCATAGTTAACAACTCTAAAACGATAGTGACTTATTATTATCATCACTTTTCTGTGCATCATATATCATACGAATCAGTCGATTTGCTTTTATTACAAAATTAAATAATAATAATGCTAAGTATAAGCATTTATTGATTACGATTACATAATTCAATGTCTGTTGTACTTGAGTTTGTGTATTTGTGTGTCTGTATGTTCAGTATAATATACCAGACATACTTTAAACACAATCAAAATTCAACAACAAAAGAAAGAGAATTTAGCAATGGAGGAAGTGCCGAACAAATGCCTCATTTCCTAGGATTGAGTTTCCTTTAATATCGCCATGTGTTAGAAGAGGCTGGTTCTTAAACAATATTAACTATTGAAACAGTGAAGTGATAGTGTGTCATAACTATAAAAATTCTTAATGGTTAGTACAGCAGCAATCAAAACAATACAAACGATAATACGATCATACGACTGGGTGATGGTTTCTCTGCTTTCCCTCAACTTTATATTGATTCTCTTTGTTGTTTGGTTATCTCTATCACCTCTGTCTTCTCTGTGTCCACCTAGAGTCCTGTCTTTGCTGCCTGCTTCTTCTACGAACTTGTTGGCTTTTTTGATGCTGTTGTGTTCTCTGAGCTGGACAGTTTATTTGCGAAGCTTTCATTGCCTTGCTAGGCAACATCTTCACGAGTTTATTAGTCACCTCTCCTGGTGATCTTGAACGTGATTGGTTGTTTTTGTGTGTTTTCACATCCTCTAGGCTACTTGTATCGGAACTGATTGTTTCTTTGACTTGAACTTTGACCCTTTGTGTGTGAGCTTTCTTTCTTATCGGTTGATAAACTTTGTCTATGTCGATGTGTCTATTGATTGACGATTCACTGAAATACCAGGTAGTCTTCTGAAAATTCTCTATCATTCTTGGTGTTTCCTTTGTCTAATATTTGAACGCTGGTGGTCCCAGTTGAATTGATATCCATGGTTGTCTGAATGCAGTCTGTCTGTCTGTTTTCGACATAGAACTTTGCACATATGTGCGGCAGTTCAAGTCGCCACACTCCCTCTTTGTAGCACACAAAGCAAGAGAAGAAAATAGAAGAAATGCCCAATAAAGACAGTAAACAGAGGTGTGAGACAAAGGAATAGTAATAACGGAGAGCAAAACAGTTTCATTGGAAATCATAAGTCACAAGAAGTGGATGCATCTGTGCCATCCATTGAGAACGATTTTGAGCCATGTCACCAATTGTTTCCAACCATTGGTTTTTACCGTCCCGAGGACCCCAACCAGCCAGGAAGTCTACACCTTCCTACGTTGTAGATTTTATTGACTGGTGCCATGTTTTGTTTTGACCGCCGCTAGCTCTTTTCCAGCCTGACCCTATAACAGCTAACATCGCCCGTCGAGGAAGGCGATGACTAGGCATGCATACGTAACACATGTCCTAACCATCTCAGTAATCAATGAGGCAATATGAGGGGGTGGATGTCATGTCTTTTGACGGCTAGCTTATGTTCGTGGATACGAAGACGAAGAGGACGTCCTTTCTACCCAATGTAGTGCTTTTCGCAGTTGTTACACTTTATTTCCTAGATGTTGTTGGTTTTATCTACTTTCGTTGTTGAATCTTTTGGTTGACATAGAACTGAGTGAAGCGATTTTGTTAGTTCGTGTGCGACGTCAATTCCTAAAATTTTGAAGAGTTGTGCAGTGATTTCTGAGATGTCCTTTATATATGACAGGGCGATTTTCTTTGCGTTTTACTTGGAAGCCTATGATTCGACAGATTGGCTTGGGGGTATATGTCTTTTGATGAAATTCCGTGGATATCCATTCTTTTAAAAGACGTCCATGAGATGTCTTTTTTTCAATATTCCTTAAGGTGGGATCGCTGCAATGAGTCCTTGCTGGCTCTCTTTTATAGTATTTGTACACTAGTCTTTTTGTGTGTTATTGGATTGTTGCCTTTGTAATTCAGCATTTAGTACATGTGAGTTGATTTTCTATAAACTTGAATTTCTAATTCCCCTGTGGTTGTTCGTTTGACTAAGACGTCAAAAAATGGGATTTTGTTCTCAGATTCCTCTTTTCTTGTGAATTTGATGTCGTTTAAGACGTTGTTTATTAAGTTGTGACTTTTATCTAACTCGTTTCTTTTGATTATTACAAATGTTTTACCTACATAACGTATCGAAATTTTGGGTTTGATCTTTGGTAGGATTATGTTCTCGAGCCTTTGCATCACTGCTTCTGCAATCAAACCTGATATTGGCGATCCCATGGGTGTTCCTTTACTTGTTCATATATTTGGCCGTTGAATTGGAAATACGTTGTTAGGCACAGGTTTATGTATTCCATCCAACTTGTGTGCTGCATTTTTGACTGTTGTGGAAGGTGTTCGTCGTTGCTGTAAGTCGCTTAGTCAGTGTAACAATAGACATAAATCGTCCGAGAAGTTCAGAACTTTTAAAGTCTTCATATCGGCCCAACGCATTCCCGTCTTTTCTGTCCCCATCAACAGTGTTCCGCATAATCCAGTCCACTATAATTAGCAATATCATAGCTGATAGTAGGCATCTTTGTCTTATTCCTGTCTTCTCTTCAAACGCCTGGCTGAAATTTCCGTTTCGAATCACATAACATGAAGCATTGTCATATAGCTGTTGAATGAGGTTGATAGAGATTTGAGGGCGCGTCGCTCTCCATAGTGTTGAAGTGGTTTCCAAACTACTTCATGGTCGACGCTGTCTATGGCCTTTTTGAAGTTGATGAAATTGAGGTAGAGATATGACTGCAGTTCTACGCTCTCTTCGATGATTATGCGTGGCTCTACTATTTGATCTTCACATGATTTGCTTTTTGTGTATCCAGCTTGTTCTGGGGGAGGGGGATCAGTTCTGCAACCAGTGCATGTTTGCGTCTCTCCAGAATGACGTGACTTAGTACTTTGCTTGAAGTGGACAAGAGCATGATTCCGTGCCAGTTACTGCAGAGGTCTCCGTCGCTATTCTTTCGTAGTCTGACAGAGAAATTGGTCAAAGGATTTCATCATAAGTTGACATCAGTCAGAGAACCATTGGACGAAAAGCTGAGAGTACTGGGCAACCGTTTCGTCCTAGATCGGGACTCCTCATGAGTACGCACCCACCAAAAGGGTTCGAACCGACGACCTTCTGGTTACAAGGCGAGCTCTTCGACCATTCATCAGCCACTGGGACCCGATCCAGTGGCCAGCCCATAAATTCTATTTTCTACCAATTCACTACATAGCACGACCACTTTCCAATATCTTCTCCAATAGGTTACTGCCTTACCTTCAACCTGCTGTACCCTACAGGTCACGGCTCGTCTTGTAACCAGCAGGTCCTGGGTTAGAACCCCGGTTGGGAGTCCCGAACTAGGCCGACGAAACAGCTCTACAGTACTCCCAGCTTGTTTTCCAATGGTTTTCTAACTGATGTCAGATCATGATGAAATCCTCCAACTAATGAAACAAAAACCCCTACAAAACCAATACTTGAAGACAAAGAAATTAACCAATAAACATTTGGTAAATAATTTTTTACATACATATTAACAGAATAAGGTCAAGGATTGGGTGTATTCGTATAGACTAGATTGGTTATACACCCAGTTTCCTTGAAAAGATTGCCGCCCAAATACAGTTTGTATTTTCAACCAAATGTTAACGTTTACATCACTTTCAATAAAGTACTATAGTAACCCTACAAGAAAATGAAATTAGTTTCCATTTATGTGGAAAATTACCAAGCTATGCACATAATGCGATGATAAGCCCTACCATCCTAAAGATTCTATATGCTCTTTACCGTGAAAAGCACTTAGGATAAGCGTAAGATTTCCAGCCAAGTGTTTCCTTTTGTATTCATTCCCTTTCACTTCGAACATGGTTCTTCAGGTTCTTGAAGTTTCAGTAAGGGTGTAGTAATTTTTCACGGACTGTGTTCGCTAAGCTCATGCCTAGCCTTCTATTTCTCCAGGCTTACTATCGGCTGATCAATTGGATGAAGTTTAGGAGTGCGTCGACGCAGAATGAATCCTGAACCATCTATGCAACTTGCAAGCATTCTACCACTGAACTGCAGATACACCCAGTGTTCTACTATCTATGAAAACAAAACACGTAGATCAGCGAAGAGTCTCTTTTCGGCGAATTCATTTTCTTTCAACTGTTTTAATTCTTCTCGGTGCCGCTTTGTTAGGTGGTTGCGAACTTTTGATTTTGTATTCAAGTATTGGTGGCAGCAGTCGATGACTGTTGACCTGAATCTCTGTGACTCGTCCTCAGAAGTTGGGATGAGGTCGTTCGTTTGGCTGATTAGATTTTCAAACTGGACCTGAGTATGAAGTTTGTCAGCGTTGAAACTGATATCGCAGAATTTCAGGCCCAGAGAAAGAACTTCCAGCTGCCCGTCGCTTAAAGGTACTGAAGAATAATTGAACACAAATTTTGTGGGCTCGTCAGGAAATCTGCCGTGAGGCTTCATCTGCTTAGGGCTGCTGTTGAGCTGGGTTACGACAGACTGCGACCGTTTATTTGCAACTAGGTTGATATATTCGGTGAATCTTTGACATTCGTCAGGAGTCAATTCGTATAAGGCAGAGGATCTTTGATTAATATTCCACTGCAGTTCGGGCATACGTGATGTGATAGAATCAGCACAATTCATTGCATGACGTTGAAGGGACTTCGTATTTGGATTTACATGATTGCGTTGTAGTGCTTTCCAGAACCAATTTGGATACTGGATACCACTTTGGATTCCTAGTATCTAACCGACAGGTTCAAAAATACCAAGGCTTTATGTTTGACCAAAGATACACAAAGTTGGTCAACCACTCAGTCCGATTCTAGATATGTCAGGTTCTCCTTCTGGAACCTAGTAAGGAAACATCTATGCACTTACTCACTTCGTGATACCTTCCACTTCGTCGAATACATACAAGATATAAATGTTACTAACAAAATTATGCTACCTTTCGACGAGGAATCACTTGTCACCAATGTCCAAGTAACCGAAACTGTATGTTTTATATGTAAATGCATAGGTGACAGCAAGCTCAACACTGCAAGACAGACATGTCTAAAAGAACTGCCACTGAGGTGCACTCTCAGTGTACAATTTATTTTCAATGACACCATCTACAGAAAAAAAACGGTATTGCAGTGGGATCTCCCTTGGGTTCATTACTAGCAGACTGCTTCATGACTAACCTTGAGAACGGCCCACTCAAGTCATCTATTGACAATTTGCAATAGTACAAACGATACGTACATGACATTTTCGTCGTTTGTGACATCAGTTATGACCAAAATCAGTTGTTACAAATATTCAACAACTGCCATCTGGCAATAAAACCCACTGTAGAAATGGAATGCGAATTCAAAATTCCCTTTCTTGATGTGCGACTAATAAGAGGACCTGACGGAACCTGAAGAAGGTCAGTCTATAGAAAACCCACTTGGAATGGTCATCTAACAAATTTCTACAGTTGAGTACCTATAGAGCGGAAACGAGATCTGATTAAATCCTTTACCACTCGGATCCGGTGCATCAACAGTCCTAACGCCCTAGAGGGGGAACTAAATCTTCTAAAAGAGACCTTCATGCAAAATCTGTACCCTCCAAGATTCATTGACAAGAATATCAAACCATAGGTTCACAAGAACGAAACATCACTTGTTTCAAAAAACACATTTCACATGAATCTGAATTTCAAGGAAGACTTAGCTTGCGAAATCCTCAAGAGAAGAATTTCAGCATCATTGAGAAGAACATTCTTCGTAGCAGCGATAAGAGTAGTTTTCTCTATTCGGCTACTGATCTGCAGAAACTTTTAGGACAACATCTCGCATCTGGTCACCTCTATGTACATATATCACTTCACCTGTTACTGAGATACCAGGTGCATTGGTCGTTCGATACGTATCCTGTCCAATAGGGTTCAAGAACACTGTCCCACATGGCAACAAAATGTTAGGAGTGGATGTATATGGAGTACAGTCTTCGAACATCTTGTCAACACTGGTCATTGCATCTCAACAAACGCCTCCTGCTTCAAAGTGATCTACAAAGTGAAGAATAACCTAGCAAAGGCAATACGCTTTCTTCTCCTGGCTGTATTGCTGAAGCCTTAGCCATTCACTTGGATAAACCAGGGTTATGCATACAAAACATAATCATCTAACCACTCCTATTATCACGGTAAAAGCCATGTTGACTTCTAGTGACTTGATGTTTGTGTGCTTGTTTTTCTTCTAACTCCTTCTAACTTTTTTATTTCTTTAGAACTCTTACATAGTTTCATATTTTCCTTTGTTTCTTTGTGCATCTTAGTCACATCTCAGTCATTAAACTATTTATCATATTAGGTAACAAACTGTATTACGTTTATTCAACTTCTTTTATTTGTTGACTGACATTAATAACTATGTTGTCTTGACAACGCATCACCGCTACCCTCTTACCATCCTTCACTCCCATCCAAATTCTAGTTACAATTTGATTATTTATCACACTTTTGAAATGTCTTGACAACAATAACCTTATTTTTATTCTTATCGGACAAACCTTATGTTCACACATATACAAAAATAAGTGTATATATAATTGCGATTGTACAGTTTAGTGAATGAATTCGCCGCCGAAATGAAACTCTTCGCTGAACTACGTGTTTTGTTTTCATTAACGTCTGGTTGGGAATTATTTATGAAGTATCTAATTTTTGACTGAAAATGTATAGTTATAACTGTTTGTGAATCCTGTCTCACGTATAACAAACAAATTTCTAATGACTTTTATATCTGTGGCATTTCTGAATTCCTCTGTTCATACTGGGTGCTGTTTATGTAACATCGGTACAGAACACTTAGAATCTTGAAGAAGGTTACACTTAGAATTCTACCATGTTCACTTCAGATGGCAATAGGAAAAGAATAAAGAATAGATACTCCATCCAAATAACCTTGAACCAATCGACCAGATCGCCCGACATTACAAATGAACTTGGTTCATAAGCGTCGTTGCAAGTTTCACCAGCATCTAGGGTTAAAGTAGGATTTTAATTGGGATGAGGGCAGCATCCATTTGAAATGCTGAGCGAAGCGACTATCAGCATTAGGTTATCTATTTTTTTAAATATTTTTATTCCTTTACGTTCCCAGTTGAACATAGGGCTCCAAGTTACAGATTTGAAGTTTCGGTAGCAGTGGTGTTTTTATTTTTTATGGGATGGATTTGCTAGCCTCATACCCAACCGTCTCTCTTTACCAGGCTTATTACTAGCTTAGCAAGGTAAAGGAGTGCGTTGGTGGTCGGGAATCGAACCCCAAACTACAAGAGGCGTAGATGGCAAGCATTCTACCGCTGTGCAACTGACGCACTAAGAGTGATTTCGAACCATATCACCGAAAGTCTCAAGCGATTGGTGACACAGCGCATAGGAAAATAGGGCTTACAGTCCTTTGAGTGTAGCTTAAGATTGTTTCCCTATGGTTATTTCGTCATTTTATCAAATAACTTTGCCTGAATATTTTTCTACTATGGTGTAGTTTTTGGTGAATATCTCTTACCTATGATAGACTTTGAAAGGTTAAATTACGTTTACATTAGAAGTAGAAGGTTATCTTAAGTGGGCCGATGAAGGAGTAAACACTCATGGACCAACGTGTTTAGAGTACATGTTACTCATATCTTGACACCAACTTCCTTAACAACTGACATCAACTGAGGTAGGATTAGGTTTCAAAAGTGAAACTACAGTGTATCACCGACTAGTGTTTTTATGACAGCCGGTTCGAGCCACTTCAGTCGCCTTGTGGCGATCCTCGGTGTTAAGAATATATAGAAGTAAATTCCTGGTGATACAACACGAAATCGTCTATAATGATAGAGAAATTAATTTTATTGTGAACACCTTCCTTTTTAAGCTGCTTTGTTTGTATACATGTTTTCTTTTTTCGTGAACATGTTGTATCAAATTTGTTTTCAATACACAAAGGGAGAGAAAATAGATTTTATGAATTAAAGTTAATCATCATTGTCATATGCATCACTCACAACTCTCCCCTTGCATCTCATCAAGCAGGACCACAAGCCTGTATAGAAAACTATATGCTCGCACCAGCAAGTACAAAAACTCAACCATACCCTACTTAGCTCATGTTCTGTGTGATAAAGAAAGCATTAGGCGTGACACCTATAATTCATTTCTTTTTTCCCGTTATGTGCTGCTTTGTTTCTTTCTCTTGCTTACACCAGTTAATATGACAGCTCCCACTTTTCTAACACCTTCAAACACTGTTTCAGCTTTACCCTTGCTACCGACATGCCAATGTGTTGTTGTAATAATGAACTGTGATTTCCTTAATCTATGTAGAATTCTATTTATTGATAATGTACTAACTGGATACAATACTGTAGCAAAAATGCTGAGAATTCCATTCTGTATCACAAGTACTGTTTTGGAATAAAGCAAATTATTATTATTATCATAAATTCAATCATTCATCAGAATCAGTACATCTAGTAGCAGGTAATCATATCTTAAACACGGATTAGAGGGGCGTATGTCCATATAACCACTCCTATGAGAAAATGGGACATGTTTATTTGTAGCATTTTTTTGGTATTCGTTCACTTTCCCAGTATAACATAAGGTTACTTCAAGCTAGAGGCTTGAAGTTTATGTAGCAGCGGTGTTTATTTTTACAGGATGGGTTTGCTAGCCTCATGCCCAACCTTTCCTCTTTTATCAGCTTTATTTCTGGTTTAGGAAGGTAAAGGAGTGCGTCTGTGGCCGAGGATTGAACCCCGGACCATGTGCATTGTGCCACTGACGCACATTTTCAACATATAAGAGACATATACCCTTCGTAATTTATTTTTTTCATATTTATACCCTATAAAAATACCATTTCATACTATGTATGCCACTTCTTACCAAGAAGGTTGTGATTAGTAGGTTCAAGGAGAAAACAAAAACGTTGGCAGAGAAGACTAAACTTCGAGTGAATACAGAAAACACGGGGGTGATGAAGATAACCAACCAACAACAATAAAAACAGAAAGTATCAGTTACTACCGGAAGCAGAAATGCCAAGGACATCACTTTATTCACTTTATTAGGAAGCACATTTTAAGCTACAGGCAGTCGACATGAATGACAACATCAAAATCAGAAGCGGAAAGGCAAGACAAACCTTCAACACTCTGAAATCAGTTTGGAAATCTGCTCCACTCAGCATAAACAACAAGACGAATGTTAAATCAGTCCATGCTTCTATATGCGTCAGAAACTTGCACCGCGCCTCACCAAAAGCATTTCCAACAGGCTCCTAAAAACTTTCACCAACAGCCACCATTTTGCTGACTCTATACTAAATACCAGTTGGCGGTCTGCCCAGAATGAATTAGAAACAAGAAACTCTGAGAATAAACCAATGTAGGACATGTTGCTCAACAGATTTGTAGAAAAAACGTACATGTATCGGACACACGGTGAGGAGACCTTTGGATAACATCACCCACCACGCCCTTTAGTGAGAAATGATGGGTTTGGCATGGGTCTGACAGTGATGTGGAGGAGATCATGCGGCGAGGACGATATGAAAGCTTATGGAAAATTATGTATTCAACTAAAGAGGACTTCAGCGAACTGGAAAAAAATGATGTGCTGTTGACACTCTATAATGCACTCGGAGCCCAAGGTAGTAATAATATATAAATCAATGATAACCAGTATTCAAGTATTGGTTTGTAGGTATTTGAACAAGACATATAAGCGAACAATATTGTTGTTTTCAATTAGATCTTCTTCAGACTTTACTGTAATTTACATAGATTTATAAATAAAAACTTTAACCAATGACGGTGATTTTGTGGATCAAATAATAATAATGATAATAATAATAATATTGTGGTAAATGTTTTGAACGTAGTTAATAATAATGATAACAAAATATTGATAATAAGGTTTATGCAGGTGGCGATAAGAAAAACAAAGGCAGTAATATGTGTATATGTAGACAATTCAATAAATAAATTTTTGGTCAAATCTTAAAAGTTACGTAATACTAAAGGTAGGTGAAGTGGATAGATAATCAGAGTTTAAATAAATATGATAAAAGGAAATGGAGAATAAGAAGGGGTTGGAGGGTTTTGAATAGAATTCACCTAGGCCAAGGGAGAGACAAAGGTAGAACAAACTTCTTTTGCTGTATGCAAAGGCTAGGATTGGTAGTATTTAAAGATAACAATAAAAATTCATGCGTGAATTTATAGTCTCCACTGAAGGCCGGTCAAGTGCGTCGGTAGCATAGCGGTAGAATGCTCGCCACCCATGCAGGTGGTCCGGGGCTCGATACCCGGCCACAGACGCACTCCTTTACCTCGCTTAACCAGAAATAAAAGCTGGTAAAGAGGAAAGGTTGGGCATGAGGCTAGCAACCCTATCCTGTAAAAAAATAAACACCACTACAGAAACTTCAAGCCTGTAGCTTGAGGTCTTATGTTCGAATGGGAACGTAAAGAAATAAAAAAAATCTGAAGGCCAGTCAGGGCAGTAGTAGTAGCTGGTTGGACTTGTTTCTTCTGCAAACAAAGCGAATCACGATAGCCTCTGCTGTTTGGAGTCTTCATTACCTGGATGTTTTTGGCAATTTATTTGGTACCCGATAGATGATTGTGGAGAGGGATTCTTCATTGCTGGCTGGTTTTGTGGTCGGTTTGCACCATGTGTCCTAATATCGAACTGTTGATGGTTTTTACCACACCTGATGATGAAGTAATCGAAAAGAATATTCTTTGTTCAGTAACCATTCTTTTTCAAATCTACTTACTGTAAACCACTTTAATACTTTTCACCAAGTGCGTCAGTTCTGTTGAATTAGTTATGTTCTCTCACCTGGTTGATTTAATTGAGAAGCTTTCGTCCTCTTTCTCGACAGCATCTTCAGCGCAGGTTTTAGCATAAAATGAACTCATTTAAATTTTGCATGAATGTTGTAACTGTATCTCCTGCTGATCAGTCCCGTGACTGTTTGTTAATATAATTCTCTATTGATCATATTTTTATTGACTTGGAATTCGAACTATCTTGTGATTTACTTTTTATTAGCTGGTAAATTTGGTCTATAATAATGTGTTTCAATATAACGAAAATATTCATTCAGACACTTAGAATAAACGAAAAAAGCTAAGCAAAGAATATCCTTTTCGATAATTTCCTACTCTGGCTCTACAATTATATATATATATATATATATATATATATGTTGATATATACCTTTATCAACAACTGTCTTCGTTCTATACTCAAGATCAGATGGCCGGAAAGAATCACCGACAAGAAACTATGGGAACAAACAAAACAAGAACCAATCGCCCAACAAATATGCAGGAGAAAGTGGAGATGGATTGGACACTCACTGAGCTGAGGAGGCCGCTGGGTGACATCGCGCGTCAGGCCATAGCTAGAGTGGAACCCGAAAGGGAAGTGGCGAGTGGGACGTCCAAGGGTGACATGGGGGAGATCGTGTGAAGAGGAGTTGGAACAGTATGGACTAACATAGATGCAGCTGAAAAGTACAGCAGAAGACAGAAACAAGTGGGGACGTGCAGTTGAAGCCGTATGTTCCACTAGGAACCCAAAGGAACAATAATAATAATATATACGTAGCATATTCTAGGATATTGGTTATGATCAATATTGGTGTGCTTTTTAAATATTATCGGTAGAGGTAGAAATCGAGAAATCCTTTAAAATTATCAATAGACAAAGGAGTTCCATTCTCCTCAAGTTTGCCGTAGCAATCTCTATCAAACGCTTGAAACCAGATTTATGTGTTCAGGAAGAAGCAGTTATTAATCTTTCCTCGCCCTGGTAACTGAATGTCTTTATTCTCTCACCTGATTACGTAATCTTTGTCTTTAACCTCACTCCCTTTTATAATCTGTAATTTTGCTTCTCTCTTGTTTCTATGATTTGAGTTGAGCTCAGTACATTGTTACCTAATTTATTAGTCACTCTGTATCTAACGCATATTTCGTGTTTATTACGTAACCCTTTTACCATTGTATGCATACATATATTTTGTTTAAACTTGAACCGCCTGTGTAAAAACTATATAAGGGCAATTTTCTGAGCACTGTTCACTAATTGTGGAACTTCAAGTCAACTGACAACATGTAAAATTTGCGAGTATGTTAAAACTTTTCTGTACGCAAACCTCATAATTTATTTAGGCTGTAAGCAGCTGATGAGAAGCCTACGAAATAAATGATGGTACCATATTATTCTGCACAAACCGCTGTTGTTCTTGCTTTATTTAAATATTATCGATTTGTTAAGCAAGATCAATGGAATTACAGTTCACGAAAGATGCATAAATTATAATAAGCATAAAAATGTACCAGTAAATAAAATTAAGGAAATTTCCATAACAAATTAAGGGAAGTTAAAACCTTGACGGCCAGAGGTGTAAGGACAGTGTCTGAACCAACCAACTTCTTTTGAATACATGAGCTGGGTTTCTTAATGTGGATCACATGCTTCTAGGAATTCCCTGCCACTTTGGGTGCTCCCTCTATTTAAAGTTTCCGAATTCTCCCAATCAAATTGGTGTCCATAATTATTTACATGCATTGATACTAAAGAATTTATATATATATATATATATATATCATCTCATTTTACAGCCAATTTGTGTTTTTGGATTCTGTTTTAACCGCTGTGCGAATTTATGGTCTAAGAACTAACTTACTGATAAGTGTCAGAACATTATCACTATAATGAACGTCTAATTGGTGATAAACAATTGGAAGCAGAACCTTTTGCATACTATATGAGCCCTGTTTCAAAACAATAATTCTTCAGATGTTTACTTAGTCTCTTCATGATTCTTATATCAAATCATCATTGGACTATTATTCTCTTTGGTTCCGAAGGGGGTCATAGGGATTCAACACTACATATAGATTTTGTCCTGTTCCTTGCAGTCCTCTTCATCTGACAGCATGACTGCCCATATGCTCTCGTCTCCTTTTCACAGGATCCTCTCCATGTCAACTTCGGACGTCCAACTCGTCGATTCCTACTAGGGTTTCCCTCACAAGATATCATTCGATGGTCTCCTCAGCATTTGTTCAATCAATCACCATTTTCTTCGGAATGTATGTTGAGGGAGAGATTCTTGATTGGTAAGCTCCCAGCGTGTCTTGTTGCTAATTCTTTGTGGCCGGCCGGTAGGCTATCTGATCTTCAGTATATATAAACAGCGAAGGCAAATGTTGATAAACGTCTTCAACAAGCTTTAGAGGAATACTTTTCTTGATGCACCAAAATTCTGACCCACATAAAAGAAAGGACTGAATTAAAATTAGTGTTGTTAAAATCTGAATTTATGCTGAGTGAAGCGGATATCCAGACTGATTTCAGAGTTATGAAGGTTTGTCTTGTCTTTCTGATTCTGGTTTTGAAAGAATGCTGTCTAGATAATAATAATTTGCTTTATTCTAAAACAGTACATGTGATACAGAATGGAATTCTCAGCATTTTTACTACAGTATTGCATCCAGTTAGTACATTATCAATAAGTAGAATTCTACATAGATTGAGGAAATCTCAGTTCATTATTACAACAACACATTGGCATGTCGGTAGCAAAGGTAAGGCTGAATAGTGTTCGAAGGTGTTAGAAAAGTAGGTGCTGTCATATTTACTGGCGTAAGCTGGAGAAAGAAACAAAGCAGCACATAACGGAAAAGAAAGAGAGAAAAGGAAAAGAAAGAAAACAAAATGTTGTACCTATAAATAATATGAGTTGGAAAGACAAGGTCCAGTTGTTCTACTGACTATTTAATGAATTATAGGTGTCACGCCTAATGCTTTCTTTATCTCACAGAACACGAGCTAAGTAGGGTATGGTTGAGTTTTTGTACTTGCTGGTGCGAGCATATAGTTTTCTATATAGGCTTCTGGTTCTGCCTGATGAGATGCAAGGGGAGAGTTGTGAGTGAAGAGGGTGGTGTGAGTTAGATAAAATGGATTTGGCCCATTTTTCACATGAGTCCATGTGCCTGTCAACCAGAATAATAACAAGCTGGTTAAGTGGCACGTTGCTTACCCTGCTGACAACATTTAACATCCTGCGTAATATGTTATAGTCTTTTTTCAGTAGCCCGGGAGAAACTAAGGGGGAACAATAGAGAATAATAGGCAGGATGCGAGAGTTGACGAATTGTTGGAGTAAGGGTTGGGTTATACCAGAATGTTTTAACTTCTTGATGTAGAAGGTGAGACGGAATATTTTCTTAGAAATTGCTGGGATATGAGACGACCAGGAAAGATCAGCAGATAATCTTATCTCAGTAGCTTTCATCATCCTGTTATTACACTATATTTTTTCTACCTTAATTCTTAATTAGACCACAAAAATGTATCCCATTCTTCGTGTATATTCTTTATTCATAAAAATATTAGTTACTTCAGAACCTTATTCACATCAGAGAAACCGAATTCATTGTTTGCTCTCTGGGTGATTCACTTCACCCTGATGTTGCGTAAATGGTGATTTAAATGAGATAACATAGTTAACTAAGATAATTATACAATCAATTCTTCACAATATGCAAATTTCTTGCATTCATTACAAAAGTTACTCATTTTGTTCGTCTTACAAATGTTCTGAATATTAAATCCGAGGTGTTTGAAAAACCAAAACAAGAACTTCTTTTTTTCTCAACGTTTTACTGTTCTAAACACTAATAAAAAAAGTGTTTGATGTACTTGTTGAGAAACACACTGGCTATTTATTTTGTCGCTTATTCTGTTACCTCTACGACGAATAGAAAGGAATAACCAAAAATTATGAATAGAAAGTTTCGAAACTGTGCAGTTATAACTGATATAATTATGAACGATAATAGTAGTGATATAAGCACTTTATTCCAAGCAATCGTGATAATAGAGAATGGGATTTTCAAATTTTTATACATATTGCAACAATTTAGCTCTTTTTATAAGTATATAATTGCATAAAATTGTAAACCTTAATGGCGGTCTACTTAAAACTTGCGCTACCAAAAACTTCCACCTCTGTATTCCAGATATTTTCTCCCCTTCAGTTTGTTTTAGTGGACGGAGATCTGACCTCTAATGGTATCATCTACTCTTGTGTGTATTTAAAATGTTTACAAGCTTCTCTTACTACTAAACTTGAGGAAAGGCCTGATTGTGGGGATGGTAACGTGTTCCAATACATGAGATAACTGTTCTTCCGTTATATCCTTGGTTCTCAAAATGTGCCCCTAAACATTTTATAATTTGCTTTCAACCAGATATCGTGGATTTCTTGACGCAGAGACAAAGCAGATATATCATCATAATGGGATGGTTTGTGCTTCAGCTCAGAGACCATTGTGTCACACCTAGGATATACTGTCAGTTAATATTTTACTTGAAGATATTCTACGAAGGGAAAATGTCATGCGATAAACTCCTCTGAAAATTCTGTACATTTTATAAACACTGTCTAGAATAAACGTATTATTATTATTATAAGACCACGAAAACTGAAATTTAGTAGAATATACTGAATAATAAATAATTAGTATAATCAATAACACGTGCAATAATAATCCTTGTCATACCTTGCAGTTCAATTGCCTATTAAAAAGGTTTATAAGTTCTTTTCTGACAGCTAACTCTTCACACAAAACTCGTGCTAAATATGGCGATATGGTAGAATTTTCATATACAGTTGTACGAGCTTAAATTTCTATGAAAATTCTTCTGGTTTTACCCCCAAGAGAGATACATGGAGAAAGTTGCGAGTAAATAGAATGTTCCGTATCAGAAAAGATAACTTTAGCCAACTGCTTTCAAAAATTAAAATGCCTATCGAAAACAATGTCAGTTGGCTGAGTCGAAGGTCTTCAGTGTTCCTCGTAATATGATATGGTCTTTCTTGAGAAGTCCAGGGAAGAATAACGATGAATAATAAAGGAGAACAGGGAGAATACATGAATTATTTGATTATTTCATCATGAGCTGACATCACTTAGAGAACCATTGGAAAACCTGAAGGGAGTACTAGACAGCCAGTTGTTTCATCAGCCTAGTGTGGTACTCTTCGCCAGTACGCACCCAACAACTGGGGTTCAAACCGAGGACCTTCTAGTAGCAAATCAAGCTAGCTCACAGACAATTAAGCCACTGGGACTTGATCCAAAGACTAACCCATGAATTCTAACTTCTGCCGATTCACGACGTAGCGCGATGACTAGCCAATGTCCTCTTCGATGAGTTGCTGCCTCACCTTCAACCTGCTGTACCCCACTCACTGGTCACGGCTTCCCAGTGAAACACCAGGTAACTGACTGAATAGGAACAGTCGCTAGTGAACATCAGATCAATTTTTATGTATTGCTTTTGTTTGATTGGTTGGAGGATTTCATCATGAGTTGACATCAGTTAGAGAACCATTGGAAAACCTGCCGGGAGTACTAGACAGCCAGCTGTTTCATCACCCTAGTTTGGGTCTCTTTGCATTACGCACCCAACCACTAGGGTCCGAATCAAGGACCTACTGGTTACAAAGCGAGCTCGTAGACCATTAGGCCATTAAGATTGTTGTTCGATTTTATTTTTCAAATCTACGCTTATTCAAATATCTATAAATACGTAAATCCACTTCTGCGACAGTGGTTCAGTGGTAGAATGCTTACCAACCAAGAAGGTGGTCAAGGCTTCGAATCTTGGCTGACGCACTCAAATAACCTCTCATACCCGGTAGAAAGCCCCGTCAAAAGGAGCACTGCGGGGGTTAACAGTCCCTCCGCGTAAAAAGTAAACACTACTGCTGTGGTGAGAGCTTTCTGCTGGCCAAAATCGCACACAACAATTTACGTCTATGTTTACGTACAGAATCGGGTTCATGAGAAGAAACAAGAACAAAGCCTAACTTTGAGGAACTCAACAACCAATCACAGCAGACTTAGTGTGAGCAAATACGATTCGCAGATATATAGATAACTTTGTAAGCAACGGTCACAAGCAGTACAGAATAACCTTCAACAAGAATAACCAATCTGAAGACGTTGCTTTTCTGCTAACAGAAACGAATAACAATGTACATAAAAATCTATAAATATCTCTTGATTTTCTCAATAAACGATCTGTTGCCTGGCCCTTTTCTTCTGTCGTTACAATGTTACTCAGATATATTGATAATAAAAATCTGCTTTATTCCAAAACACTACTAATGATGCAGTGTGGAATTTTCAGCATCTGGTACAATAAAGCATCCAATTTTATCGAATAACATCAAAAACATTTGTGAAGATATTTTTACAGGATTGTTGATGGTAGTTCCCTTTTAGAGTTTGTTGCCACAGTGAAGTCATATATATATATATATATATATTTATATAATCAAAACACGTTATTCAGCAAAGAGACTCTTTTCAACGAATTTATTATCAAGCTGTACAATAGTATACATATATGGTGATTTTAGGAAGTTATATCTAGTGAGGGAATCGGATCATAATAATAATGATAATAATAATAATAAAAGTATGAAATGCAATCGAAGTTGAAATGTTTGTGATTATAATCACCGTTCAATGTCAAGTGGCAAAACAATTAATGTCATATATAGAATAATTCATAGGATGTATAGAATTTGGAAGGGGTGTGCAATTATAGGATTAGTAGGCGAATCGAATAAAATAAAAACGTTACGTAACACTGTGTGAAATTTGATGACATAGAATTTAACGTTGCAAAACAAAATTGATTTAGAATGACAGGTGGAACAAGCGAAACAATACCGGGGACAGTTCGAAGTGAGAATAGCAATGGTAACAATTGACGTAATGAGAGGAGAGTATACAAACTGAATAGACAAAATGAAAAAATTGGTAGAGCCAAAATATGAGTAGGGATTACCATACTTTAGCATAGAGGGTTTAAGACAATGAAAGTTGGAGCGGTTGAATGAATATTTTCTGTATACAGAGATCTGGCTCTTCTGTCTCGGTAGCCAAAGCTTCAGCAATACAGATGAGACAGATACGTACTGATTCGGGCAAAATACTTTTCGCCTTGTAGATGACTTTAAAGGTGGAGGCTGTAGAGATAGAGTGATCATTATCGACCAGATATACAATGATCGTGCTTCTTATAGCTCCACTTCCACCTCGTTGTAACCATGCAGGATAGTGTTTTTGTACCCTCTCGGACAAAACTCGAGTCAAACGACCGATATATCTAACTCCCCATGAGCAGTTGAATTGATAAACGCATATAGAGTAGTTCAACAGCGTGGTCTTGTCCTTCAGGTTGTTGACCAGTAATGGTCGACTGGTAAAGGCTATTCTTAAAGATGCAACAGGGAATGTCTTTTCAAGTACTGTGAAATCCTTCTTTTCATGATATCGGAAGCTAAGTCACCTCTGAATTCCAAGCTCACGCACAGTACCTTCTTGGTTACGATGATAAATCACATTTCACAGGATTTGACTGTATATTCTTGTCTATAAAACGTGTTAGAAATCCATTTTCAATTAGGTTTCTTTTCCAAAAGATTTAACTCATCCTCTACAGTATTAGGGCTACATATGCTTAGAATTCGAGTGGCAAGCGACAGAATCAGGTTTCGTTTTTGACCAATGGGTACCCAGCATATATGTATATATACAAAATATTGTAAATATTAATAATGTTAGCAGCTAAGATTGTCGGTTAACTGGGATAGTGTCAGCGTAGATTACAAGTAGGAGATAATAAAAGAGCCGATTATTCTGCTAACAACATAGTAATTCATAAGTTTCACACTTAACATTGTTTCTATCCCATAGAACACGGGCTGGTCAAATATGGTATCGTTGAGTTTCTATACTTGGTAGTACGAGCACACAATCTTCTGTACTGACTTCTAGTTCTACGAGATGAGATGCAAGGCGGGGAGAGTTGAGAATAGGGGTGGTGTTGAGGGTTAAACAGTATGGATTTAGATTGCAACGTAAAGAGGAAAGAAGATGGGAAGTTAAACACTGGTGTTTACAGGAAACCCACTCACTCAAACAGATATTTAGACTTCCGATCGTCCCATCCTATGTCAGTAAAAATAGGATTTGTGAAATGTTTAAATGACAGAGCACAAAAACTAAGTAGTACCAAAGAAAATCTAAAACAGGAACTGATACACATAAAACAAGCTTTGAAACTAAATAATTACCCGGATAAATTAGTCAGGAAATATGTAAGGAAATGTAAAAATAAAGTAAATAATGATGGTAGTGATAGTGATAATAACAACAATAATGATAACAATAATAGTGGTAATAATAATAATATTAATGACGACACCAATAATAAGGAATCTAAATCATCAGTAGTAATTCCATACAAGGAAGGAACCTCCGAAGCCTTACGCAGAATTCTTAACAAGGCAGGAATAAAAACGGCATTCAAACCCACAAACTAAATTAGAAACAAGCTTTGTCGGCTAAAGGATCCTGTAGAGCCTTTAAAACAAAACAATTTAGTTTATCTAATACCCTGCTGCAATGATTGTCAGGTCAAATACATAGGTCAAACTAGTAGAACAGGGGCAGTCAGTCAGACTAGCTGAACATAAAAACCTAGCGAAATCTAGATTGGTTGACCCGAATAAGATAAGAAATCTAGAGAATAGTTCAGCTACACCACTCACTACATGCAGTCACACACAACCATACAATAGGATGGGATAGGATGACAGTTTTAAAATCTAATGTCACAGGGTATAGGGAGAGATTGATAACAGAAGCTTTGTTTATCGAATCAACTACAAATACATGTAGTAGGAATGATTCATCACATGTCCCCGATATCTGGAAAATTCTACTACCCCTACGACGACAAATAAGAGAGGACAAATAAAACTATAAAACTCAAGTTTCGAAGTCGTGTGATTACAATTGATATGATTATGAACAATAAATTTTGTTCGAAACCTCGTCATCCAGTAAATAATACTGTTTCACTGTGTGATATACCTAATAAACAAACTAATATGGAATGGATTTAGACTACTTCTCGCAGGGGTTCCATGTGTCTGTCAACTAATTTAGTAACAAGCTGACGAAGATGCTGGCGAGTTTGTTCTGATACGCGCTAGTAACTGGCTACAGGATGATATTGCCTGAGGTTCTGGTGAGAAACCGTGACTAGTGGGGTCTATTCGGTCAGGAGTGAGGACAAATACTCACCAGTGACATTGGCTGGCGGTAACGCTAAAATCAAGAATTGGTAGAATTTTTGGAATTCATTAGCTGGCCATTCAGTCCGACCCCAGTGCTTGAGAGGTACACCAGCTTGACGTGTAACCTGAAGCTCCTAGGTTCGGACCCCAGCCAGTGGTTGCGTACTGTCGATGAATCCCAAGTATTAGGATGAAACAGCTGTCCAGTACTCTATGCTTGTTTTCAATTCTTCTCTAAATGATATCGACCCGTTTTCAAACTTGAATCTAAACTAATAATTAGGCACTGAGTGAAAAAAGATACTTTGATGAAAGAGCAAAATTTAACAGACACCAGAAATAATTTTTAATCGTTATCAGACAACTAGTAATTAGCTATTTTTCAGAAACCTTTCGATTACTTGGTAATTATAACAATTTTTTAAAGAATAATAATAATTTACTCTATTCCAAAAACAGTATTTGTGATACAGAATGGAATTTTCAGCATTAATCACAATATTGCACCTAATTTCCTTAAATTATAAATAAAATTAATCACACAGAAAATTTTTCCACATTTACAATAGGGTTAATGTCAAAAAAAACATGCATCATATAAAATAGAAATAATAATAATAATGATAACAGCTTAGGTAACAATAATAATACAAGTGAAAGTTGCCGTGGGCTTGTTTCACACAGTATTGTCGATGCGGTATAGAAATCCTAGCATGTTTAAAAATATTGAATATAATGTTCTCTTTACATGATGTGGTAAGGGAAAAAACAAAGATTACAGCAGTCTTAGAGATAAGTTGGTGTTTGCAGTTATGAAAGTGAAAGCAAAGAATCAACAGGACCATAAATATAATAGAAATAATAAAAGTAAAACTTGAAGGTATATAAAGATGGATGGAGGAGATTGTTTATTTGCTAGATGAAAAAGGTTAGTCAATTCTTGCCTGACGCTATTTTCATCACATAAAATACGTGTCAAGTATGGTATCATAGAATTTTTATACTTAGACGTGCGAGCATATAGTTTTCTGAAGTTACTTCTTGTTCTACCTGAGGAGATGCAAGATGAAAGCTGAGGGTAAAGTCAGACAAAATCCCTCTAGCAAATTTACTGCACGAAGTCAAATGCCTATCGACAACGACGTTAACTATGTAGTTCACTGGGACACCACTCATCCTACAGTCTTCAGCATTCTACGAATCGTGACAAAGTCCTTTTTAAGCAAACCAGGAAAGAATAAGGGTGAACAATAAAGAAGAATAGGTAGGATGCAAGAGTTTATGAACTGTAAGAGGAGGGGTTGAGTTATACCCGAGTGCCTCAACTTCTTAATGTAAAGTGTCAGACGGAATATTTTACTGGAGATCGCTTAGACATGGGAAGACCAGGAGAGATCAGAAGAGAGAATAAGTCCAAGATACTTTATTTCTGATTTAATTCCTATATCACTGTCATCAATCTTACAACTGCCATGAGAATCGACGGCTTCTTTTAACTGTCGTTTACACCTTAAGCTGAAATAAACAGTTTGACATTTAGAAGGATTCAGTTGAAGACCGTTAGACTCAGACCATTTACTGACTCCCGACAGAAAGCTATTGATTTTGGTACAATCTAGCTGGGAGTTAACAGCCATTGAAACTGTTAAATCATCAGCGTACTTCATAAAGTTTATTTTATCAGACTGAGGCAAGTCATGTAAGAAGAAAGAAAAAAGAAAAGGAGAAAGGACAGCGCCTTGAGGGACACCAGCTTCAGTAGGCAATGAAGTGGAAGACGTCTCTTTATACACAGTGTACTGCTTTCTTTCTGAGAAATAGGAATGTAACCAGTTAACAGCCCAACATGGAAATATAAATTTAGGACATGGAGTATGTAATGAATTACCAATCTGCCAATTATAGTCATATAGGAATGTCGCCCAGTGACTGAGGAACTGCAATCTCAGTCAGCATATCTCGAATTCTTAATCTCATTTTCACTTACTTTTTTAACCTTGACATCTGATAGCAATGTCATTAGCCCTTAGTCAATAAGTCTGGTTTATAACCAACTATATGAAAATTCTGCCGTAGATAACTGAGTTCCTACTGCAGCGGTAGAAGCTAAAAGACTTGGTAACGGAATGTTTACCTTGAATTTTATATCTCTACAAAGGGAAGTTATGTACACCTTATCTGAAAATTTTCATTTGCATAGATCTTCTATGTTGTGCCACTTCTGCCCTTTGCATTTGTTTCTTTGCCTCCTTTTCATGTCTCCCAAGTTCTGCCTCAATACTGCCTAATTATTTGCTCTCTCTGACGTCAAACCTATGTCTCTACTCTATTTGGTATTTTTGTGTGTCGATGAAGGTCTCTAAATATAGTACTGATAAATCTCGTCCGTGGAACACACCACACCACTGAGTTGACCAATCAACTAACCCTAGGATTATGCTTCCCCACAAATCCGAAGTACCTATTATATAGATGAAACATTCTTTCTATATTTAATAACCTACATTATACCAAAATAATTTAGTATAAAACAGAATGGTTGTTAGAAAGGATTATTATTATTTCTGTTTCTCTTAGTTCCTAGAGGAACATAGGGCTTCAGACGCACGTCTCCACTGCGTTCGGTTCTCTGCCAACGTTTTCACCTAGTTCCACGTCTGCCCAAATGCTTTCATCTCCCCTTCCCATAAACTCCGCCATGTCACCCTCAGACAACCAAGACGCCGCTTCCCATTTGAGTTCCATTCGAGCGATAGCCTGGTGTGTCGTGTCACTTGATGGTTTGTTTTCTCAGAGTATGTCCAATCCACCTCCATTTCTTCCTGCATATGTTTCAAAGGATTAATCAATAGGAAATCAGTTCAAGGAACTCTTAGTGCTAACAAGCTACACGTCTTATTCTCTACATGACCGATGGTGATTCCTCAATTGAAAGATGAAGTACCTAGACTAGCCACTTCAAACTGTATATACCAATTCAACAGAATTGCCAGGTTTCATATCAGCACAACAACAGAGACAGTAAAGTTTCATGAATACCGATATATATGTGATTGTATGTACTAAGTACAGATATAAAAGCATTATTAATAATTCCAAATAGTACATCTAATCTTACCTCAGCAGTACATAGTACAGGGGGAAATAAGTTTTTTTTAAAACGCATTTACACCAATAATATTGTTCAAAAGAAAATGAATATAAAGTTAGGATTTAAGTCGAAATATTAACAAATGTATAACAGTGGAAGAAAATAAAAAGGGCCATTGACTAAGTGTTTTGCAGTAAATTTGTACCTTTTGTGTCTTACACACTTCTTATCAAATGAAATGTTTACCAAATAAAGTGTACGGTAGAGTCCTTATACTCCGTCGTCCGAGCATAAAGTCTCCTATAGTTGCCTCTAGTTCTACTCACTTGATGAGAAGCGTGGAGACACAGTTGCATGTTGAGAAGATTTTCTGGGTGAGCCAATATGATAATCGATAATTTCTGTCACGAGTCCATGTGTCTATCCACAACAGTATCAACGAGTTAGTTTAACAACACAACACTCATCCCAATCATAGCTTCCAGTGGCCTTCACAGTGTAGCAAAGTCCTTCTCAAGTAGTCCAAGAAAGATTAAGGTGAGGGAGCAATAAAGAATAACAATAGGTAGAATATAAGATTAAACAAACTTTAAAAGTAGAGACTCACTCAGTGATTCCAGAGTGTCTTCACATTCATACACAGAACGCCAAATATCTATTTGAATGTGTGGGTTTCCTGTAAACACACACTAGTGTTTAACTTCCCATCTTCTTTCTTTTTTTACCTTACAATCTAACATTGAAAGCTCTCCCCTTTCTGAATTTCCATTTCATAAGTGAATTGAATCGCCTCCACCTTTGAGTTAATGTGTTCGAAAAATCTTTCTTTATTCTGTGTTCTAAGTACAGTGAACAAGCAGATATTTGAACTTCTGATCATCCCATCCTATGTCAGTGAAAATAGGATTGGTGAAATGTCTATGTAATAGAGCACAAAAACTAAGTAGTACCAAGGAAAATCTAAGACAGGAAATGAGGCATATAAGAGAAGATTTGAAACTTAATAATTACTCTGATAAATTATTCAGAAAGTATGTAGGGAAATGTTAAAATAAAATAAATAATCATAGTAGTGATAGTGATAATAATAATGGTAATAGTAATATTACTGACGACATGCATGTCAAATATGCGCAAGATGATGACAACATCAACATTAACGAATCTAAATCATCAGTAGTAATACCATACAAGGAAGGAACCTCGGAAACCTTACGCAGAATTCTTAACAAAGCAGGAATAAAAGTGGCTGGCATTCAAACCAACCTCAAACTCAATTAGAAACAAGCTTTGTCGGTTAAACGAATAATTCTGTGGAGCCAACTAAACAAAACAATTTAGTTTATCTAATACCCTGTCTGCAATGATTGTGAAGTCAAATACATAGGTCAGAGTAGTAGGACAGGTGCAGTTAGACTAGGCGAGCATAATAACCTGGGAAACTCTAGATTAGTTGACCCAAATAAGATAAGAAATCTAGAGAAGAGTTCATCTATAGCACTCACTACATGCAATAACACACAACCATACAATAGGATGGATGGGATAGGATGACAGTTCTATAATCTAATATAGCAGCAGGGTGGAGGGAGAGATTGATAACAGCAGCCTTGTTTATCGAATCAACTACAAATACATGTAATAGGAATGATTCAACACCTGTCCAGCCGGACATCTGGAAAATTCTACTACCCCTACGACGATAAATAGGCAAGAAGTCGTGTGATTATAATTGATGATATTATTATGAACAATAATTAACTGTGTTTGAATTCGTGTCATACATCTAATAAACAAAGTAATATGGAATTACTCCAAAGAATAAATTTAGCAGATATCTCTTAGTTCCTGGCAGTTACAGTCTTATGTGCATTTGATTCCCAAACTTATGCACTTAGACACTTGTGAAATCATTAATTTGACTGCCTGTTTTCACTATGAAGCGAAATCTTCGGTTTAAAAATAATAATAAATAAAAAAACAGTTTTTTTGTTCAGCGAAGAAATTTCTTTTCAACGACTTCATTTTCAAGCTGTACAGTCGTATTTATATTACAGAAAAAGTTATTGAGTGGTACCAAATAATTGCTCAGTCAATATATATATATGATAAGAATAACGATAATTAAAATGTTATAAGGGGTAGAGTTGAAGTGGATAAATTACAAAATCATCAAAGACTGTTTTATGAGTCTGGCATTCAAAGGTGACACCATTTTTGAATTGATTAAAAATCGTTTATCTAAATGTATTAAACGTACTTTTCCTGCAGCTGACTTACAACTAGTTTTTACCAGCCGAAATATGATTAGACAATGCGTCAAAGATAGATTACCGCTTCTGTCCACATCCATGTGTATTTACTCTTTTACCTGCTCCTGTGGAGCTGTTGATATTGGACGTTGTAAGTGTAATCTCCGAAAACGTGTAGCTGAACACTATCCAGTCTGGTTAATGAAAGGCGAACGTAGAACTGCGAAGTCGTCCATTTGTGATCACCTGTTAGAGTCAGTTCATTTAGCCCCACGTGATTCATCTTTCAAAGTTATCCACATGGCAAAGTCGAATCGCTCCAAAAGTTTACGTTTTCTTCACTTATGCATAGCCGGAGATTTAGATATACATGAACAGAAACCTAAATTATGTGTCCAAAAACGTTTTGTCAAACCCCTTTCTTTACCTCGGTTATAGTAATGTTCTTTCTAGTTTTTATTTTACCACTTGAATTCATTCCTCTTGACTTCACATCTTTATTCTTATCGTAATCGCACTCCTAATTTTTTAAAAATTTTAGACAACACTTGGCATTTTTAAAACATTTTTGATTTCAATTCACCTATAAAACAATCTTTAATAATCTATAATAATTTTGTAATTTATCCACTTCAAATGTACGCTTTATGACATTTTAATTATCGTTATTCTTATCACATATGTGTATATTGACTGAGCAACTATTTAGTGCCACTTAATAACTTTTTCTGTAATATAAATACGACTGTACAGCTTGAAATTGAAGTCGTTGAAAAGAAATTTCTTCGCTGAACAAAAAACTCATGAATAAATGGGTATTTTTCATAATTTAAAAATAATAAGTTCTTTTTTATGACTACTACAGAATTTCTAGTTAATCTATATATATTAAAAGATACCTAATTTATGATATATCACAGTGATGAGATGATGGAATCGTTTTAGTAAGCATGTTTAAGTTTATGGTTTCTCTAATAACTTTACAATATCACTGAATACATATTGTAAAAGACTCAAAGTCTTTTCAAGTGGAAAAAAGAATTCTACGTAATCTACGGAAAAAGTATAGATGTCATATTACTTACATTAAGCTTTTTTAAAGATATTTACTAAAGTTAACATTATGCATACAGCTCTGTCATCTAACAGTAATAATAAGAGCTAATAAGAGCTATTTAAAAGGTGCTTGTGTACCACAACATATTTAGATGTAATGCATATTTCAAAAGCTATAAGTGATAACTAACTCATGACATCTAAAGTGGTACAACTTAAAACAAGAGATTTTCATTTTAGTCGCCTCTTACGTAGTAGAAACAGTTAATAAAATAGAATTCAGAAATCTGCATTTATCATCCTTCTGCTTTCTTCCTCCCTGCATAACTTGTCTTACACTCTGACGAAGCCAGTTTTGTTAAGTATGCAGATAATACGACAATCATCATGCCTGCAGTTACTTTTTTCAATCATCAGACTGTATCAGAAATAAGTCAGTGGTTCTTGTCAGATAGTCTTAAGGTGAACCTTTGCAAATATAAAGTTGTGAATTTGACTTTCAGACACGCAAGTATGACTTACATGAACTGGTTCCTTCACGTGGTTCCAATATCATAGATGACATTGGAATTGAAACTGAATGGAGTATTGTTTACATTGGATTGTGTAATTCTTCTCATCTTTATTGGTCTTCACGGATTATGTAAGTTTCTAGGATGACATTTTGTTTGATGTTCTATGTATGGAAGTGAAGACACTCTGGAATCACTGAGTGAGTCTCTGCTTTTACAGTTTGTTTAATCTTATATTGTGCCTCTTGATTCTTTATTGCTCCCCACCTTAATCTTTCTTGGGCTGCTTGAGAAAGACTTAGCTACACTGTGAAGTTGAGTGAAAGCTGTGAGTGTGACGAGTGTTGTGTTGGTAAACTAACTTGTAAATACTGTTGTAGATACACACAAGCACTCATGACAAAAATAATCGAATATTATCACTTCATATAACCTTGTCTGGTTTACTAGCTCGCTAGTTTTCTATGTGGCCCCTATTCCGGCGAAGAGGGTAGTCCGGGTGTTGGGCTAGCGACTCTACCTCAGGAAAACCAGTCGAACTGCTACAGAAACTTCAACGCACAAGAAAACTGTTTAAAACTCAAGAAATATAAAAAACAAATTTATTTTTCTCTGGATTTGGAGAGACGAAATGACGCAGACTGATGAAAGCCTTCGACATGCCAGTTACTCGATGTATCTTTTTTCGATGAAAGAAAAAATAAGTATGAGGACGTGGTATGTATGAGGCTGGCTGGGAAGGCCACCCAGATTTCCAAAGAAATGACAAAATACAGCATGGAAGTGTTAGGAATCTGAGAAGGCAGGTGGAATTGATGTGGATTATTCAAATTTTCAGCTGAACAGTCAGTAATCTACTCTGGTCACCCAGACAACAACGACGAGGACGCTAAGGGAGTCGCCATCATGATGTCACCAATAGCAGCCAAAGCTCTCATGCAGTAGGAACCAATATCCCTACGGATTTTTGTCGCAAGATTCAACTCAATAGGAAGTAAGGTTACAATAATCCAATGCTACAAACAACTCGGAACAAGGGAAGAAGGAAGATTTCTATAGAAAACTACGAATAGTAGTGGATAAGATCTTAGACGGAGATATAAAAATCCTTATGGGTGATATGAATGCCAGCATAGCTGGGAGCAGATAATACAGGATGTGAATTCATCATGGGTCGAGAGGCCCTCGGTGAAATGAATGTGGACGGAGAACTATTTGCAAATTTCTGTACTTTCAATGAATTGGTGATCGGAGACAGCGTTTACAAACACAAGGATACACAAAAAGTGACATGGGTTTCACCTGATGGACACACCACGGACCAGATAGATTTCACTTCAATGCTGCTGAAGGAAGTGGAGAAGCAGCCTGCTGAACACAAAGTCAAGAAGAGGAGCAGATGTGGGCTCAGATCATTGTCTAGTCTAAGGAATCTCCAAAGTCCAGCTGAAAGCCTTCAAAACAACCTCAGACAGACCACAATTCGAGTCCAACACTCCGAAACTGAAGGCAGAAACTGCAGATGACACCTACATTACATGCATTAGAGGAAAGTTAGAGACATTACGTTTAAGAAACTCTTGTGGAAGAACACTGGAAATCTCTGAAGTTGATGTTTAAGGAAACATGTACAGCCGTCCTAGGAAGACAGAAGAGACAAAACAAGGAAAGTCTGTCTGCAGACACTTGAAAGCTGATGGACTAGAGGAGGATGGTGAAGTAGATGAACCAATAGGAAGTTGGAGAACAGAAGGAGAAGCTGAGTTCGATGTACATCGCACTGAATAAAGAAGCGAAGGAGACTGCAAGGAAAGATTAAAGACTATTCTACGACGCACTGGCCGGCAACTAAAGCAGAACATGCCGCGGGCAAAGGAGACTGCAAAAACCAGGTTTCCATCGAGGAAGAGACCGATGCAGATAAAACCTATAAAAGATGGTTAAGGGAACCTATTTACCAAAGAGGAGAGACAATTAAAACAGTGGGCTGATCACTTCAAAGGACTTTTGAATCGGCCATCACCCGAAATTCGTCCAGCAATACCACTAACAACCAGTGGACACCAATCCTTCAATAAAGGCAGAAATCGAGGACACATTCCAACTACTGAAGTCATGGGAGGTAGCACGACCATGCGGAATTCCCCCCGAAGCACCGGAAACGAACCCATAGACTGCAGCGGATATGCTCACACCATTATTACCAAAAGTTTGGAAGGAAGGAAAGGTACCTACTGATTTGAAGAAGGGCTGGCTACCTTTTCAAACTCTCAAAGAATGGTGGCTTGAGCCTATGCAAGCACTGGCATGGAATCATGTTCTTCTCCATACGAAGCAAAAAATAAGTCGTGCCATTCTGCAGAGAGAAGAAGATGCAGTGAATGCTGAACTCCTCCCAGAACAAGCTGGATTCAGTAAAGGCAAATCATGTGCCGATTAAAAATTGCAAATAATCATCGAAAAAAGCATAGAATGGCAGTCAAATCTCTGCCTTAGTTTCATCAACTTAGAAGAGACCTTCGGCAGAGTCGACAGCGGAGTAATTTGAAAACTACTTCAACACTACGGCGTGCTTCAAATCTTTATCGGCCTTATTTTACAGCAATATGAAAATACTGTAGCGGTAAATAATTCCCCAAAATTATTGACCACAGCAATCATCACTCAACATTGGATGCTGACCCTCACTATTTAAGTCTGTAGTACCCCTATACCAACTATAAACATACGTTTTTAATCTAATTTGCATACTCATATTATATGTTTACACATACCGATTTTATATGTACTTCGTAAACATTTGTCAATTTACTGTTGAACGTTACCTTGATACTTTTTCGAAATTTGACTACGGCTATAATACACGATTATACTCTTCACAAGTGCCTTCTGATTTTACGTTGTGGGCATCGAGTAGCCACAACGTCTGCGCACATTGATAAACGTGAAGAAGTACTAGGAAATACGTGTACGCTCATTTAGTCAAATAGAACACGCAATAAATTGGTGAGCCCCGACGATAACTTGCTGATCCCGACGACAAATTGCTGACTCCGACGACGACTTTTGACCTCGACGCGTTGTTACACCTACTGGATTATTAAAACTCTAACTTTCGCGGATTTATATATTTATTAAACAATTCGAACTCATTTTTGTGTTTGCTCATAGCACAACCTGCAGTAATTTGTGGTAAGCACCTGCATTGCATTTTTTCTGTTTTGCCATATTCTTATTGTGCACAAATTTTGCCATTTTCCTACTCTTAAACCATTTTTTTTACGAACTGTAACATGTCTTCCAATACCTCTGATAACTTAGAGCTGGGATCTGTTAGTACTATCTCTCTTACTGTACCAGTTTTTAAGCCCAGAGACCCTCATCTTTGGTTTGCACGACTGGAACATTATATGGCTAGCAATAAGCTCACGTTACAGACAGCTAAATTTGGCATTTTGAGTACAGTACTACCAGACGAAGTCGCCGAGCAGGTACGGCAATACATCGTTCAACCCAGCACGGAAGCACCTTACGACAAGTTGAAGGAAGAGGTACTGCGATGCACTTCGCTTTCAGATAGGCAAGCACTCGATCGCCTGTTAAGCAATGTTGAGTTAGGTGATAAAACCCCATCTCAACTCATGAGGCATATGCAAAGCCTAGTTGCCGGAAGAGAAATCGATAAACGTCTCTTTTACCAAATATGGCTACGAAGACTTCCCGCAAACATCCAGCAGGTTCTTGCTTTCGGAGATGACGACATTGACATAGAAAGGCTCACTGAAATCGCGGATCGCATGTACGAGAGGTCAACACCTCAATCTGTCGCTTCCACTAGCAGAATACCAGACACTCACGATAGAATACAGACTCTAGAACACAAAGTCGACACCTTACTGAATCAGTTAGCAAAACTGACCACACGCACACAACCAAGCCGTTCTAGAAGCTCGTCTCGTCGAAGTCTTTCTCGATCCCCTAGCACGTCACGACATCGCGATAATATTTGCTGGTATCACCGTAGTTATGGAAGCAAAGCACGACGGTGCCGTTCACCTTGCAATTTTCAGACTAAACCAAAAGATATATCGTCATGTGTAAAAAATACTGTTGGCAACCTACGATCTAACAGTCGTTTGTTTTATGTAACAGATAAAAATACCGGTACTACATTCTTAGTTGACACAGGAGCAGAGGTGAGTGTTCTCCCTCCGTCTACACAGGAACGTCAACATCCTGACCCAGCAGTTACGCTCCAAGCTGTTAATCAGTCCAGTATTGTTACATATGGAAGTAAACGAATGACTTTAGATTTTGGTTTAAAGAATACCTACACTTGGTCTTTCATCATTGCAGACGTCCCATCCCCAATCCTCGGTATTGATTTTCTGCAGCAACACAAACTGTTAGTTGATCCGATAAGCCCCAAGCTAATAGATTCGCTCAATAAAACGTACATTGCTGGTACGATTAGCCGTGCATCATCACTGAACTTGATGGTCACACGCACACCAGCATCTCCATATACCAATTTGGTAAATCAGTTTCCTGACCTTTTAAAACCTTCTTTTCGAGGAACAGAACCGAAGCATCATGTGGTTCATCATATTAAAACCACTGGACCACCAGTTTTTGCACGTCCACGACGCCTTGACCCATATCGACTTAAAATTGCCAAAACAGAGTTCGATAAAATGCTAGAGCTTGGTATTATTCGACCGTCCAACAGCTCTTGGTCTTCACCGCTTCACATGGTACCCAAAAAGTCTTCTGGTGAAATACGGCCGTGTGGTGATTATCGAGCTTTAAACAAGCAAACGGTACCTGATAGATACCCAATACCACACATCCACGATTTTGCTAGCAACTTGCCAGATGTTAAAGTTTTCTCTAAAATCGATCTCGTCCGAGCGTATCATCATATCCCCATCCACCCGGATGACGTTCCGAAAACTGCCATTACCACACCATTCGGTTTATATGAATTCGTACGCATGCCATTCGGACTTATGAACGCCGCTCAGACATTCCAACGCCTAATTGACCAAGTACTCCGTGGTCTCCCTTTCGTCTACGCATACATCGATGACTTACTAATTGCAAGTGCAGACGAAGTCGAGCATTTGAAACATGTGAAGACAGTGTTTGAAAGACTGAACCAATACGGAATGACTATCAATTTAGACAAATGCGAATTTGGTAAGACCTCCCTGAAATTTCTCGGTCATTTAATCGATAGCCAAGGAATCAGACCAGTCCCTGATGACGTACAAGCTATCAAAGATTATCCACTACCAGATTCTTTTAAAAAATTACGACGATTTTTGGGTCTCGTTAATTTTTACCGGCGTTTTATTCCCAACTGTGCTAAAGCTTTACAACCATTAACCGATTGCTTACGTGGACACAGTCGTTCATTCCATTTGCCCGCAGAAGCTGTTAAAGCATTCGAAAATGTCAAACAATTGTTAAATGACAAGACACTTCTAGTCAGACGCCAAAATGATGCCCCCCTGTCTCTCATGACAGACGCTTCAGACGTTGCCATCGGGGCGGTTTTACAACAGCAAGTACACGGCGAATGGCAACCCCTAGCATTCTTTTCGAAACGACTGAATCCTACTCAATGCCGCTATAGCACTTTTGGTAGAGAGTTATTGGCTGTTTATTTAGCAATCAAACACTTTCGACATATGCTGGAAGGTACAGCTTTTACTGTCTTTACAGACCACAAAGCTCTAACGAAAGCCTTATCAGCAAAACAGGATAACTACTCTCCGCGTGAACTACGACATCTCGAGTTTATATCTCAGTTCACTTCTGATCTGCGACATGTGAAGGGTAAACACAATGAAGTGGCAGACGCTTTATCACGTGTGCACATTGACAACATTGTATACCCAGACATCGACTACGAACGTCTCTCAAACCTACAACGAGATGATGCCGAACTAAAAAAGATTATGTCTTCTAAAACAACATCTTTAAAGCTAGACGCAATTCCTTTTGGCACGACAAAAATAATCTGCGACACCTCTACGGGTAAATATCGACCCTTCGTTCCAGCAGCTATGAGACATACAGTATTCGAGAAGTTACATAACTTGTCTCATCCCGGTGTCAGCGCTACTATCAAACTAATAAAAGAAAGATTTATATGGCCGAACATTAATAGCGATGTTGAGAAGTGGACACGAAATTGCTTGTCTTGTCAAAGAGTCAAAATCAACCGTCATACCAATGCACCACTTGGTCGCTTTCCTAACCCTGACTCTAGATTTGAACATATACATGTAGACATAGTTGGTCCACTACCTCCTTCAAATGGTTGCAACTACATTCTAACTTGCATCGATAGATTCACTCGTTGGCCTGTAGCAGTTCCAATAGCCGACGTCTCAGCTGAAACGGTAGCTAAAGCTTTGCTCGAAAACTGGATAGCTAATTTTGGTGTCCCATCCATTATCACTACGGACAGAGGTGCTCAGTTTGAAAGTTGACTTTTTCAACAGCTAACTGAATTACTGGGCATCAAACGAATACGAACAACCGCCTACCATCCTAGTTCCAACGGCATGGTTGAACGCCTTCATCGACAACTCAAAGCTGCGCTAGCTGCTTCTTTGACTCAAAACGACTGGTCAACCAAACTCCCACTGGTACTGCTTGGTATACGATCTGCTCTAAAGAAAGATATTGGCTGCTGTATTTCCGAACTAGTCTATGGAACAACATTACGACTACCAGGAGAATTTTTCACCCCAGGTAACCAAGTTCCACAAGATATGACTGGTTATGTGCACCAGCTAAAACAACACATGAACGAGCTCAAGATATCACTTCCACGCCAGCAGGAACGAACGTCATACATCCCACCACAACTGACAGATTGCACTCACGTCTTCGTCAGGAGAGAGGGTGGACAACGACCACTTCAACCCGCTTATGATGGCCCATTCAAAGTTCTAAATAGAAACGATAAAGTTATCACGATAGAACGACTGAATAAAGCAGAAGCCATCAGTGTCGACAGAGTCAAACCAGCATTCATCGACGATTTCGAAGCCAACGATAAAGACCAGCTGAACGAAGTGCCAACACCTACATCGACGCAAGCTTCAACGTCGCCAGAGAAGCCTATAAAAACTACACGCTCTGGTAGGAGAGTTCATTGGCCTAAACGTTATGTGCAAATCATCAAAATATAACTTATTACGAATTTTCATTTTTATTTTCTTTATTCGTAATTGTCACTTGACTACACATTTAACTGATTAATATCTTCATACGTCAATCACGTCACTACTATGTTAACATTGATATTTCCTGTATTATTACATTTAATCATATAGCGCTTAATATTCACGTATCGTTTCCGTATACAGACTACAGATCCCCGGCTGGTTGTATCATTCCTTATATATTCTACCACGATCATCAATCCTATTTTTTCTTTTATTATCGCATTTATTATCGGCCTTATTGACCGCATTAAATTGCTCATTTTTTTCAGCTTAGTAAATCGCTTTCTATGTACTATCGCTGCTACGTATTACGCTGACGCATTTTATTGTCGAACACTTAAATGTATTTTTTTTATATTTCAGTGTTCTGGTGGGGGAATTATGTAGTACCCCTATACCAACTATAAACATACGTTTTTAATCTAATTTGCATACTCATATTATATGTTTACACATACCGATTTTATATGTACTTCGTAAACATTTGTCAATTTACTGTTGAACGTTACCTTGATACTTTTTCGAAATTTGACTACGGCTATAATACACGATTATACTCTTCACAAGTGCCTTCTGATTTTACGTTGTGGGCATCGAGTAGCCACAACGTCTGCGCATATTGATAAACGTGAAGAAGTACTAGGAAATACGTGTACGCTCATTTAGTCAAATAGAACACGCAATAAGTCGACTTGTTTAGCTGAAGGCTTCCGGTCAAGCATCCTCGCCATTTGGTACTCCGTCGTGTCACGTGCGTGCACGATTACTAGCTACCTAAGCATTCACTTCAACCCGCGATTTGGTCCCGAAATATATTACGTACTTTGGACGACTAAATCTGGTCTTTTGCTTTATCTTTGGTACTCGAAGAACGAACACTATAGAAGTTGTTGGTATAAGATCTTGCGTTAGTATACTCCGTACAGTTCGCCAACGTCGATACCTTCAACCTCTAAAATACCATATATCAAGTGATCCACAGCGGAAAACTCAGTGGAGGGCTGAAGTGAATGCAGGAGTAAGCCAAGGCTGTCCACTATCACTGATGTTATTCCTGAATGTGGTGGACTGGATTATACGTCACACTGTGGGGAGTGAGGAGACAGAAATACATTGGATCGACAAAATACTCTAAAAGATCCAGATTTCGGGGACGATTTGCCTCATGGCATATAAACTCGAAGTCTTCCAGACGAAAACCAACTGGCATTTGAAGCAGGCAGCAAAGACAGGGTTCGAGTGAATAAAGAGAAGATGGAGGTGATGAAAATATCCAAATAACACTACTAACAACAATCACTAATCAGTATCAAAGGGATAGATTTGAAAGAGGTCACTTCATTCACTTATCCAGGAAGCATCCTTTCAACTAAAAGCGACAGGATGGATGACGTTGTCAAATCCATAGTCAGAAGGGTGAGGCAGACCTTCATCATTCTAAAATCAATTTGGAAATCTTCCACACTCAGTGTAAACCAAAAGATTCGTATTTTCACCACCAATGTTAAGCCAATTAACTCTTCTATATGAGTCAGAAACTTGGCTCATGCGTCACGAAAAGCATTTCGAACAAGCCAATGCAGACTTTTATCAACAGGCACCACCACTACTGGCTCCATACCGAAGGTCGAATGACAGATCAGAAAGAATTAGCGACAAGAAACTCTGGGAAAGAACCAACCAAGAACCTGCTGCTCAGTAAATATATGGAAGAAAGTAGAGATGGATCGAATACATGCTAGAGAGACCCTCTAGTGAAGTAGGTCGTGGCAATCACGGGACCAGATAAAGAGGGCTACAAAGGACAGGACAAAGTGGAGACGTGCTTTTGAAGCCCTATGTTCCACTTGGAATCCAAGGGAACAATAATGATAATAATCATGTCGTATAGAGATGGTAATATAAATAATCCCCCCCCCCCCCCAATATGATAAATTACGATTTTAAAGTCTTTCATAGCACCGCGATATAAAAAATTTCGCTTGAAACCTAAAGCAAGAATCTAATAAGGCTGGAATTAGGTTGGTACCTTAGCTTATTAAATGATTCTGACGAATTTCTTTGGCTTAAGGACCCTATTGACCTAATTATTCAAAGCGGTTTAATTTACCATATACCATATAATGACCATGAGTTCAAAGCGTAGATCATATCAGTAGATTGAGATCGGTTCAGTTATTTGGAATGACACAGTCGGCTAAAATTAACACTCCTGGAAATACCTCAACCACTGTTATACCAATATATCAGTCTCAGTCAACAGATTATCAGAGATTATGTTGTCTGCTTTTTACTCTAAGTAAGGCTATGCTTTGATGAATACGGTGAATATGATGAAAACAGCACTTTATATTACTCCCCCTTAAAATAAATCGTCATTTCTTATGCAACTTTGAGTAACATTACACTATTTTGTTTAATAACCGCGAAAAAAACTGTTTTTATCAGAACTGATGTATTCTAACTGGGATGTAACGTAAATCATTAATTAGGCTATTCTCACTTTCTAACAAATTCCGCTGTGTTCTGACTTCTAATTTTACACGTTAGATAGTTCTCGGCTTATTCATTTCATTTTAATGTGATGAAATCAAGTTTATAAACTTTAAAACTCGTATATTAAGCCTAACTGTACGCTTATAAAACTAATTCATGTACGCATGTTATATGTCTACATTAACCAATTTTACATATGCTTGTTCAATATTTGCCACTGTATTATCGAATATTGCTTTTCGTTTGTTATACATATATTCTACGCGGTTACGCACTTTATAGTTCACCTCGCACTTTTTGAAATTTGATTTCGTTAACATTACATCTTTTCAAGTTTTCACCCATTTTTTAATACAAAATTGGGTATATGTTTCAATCATTGGTTTGCGCATAGACAGTTATAGAAAAGAACATAAAATTAACAATTTAATTGTCTTTTTATTCATTTGCGTTCCCAAAGGAACATAGGGCTTCAAACTTCGGATTTCCAGCAGCCTTAACGTTGTTTAATTGAGGGAAGAGGATTCCTGGAATCACCATAAAACAATCCTATTTATGTGCGACAAAAAATTCATAAAACCCATCAGATACTGGCAACTGTGTTCTACGGAATGTACCGCATAACGTTTGGCGTAGTCTAAATGGGGAGAGGGGGATTAGGAAAATGGACGGAGGTTTGGATTGCGTAATATGTGAAAGTAATTTGAAAATTCCCATTCAGTCATAGAAAAGAAAAGGCGATCAGCAAAGAGTTACTCTTTTCGGCGATATCATATATATAATATGTGAAAGACGACTAAATCAAAATGGACAAAAACTAATGGAAAGACGGAAAAGTGTTTACATCAAATCTGCATGTGATTGTGATAATAGTCGTAAGATAATATTATTAAACTAGGGCGATAAGGCGAAGCAAAATTATGCTAGGAATCATATTCTAACCACGGTAGGTCGAGTGAGTGTGCGCTGCTTTTGAAGTGAGATATCCAGTTCCACACCCCAAATGGTCAGCGATCCGGCTGTCTCAGTGGCATATTCGAAATCTTTTCTTGGAGTACTGAAGAACTCTGTGAAGCAGTCAAAAGTAGGTGAGGTAGTTCCAGACCTGACAAGGTGTTCATAGATAGAACTACTGTTCTTCTTTTCTCCTCTGGTTAACCAGTCTGGACAGAGTTCCAGAATGTATCTGCGGGGTGACACTGTGTACGAGGAATAAACGCAGCTCCATAGTGACGAGTGACTGATGAATATTTTGGTAGCCAAAACCGAAGTATTATCTTTAACTTGTAGTGTGCATTGAACCTCTGAACTTTTGTTTGAATTCACTCACCCACTTCTGGCACTACTTCATCTTTTGATTCGTGACTCTCCTATACATTTTTGGTTCGCTCTCTCGTTGTGCTTTCATTCAGCGCACTCTCCGAGCCTACCACAGTCAAGGCAACAGATAAGTGTATATCCTCTTATTTTTATCAAATTTCATATCTCGTTTGTGTAAAATATAACTCTATTCCAGGCACATTCGCCATCTCGAGCCTTTTTACCTTGATTCCGTTCGTTAGTACTAGCATGTTAGGCAGAGTACAGCTAAGGTCATAAAGCGGTGAAGAAGTTTTGTAAGGGTGGTTGTTTTAGGTCTACATTAAGTTACGTCTAACTCTTACAAACTCATGACTGAACTGTCTTCTGACAAAATGTGATTCGAAAGATGGCTGTATAGCGGTAAGTGATTCCCCAAAATTATTGGCCACAGCATTCATTACCGAACATTGGATGCTGACCCTCACCGTTTTAGTCGATTTCTTTAGCTGAAGGCTTACGGTCAAGCATCCACGCCAGTCGACGCGCCATCATGTTACGTTCGTTCGCTCAGGCACGATCCCTAGCTAATTAAGCAATAACCTCGCACTCCAATTTGGTCTCGAAATACAGTCTGTAATTTGGCCGATCAATTCTGCTGTTTTGCTTTGGTCTACGCAGAACGAATACTATAGAAGTTGTGGGTATTATATCTTGCGTTAGTATACTTTGTACTATCCATGAAAGCCAACACCCTCAGCCTCTAAACTCGTGAGCCCTACAGCTAAATTCATCTTTGGTAAATACGCAGACAAATCCAGTGGATTTTTTCCACTTCGTATTTGTTCTTGTACTATTTTTAAAGTATGTTTATTCCGCAATGACTGACCATACGCCTAAGGTCATCCGTATTCGACCAACTAACGAAACTATTCGCCTCGTGCCATTTTTTCCAGATAATTTGAAATCATGGTTTCAGATAGTCGAGTCTGATTTCAGTGAATGTGAGATCACTGACCAACGTATACAGTTCCTTACAATTATCCACGCTCTACCGCGAAAATTAAGTAAATGTGTTACTTTTCAAACGCCTATTTCAGAAGTAAGCAACTCTTTTAAAGAGAAACGACCTCACGAATCAGCATAGTCTTGAAGAACTATTTCACAACGTCTAGTTAGGTGATCCGTCGTCTGTGAACATGCTAACCAGAATGTGGGAAGTTAGTGGCCAACGTCAGTTCGATGTGGGACTCTTTAGAGAGTTGTTCTTATCCAAATTGCCACAGTCATTACAAACTGTGCTTGTGACAATTCAAGGTATTATTGTGGTGAGAGCTGTCTACTATCCAAATTGGTTGACAGTAATTTACGTCAATGTTTACATTCTCAATAGTGGTCGTGAGAAAATATGAACAAGGACTGATTCAAAAACCGACCATAGCAGACTTTGCGTAGGCGGATACAGTTAACATATAGATGATCTGACATTCAAGAAACAGTCACAAAGAGATGAAAGAATTACTTCAAGTGAGAAACAACCAATCAGAAAACTGTGTTTGTTTGCTTGACTAAACTATAATAATGTACATGAAAATACATAAATATGCTTGGATTTCCTTAATAAACGATCTGTTGCCTGGCCCTTGTCTTCTGTTGTTACACTATTATAGACGGTTTAGCCACTTCTGTTGATAAAATTCTAGAAATAACACAATGGCCAGTCACCGAAGTGTACTCTGTTTCTTAACAGCATTCGAGTAGTAGCAATGAAGTGACAGAGTCATGCAACTCCGTTCGGCGAATACTCAGGCCAAACAGCCCCCTATTTCTTCTTATCGTCGACAGAATTCCCCTCAAATGCGAAGCCCACTTGGTTGGGAAAATTTCAAGCCACATTCAACTAAAAACCCTGACTAGTGTTGGTACCACAATACCTATGGCAAGAAAGCTAAATGTTGCCGAAAACCTTGAAGTTTCGGCAATGACTCGAAGACCATGAGATACTAACCCGCCGGCACGCATTAGCGGCAGCCGTTGCCAGTGGCAGTAGCCATCTACTTTACAACCGCAATGTAGTCAATAAAACCCCGTGCTTAGTTGGCACAAGCAGATAGACAGAAGGAACCCACTTCCAACTTGCAGGCTGTGAATGGAAACCTATTGTAACCCTCGGCAGGAAACACGTCTATCTGAATGTAGGTTTACGCAAACCTATTTAGTGAATGTTTCTTCTTGCTGACGTCACAGTGCGCATCGTTGTCACAGGACCACTTAACCATCATTATCTACTCCTAGATGTCCACCAAAAATGACCGATGGACGGTACTGTCAGACTGTCTATTAAAGGCATCACCTACACAGGTCACAGCTTATGAATGGTTAAGAAGGTGATAGTTGATCCAACGTTCCAACTGATTGCTGACAAGTACCCGTAACCTAATTGCCCGTCTTACGATCTACCGTGCCTGCAAGCAATGTTACGCATCACATCGCAACCTCAGGACAACTTGTGACATCCAGAGCAGGACTAATTGCTCCTGACAAACTATGGCTTGCTAGAAATGAATTCGACCATGTGCTCACCCTTGGAATCATTCGACCATCGAATAGCCCATGGGCTTCCCCACTCCCTATGGTACCGAAAAAGACAGCAATAATTGGTGACCCACTGCCGACTACCGGTTAGTGAACTCCAAAATACTGTCTCACATAAACGACTTGATGGCAACATTATCAAAACAAATATTTTCTCAAAAATAGATGACACCAGTTGACATTTCAAAAAAAGCTATCATTACGCCTTTCGAACATTTTGAATTTCTACGTATGCCATTCGGCCTCCAGAGTACAGCACAAAAGTTTCAACGATTCACTGAAGAAGTGCTTCGAGGTTCTGAATTTCTCTAAGCATGCTTAGACGACTGCCTCATTGTCATTCCAGACGAGGAAACTCACCTTAGATACTTGAACTTAGCATTATAAGGGCTACGCCGACATGGTGTAACCATTAATATTCAAAGGTGTCGGATAGTTGTTGACTCACTTGACTTTCTGGGCCACACCATTGACTATAAGGGCATTCGCCCACTGGCTACTAAAGTCGAGGCGATACTGAACTTTTCAGAGCCACAAACAGTGAAAAGTCTTCGCACTTTTAACGGCTTGGTAAGTTATTGCCGACGGTTTATTCCCAACTGTGCCTCTCTGATTCAGCCATTGACGGACCTTCTTCGAGGAAATAAAAAGCCCATCGAACTTGACGCGTCTGCTCAAAATGCTCTCGCTCTGGTTAAAAAAGCTATCACGGAAGCCACACTTCATATGTATCAGGATCCAACGGCACCGTTAAGTATCTCAGTTGATGCATCAGACACTGCAGTCGGCGCAGTTCTGCAACAACTAGTCAACAGAGAGTGGCAACCACTCGCCTTTTTCTCTAGGTGCCCAAAATTAGCAAGAACAAAGTACAGCACATTCGGCAGAGAACTTTTGGCTATGTACAGTACTAAACATCACTTCTGACATTCAGTAGAGAGTCGTAAATTCAAAATTTTTTCTGACCGCAAACCTCTGACGTACTCTCTCAACTCAACTTCCGATAAGTATTCACCAAGAGGATCACTACAACTGGACTACATTTCACAATTTACATCGGACATTTGCCAAATATCAGAAGTGAACAACACTGTGGCAGATGCCCTGTAGCGCCTTTGTTCCCTCGCCCCAACGGATAGCACAGATCTTGCGAAACTGGCTCGTCTTCAAAAAGGAGACACCGAGCTTCAACATGAGTTGTGGAAAACAACTCTACAATTAGCCAAGAAACCCTTAGGTATGGGAAGAGATACTATTCTATGTGACATTTTCACAAGTACTCCTCGCCCCATCGTGCCTAAAAGTCATCGCCGTAACGTCTTCAATACGTCGCATGGCTTATCCCACCCAGGTATTCAAACTACCGTCAAGCGCATAACTAGTCGGTTTTGTTGGTCTGCTTTGAATTAAAAAGATAAGGGAATGGGCTCACAGACTGTTAGCCTGCCAAAAGCGCAGGGTAGTAAGACACATCAGAAGGCACCTTGGCACCTTTCTTATTCCTGGTGCTCGTTTCGGACACGTTTATATAGATCTGCCTGGAACCCTCCCAGAATCTCATGGATATACCCATATCTTAACCTGCACTGACAGTTTCACATCGTGACATGAAGCATTACTCCTCGAGGATGTATCTGCCAGAACCATAGCACGCGTCTTTGTAGAAAGATGGATCGCAAACTTTGGATGTTCATCCTCCATAACAACCGATCGTGGGCGCCAATTCAAAAGCGGCTTATTCTTCGCCCTGACTGAAATCCTTGGTTGTATGCGTTTCAGAACGACGGCATACCGTCCTCAAGCTAATGGTATGGTAGAACGTCTACAACAACAGTTGGGGGATGAGTTATCAGCTGCAAACAATGTACATTTGACTGAATCACTGCACTGGTAGCGGTACGTTCAACGTTTGCGTTACATTTTAGCTTGATTCGCTATATATTTCTATTTTAACTGTGAGACGCGCACAAGTGTTTCTCCAGTTCCATAAATTTAACCAATAACTCTTTCACTAATTAGTTATGGTTAGTCATACAAAAAAGCCACGAACTCAGTCACCTGTCAACGTGATGACTAATAGTATAAATATGCTCGCAACGACGAGCAGCACAACTCCCACAAAGTATGGAAATGAGGCACACAGCTTGCCAATACGCCGTAAGCGTCGAGCTGCCGGTTCACTACCATCTACTGTGGCTGAAACTGAGGGCGAAAACTTGCTGACAAATAGCAGTAGCATCGCTTCTACAAACTCAGCACTTGGTCCTGACATAAACCTCTTCACTTCACCCTATGTACGTGTCACAAAACTTCAGATTCCAAGTCCAGCTCCAACACTTACTTCAGAAATAGAACGACTAAAGCTGGCTGTAGAAGAACTGAAGACTGAGATGCGGGACATAAGGTGTAGAAAAGATATGAATGCAGGATTTTCAGAAAATTTGGCCAACTTATCTGAACTATCAACACAGGTTGGTGATATAAAATCACAGGTCTGTGAACTTGCCCCTCTGAACATCTTGACTAAGACCATAAACCCTGGCGAACTTGACACAGAATCAGTATCTAAGATAGACACCTTGATAAACTTCATCACAACAGAGGTTATCAAAAGACTTGATACTAAACTAAGTGTGATTGTCTACAATATACCGGATAATGAGGGGTTGAAAAAGGTTCAAAGCATCTTACTTAGGGCGGCGAAAATGCCTAACTCCCAAACAAAATGTCACAGACTGAAGAAGAGTCAGCACGACCACTGCTGTCCTATACGCCTTCAGTTCGAAACGCAGACAGAGGCTTAAAAATTCACCAACACACAACGTATCCTATTACAGGACACAAGCTACAAACAGGTAAAAGTTGTAGCAGATAAGACAGTGATTGAAAGGCGTGCTTACAATCACCTTAATAAACCAAATGGCAGGACACCTCAAGCCACTAAAATAGATATACACACTACCAACACGGTAGAACTCATAGCCTCCCCCCTCTCTAATCCCGTAAAAATAGCTCCAGAGAAAATGAAACCAAACGAAAGACTTGTGAGCTATAGTCTTACTCCTAAAGTAACCTCTCCTCCCTCTACGGTGGATCTAGATGTGTCTATGGACAGCCATAAGATGGTAATCAATCCCTCTTGTAAGCTGACAACATCCTCTCTTAACCAAAACGTGACAACGCAAATGGAACTCGGTAACAAAACAGGCCGAAATACGCCACTTGTTGCGAAGATTCCCCAACATATTCAGACTCCCAAGAATATCTCACGCTTTAAGGTAAATAATATTCAAAAACATACTAGCAACCAAACTAAAAACAAAAATAAGGACATAGAGCCCAAGGACAACAACGACACAACCTACTTGCATACTGTGCCAAGTCACACTGGTAGCTGGTGTAGTGACGCTATCACGCAAAGTAGTATAGGTGACAACACTCGAAGCTCAGCCACCAAGTACTCAGGGTCTACAAAGCATGACACACAAACTAACTTTGGCAGATTATACGGAACAAGCCTTCTGGGAAACAAACCACAGTGCAGCTATGCATATAACGACACCCATGTAAGGTCTCCTGGAATGTCCCCACACAATAGGCAGATTAACAAGTCATGGGCATCACAAGGTACCAAAGATTTTTTATCCAACACATCCCTGTCAGCGCTAACCAAACAGCTGGTGGGGATGTTAACCCTTCTGAACCCATACCACCAACGTTGGCCCCCTATCCGGAAGAAAACAGACATGGGCTAGTACACACGGAACTATTAGTCACACCCAAAGACTGTACAAGCATATGCCAAATAAAAACCTCAACCCAACTCTCCAACCTACCCAAGCCTAGAACCACGTCATTGTATAGTTTATCTAATAATCAAACCCATTACCCACTAAAAAAACGGATAGTAACTTGACAGACATAGGTGGACAAACTAGTTGCAACACAGGGTTGATATGCCACGCGGAAACAGCGGATGCCGATCCACACTTGAACCTTATTGACGAGCTTAAACACTTCAAACACTACTTCAAATCTCAACTCTACTTAATACTTATTAATGCTAGATCTATCCTTAACAAACTACCGATGCTCAGGGCACACACGCTGGTATACAAACCCCCTATAATCATTATTACGGAATCCTGGTGTCACTCCAATATACCAGACGAAGAGATAAGCATCGAAGGGTACATACACTTTCGCTGTGACAGGAAGAGTGGTAAGGGAGGAGGCTGCCTAATGTACTTTCTGAACACACTTACTGTATTACAGCTAGAAAATAAGGAACTCAATGACATGCACGACACCCTGTGGGTCAACGTACACTTCAAAAGTGCTACACTACTAATAGGATGTATCTACAGAGCACCTGGCACCTTTAGTGATTACGAGACACAACTTATAAATGTACTGGAGCAAGTATCCACTCTTCCATACGAGCATAAGATCATATGTGGAGGCTTCAACCTACCCGAAATCAACTGGGACTTATTAAAAGGGCCAACTAAATACGACAAGCTCTTAGGGACACTGGACATCTTCGGCTGGAAACAAACTGTCACTATCCCTACAAGAGGTGACAATGTACTAGACTTAATATTCTGTCACGATATAAGCCCCCTCTCAATCTTAGTGGGTTCTAAGTTTTCAGGTAGTGACCACAAAACAGTAATGTGTGCTCTGCCACTTCCACTGAATAGCAATGCAGCTCATACCTCCACTTCACAACAAGTACTATATAGAAACTATAGTAAGGCAAACTGGACCTTAGTAGAATCAGTGCTAAGATCCTCCGAATGGAGCGAATACTTCACTACTGATGACCTCTCGAGAGCTCTGAGCATCTTCTACCATAACTCGAACACATGCTTAGATGCTGTCATTCCACTGCAAACACTTGAGCTGTCCCCACATAGGAAGTCATTCATAAAACCAAAGGATCGTATGAAATTGAAGAAACTCTCAACAAGTTACTTCAAACACCACGACTTTGGCACACTAGGTTTAATACTTAACACCCTTAGTTCCATCTCACAAGCTCGAAATCTCCGTATGAGAAACGAAGAACGCATCGCAGTAGCCAGTCCTGCTGGAGTGTATGCACTCACGGAAATCTTAAAGAAGCGAATGAATCGCAAAAATCACAGCATTTCCCTCCTCATAGACAAAGGTAGGCTATGTACTAATTCCGCAGACATGTGTGAATTATTCAACTCAACTTTTGCAGGTAACTACCTTAAGCCCACAGTCCAGTTACTCAATATAGACCCTGCTACTAATGTGGCACAAACTCCATCTCCACACACACCAAACTTAATTAGCACTATTGAATTTAACTATACTAACATTAAACAAACTATAAGAACCCTAAAATGCTCAAAAGGTTTCGGTACTGACGGCATATCATCCTATTTTTATAAATATGGTGGCCCTGACATTCCTTTACTCCTGCTTAAAATATTCACAATGTCCTTAGAAACCCAAACTTACCCTGATGTATGGAAAACAACGTTTATTATGCCTAAACACAAATCTGGCTCGAAAACAGACGTCAGTAACTACAGGCCAATTAATATCACACCTATAGCTTCTAGAATTATGGAGAGACTAGTTAAAGAAAACCTAATGAAGCATATGCTTAGTTGCAATATTATAAGTCCGAACCAACATGGATTCCTAAAATCCAGATCTTGTTTAACATGCCACTTAGACTTCTTTAACTTTGTGACCAGCAGTCGTGACAGACGACAACTAGTACTTGTCATCTACTTTGACATCTCAAAGGCATTTGACCGTGTCGACCACTTACTACTAGTGCACAAGCTGAAATCCTTAGGAATAAGTGACCCGCTATTAGGATGGCTTAAATCATTCCTTAACAATAGGTCCCAAATAGTTAAATACGGATCTATAACTTCGAAACCTAGCCAAATCACCTCTGGTGTAGTACAAGGTAGTGTCATTGGACCCCTTCTATTTACCCTATATATTAACGACATATGCGCTTGCTTTACTCATGGTAAACCATTCATCTTTGCAGATGACCTCAAAGTAGCTTATACATTCCAACCTGATGACCTAGGGTACTTCCAGAATGTTGTACAAAAAGAACTAGATAAAGTGACTGCTTGGTCGTCTTTATGGAACCTCCAATTTAACCTTAAAAAATGTGGCTGGATCTGCTTCGGTGCACCCTCAATCGACATAAAGTTAACGCTTCAATCGGCTAACCTAACGAAACTCCAAAGTGTCGTTGACCTAGGTCTGAGGTACTCGAGTAACCTAACATTCTCTGAGCAAGTGGCATCACAGACTCAAAAGTCGAGAATGCTCTTAGGATGCATACTCAGGAACTTTCACGACAATGAAGCAAAGCTCATTCTGTACAAAACCTGTGTGAGGCCACTACTAGAATACTGTCCATTTATTATTAGCAGCACTCACACACGTGAAAAGCTAAGAATTGAAAGTATCCAACGATATTTTACCTCGAAACTACTAGGCTACGAATGTAAGAAAGACTACATCTCACGGTGCATGATTCTACAACTTGACCCACCCTGGACAAGACGACTAATTATAAACCTAGTATTCTTCTATAAGGTCCTACACAAAATATCATTCTCAGACATTAAGGACATACAATTCGCGCAAGAAGGCTCTTACGATCTGCGTAACCAAAATTACACAGTGACAATAAAAGCCTTAAAGTCAACACTCCGCGAAAACTTCTTCACAGTCATGTATTCTAAAATATGGAACAATCTGCCCCTAGATATCAGGAACTGCAATACAGTTTTAAGTTTCAAACGCTCTCTGTACACACTATTTCACTCTACCGACTATATAAATAAACTATTTATTCCTAGAACGAATCAACTATTAGTCTACTACAGTACCTAAACGCGCTTCAATACCCTTACTTCCCTAAAGACTATAAATAAACTAGTAGCATAAATGCATAAAAAGACTATTTCACTCTACCGACTATACAAATAAACTATTTATTCCTAGAACGAATCAACTATTAGTCTACTACAGTACCCAAACGCGCTACAATACCCTTACTTCCCTAAAGACTATAAATAAACTAGTAGCATAAATGCATAAAAAGGCATAGTAGAAACAAATTTTTGTTCATCAAATTACAATGTACAACGAATATAATCAAAACTTTTAGACTCCACCTGGTTTTTCTTTGTCCTCTGGTACATTTCTGGGCGAAGTTCTACAATAGAGTCCCAAGGAACGAACGCACAAGTGACCTTGAACCGACCAATCAGAAAAAAGGATGATTTTGCATAAAATTTTACGTATTTTTACATAAATAAGCATGAAAAAAATCAAACAGGGTACTTTTCTCTAATATGAGTTAAAAAAATGTTCCAATTATTAATAGGAGTTTCAGTTTTGAAATTAAACCAATTTCTATACATGTATTCATCCAAATGACTGAAAATAACTTCGTTTTGTGGTCCGTTGATAGCTCGGATTCCATTTTTCAGCCTTCCCCAGAAACCTTCGGTGGAATTATCATGAGTACCGGTGACAGGATCGACGGAATCATTCGAATGGTTCACTCTATGGTGCATATATCCCAATTGCGATAATTGGCTATATCCCGCCCATTCATGTGTGTGAATGGTGGTGCCTGGTAACACCAGACGCTGAATAATAGGGAGGAGTGTATCAGCACTACTATCTAGAATCAGCTCCATAAACCCTTTGCGAATCTAGGTGTCATAAATTCCTAAAACCCGAACGTTATTCGCTCTGGCACCCAGTAATTGGACAGTAACAAGATATTCAAGCAAAGTTAAACTTTCGACACCAATAACAACCAATCGTCAAAGACAGTTTCAACTTTTCAAAGAAAATTCCTAGAAGACAATTAATTCAGTGTCACTTACCAGTACGCACGATTATTCGCGCTAGAATAATGGTGAGCTTCCTCAACCAATGACTAGCATGCGTTCAGGGTCATTGGAACATTCACAAGGTCATTGGAACATTTACAATCCTGGGACTCTATTGTAGAACTTCGCCCATTTCTGTTGTATTTACTTTGTAGTACAAGTTGCATTGATCTACATTCCGACTGAAGCTGAGAAACAATTGAAGTCACTTACTCATATATCATCCCTCAAGGTTTGGCTAGTAATGGCTCAGCATCCTTGATGAAATCCACTGTCACCATAACTAGACGCTGTACAGCATCTTATACAAGCACTGTCAACGATCTAAAATGGTTTTTATATAGCTTTCTACGCGTTTATCAACTTACTCGTACGGAGCAACCATGCTGTGACAAATGGCGGGCTATGGGTGACTTGAGTGCAGTAAAACAAATCTGCTTGACAATGACCAATATTAATCTGCATTCAGTTGAATTCACATCTGGTATTACTTGCAAAAAAATGATGTCAAAATCATAAAAATTAATCACTCATTTTAAATTAATACCCAATTTGAACATAAAACAAGATACGATGCCGCACACAACAAAGTTATATGGAGGAATTGACTTCAAGCTTTATTTTTTTCCCAAATATTTGTAATTTATCCGACGCATACTTGCGTTTTTTTGTTAATGCGAAGACTATATTTCTTTATGTGCTCCATTGAACGACTAACTATCAGAATGTGCTCACTAACTGATGTCAGAGAGGACAGCAACCATGTAATTTCACTATAAATCAAATTCATGTAATTTAAATAATACTTATCCATGCCTGTACAACTGGTGTGTCCTACATTGATAGGAAATATATATTATTATTAATTTACATCGGACATTTGCCAAATATCAGAAGTGAACAACACTGTGGCAGATGCCCTGTAGCGCCTTTGTTCCCTCGCCCCAACGGATAGCACAGATCTTGCGAAACTGGCTCGTCTTCAAAAAGGAGACACCGAGCTTCAACATGAGTTGTGGAAAACAACTCTACAATTAGCCAAGAAACCCTTAGGTATGGGAAGAGATACTATTCTATGTGACATTTTCACAAGTACTCCTCGCCCCATCGTGCCTAAAAGTCATCGCCGTAACGTCTTCAATACGTCGCATGGCTTATCCCACCCAGGTATTCAAACTACCGTCAAGCGCATAACTAGTCGGTTTTGTTGGTCTGCTTTGAATTAAAAAAATAAGGGAATGGGCTCACAGACTGTTAGCCTGCCAAAAGCGCAGGGTAGTAAGACACATCAGAAGGCACCTTGGCACCTTTCTTATTCCTGGTGCTCGTTTCGGACACGTTTATATAGATCTGCCTGGAACCCTCCCAGAATCTCATGGATATACCCATATCTTAACCTGCACTGACAGTTTCACATCGTGACATGAAGCATTACTCCTCGAGGATGTATCTGCCAGAACCATAGCACGCGTCTTTGTAGAAAGATGGATCGCAAACTTTGGATGTTCATCCTCCATAACAACCGATCGTGGGCGCCAATTCAAAAGCGGCTTATTCTTCGCCCTGACTGAAATCCTTGGTTGTATGCGTTTCAGAACGACGGCATACCGTCCTCAAGCTAATGGTATGGTAGAACGTCTACAACAACAGTTGGGGGATGAGTTATCAGCTGCAAACAATGTACATTTGACTGAATCACTGCTATTAGTTCTCCTAGGCATACAAAATGCCTTGAAAACTGATGCTAGTTGAGCTGCTGCCGAGCTTGTATATGGCACAGCACTATGAGTTCCAAGTGAGTTTTGTTTCTCCCTCTAGCTTCTTTCCAGCCATAGATCATACCCCGGAAGTCAGGAGGGTTATAAATGCAATGTGTTCAGTTAGACCCGATCTCCGCCGACCACAATCCAGAGACGTTTTTGTTCACCCGTGTTTGAAAACTTCTTAACATGTATTTGCTTATCGTGCTTCCGTACGTCGCCCTCTGGAACCCCCATGCGACGGACCATACAGAGTCATTAAACGTATGGATAAATTTTTCGTCCTAGATAAAAAAGGCCGCGAAGATTTTGTAAGAATCGAGAATCTGGAAGGTAATACCATGAGCCCCAAACTAAATATTCCCAATCATATACGAGTAACAGAATATTCATCAGCCCTCAAAGAAGCCCCTTGCACGCTGAAAGCAACTGAACCACTTATCAAGACCACAAACAGAAAGCATCCTGGACGAACCGTGAGATTCCCAGAATATCTTCATACTTATCTCACATAAATAAATGCTGCGATTCACCTAATTTTTATTCGTTTGTGGTATATATATTTTCCTCAGTCACATCAGTTTTATTCCATTGGATCCCGCAACATAAGTAAAATATTTTTACAACCGTACATGTTACATCCAGTATAAAAATCATATATTTTTGATGTTCTATTGTTGGCATTATTTTTCTGTATTTTGTGTGCATATCATCATCCAAACGTTATTTTCGGTACATTTTCCACGACAAGGTTCTCAGAGTCCTTGTTTTTATTTCTAGGTATGACGGGCACTGGACAAGAAGCAAACGAAGCATGAGATCCAAAGCACAAACATAAACGGAGCGATGTATGGACACCCAATTATAATAACAATGTATATTTTCATATAAACATTTAAATCTACGTGAAAATGCATTCCACTTTTACAGACACGATCAAGTATGATATAATCTCAAATCGCAGATTGTCTACAAGTTAATAATGTTTCAACAGCTAAATATTTGATATACATATAAATACACTCATTACCATAGGCAGATGATTGGTAGCCAATCCATAAGGTCGATCGGAAGAATTTTACGGACGCTACGCCAATGAGTATTGAATTTCGGCTGGTTTCCTCAAATGGGCCTCACAACCCCATTAGGAGGGAGTGAGCTGTAGCGTAGGTATTTCCTCAGAATTACTGGCCACAGCATTCATATAATAATAATGCATTCTCTTTTTTGTACATGAGGGACGCCAGTTTACAGGTATCATCAATATAATAAATTACACTTACGATTAGTAAGCATATATACTAGTAATAATAATAATATAGTATGATACATGTGTAATCCTACCTATGTAGGACACACCAATTGTACAGGCATGGATAAGTATCATTTAAATTGCATAAATTTGGTTTATGGTGAAATTACATGGTTGCTGTCCTTTTTGTCTTTAGTTTGCGGGAACAATCTGCTAACCAGTCATTCAATGGGGCACATCAAGAAAAGTAGCAATATTGTCTTCGCATTAACAAAATAACCCAAGTATGTTTTGGATGGATTACAAATACTTGGGAAAAATAAAGCTTGAAGTCATTTACCCATATAACTTTGCTATGTATGCCATCGAATCTTATTCTTGATTTGTATCCAAAATCGGTAGTAATCTAAAATAAGTGATACACTTATATAATTTTTGTCAGAATTTTCATCGTGAGTAACACCAGAAGTGAATTGTACCCTGTGCAGTCTAATAATAATAGCTTATATTTTCTTATAAACGGGTGTTTACATGAAATGTAAGCCATTTTTACAGTCACGATCAGTTATGTTATAAATTACAATCTTCATTGGTATAAAGGTATATTCCACAACTGCAATCCAGGATGCGTCATGAAGGCAGGTGATGGGTAATTCACGAGGCAGTTGTAGGATATGGGGCCAATAATGTCTGCAGCAATTGTAGTCCTCAAGGAGTGATTTATAAATTTATATATATATATTCTGTGTAGTAACTATGATTATTTTGGTACACCAACTAACTAACTAGTCCTATTATGCTAACTTTTATACTATGTGTGAACTAATATTACCGTCCTGTGTAGAAATGTTTATCATTTCCTTCCAATAATATTGACATTTATAATTGTAGTTTGCTGTAACTTATACGTTTAATGAACTTAAAATATCTATCTAGGGTGAAAAGAGGGTGTAGGAGTCAGACGCAGAAGTGCATTGTCGCCTTTGAGCAATCTGGTAACGGAGGAGATGAACAGTGGAATTGTGTTTGCATCATGCATATCAGCCGGAAGTTTATTCCAGATGATTGAAAACTTATTTCAGAAGAAGTTGTATTTCATGTACGTCTGACGATACTTTATAGCAGCTAGGTTATCATGTAGCTGGCGACAGCGGTAGATTTAGTTATTGACCTGGGGGAGTGCAAGAGAAGCTTAGTTAGCTTGTAGTAAAAAATAAGGTTTATCTTGAGACGTCTTTTCCAGCGTGGTTCTGATCTCAGTCTGTCGCAGTGCTCATAGTATTCGAGACCACATTCTTAGTCAAAAGTTCTTGAGGTAAATTGCCGTTTCACTCCCTCTAATTCAAGCTTGTCATTCTGTCGCAGTCCGCTAAGTATAAGTGGGCAGTATTCTAAAATTGGTCGGACACATACTTTATATAATAAAAACCTAGTTTCACAACAAAAGAGATTGCGAGTTTTGCATCCTAGGAACCTTTGTGTTTTACGTCTAGCATAGTGAGTTCGTTCAGAGGACGTTAAATTACCAGAGTATCTGATATCGAGATCTGCGACTAAGTTGAGCTTGGCTAGTTTTCACCCATTTACTTCGAGAATCACGTCAGGTTTACTGTTGCCGATGCGAATCCAGTCGCATTTGTCAATGTTAAACTTTAGACAGGATTCATCACACCATGTTGCGAGACCACTTAGTTCAAGATGTATTTTACCCATCATATCGCTTAATTCATGAGTGTAGCAGGAGGTTACGACATTGAGGTCGTCAGCATATAGGTGAAGCAGTTACAAATGCTGTTAATGTTTACTAAATAAAAGTGAACCTAGGATACTATCTTACACAACTCCACTGATGATCTGACTAGGATGAGACAATACTGACCCGACTTTGGTTATTTGTACCCTGTTGCTTAGAAGTGATTTCAAGCACTTCAGTAACGGATTGCGAATTCCGCATGAGTATGGCTTTTCAAAGAGAATACTGTGAGATATGATGTCAAATGCCCTAGATATATCGAAATAGAGAAAAACGACTAGCTTACATGCTTCGCAACTACTAATGATGCAATTGAAAAAGTAGAAGTGGCAAGTAACGCAGCACCTATTTTTGAGAAATCCGTGTTGAGACCTTGTAACAGGATCTTCCCCAAGCAGATAGTCTTATAATTGATCTTTGACGACTTTCTCCATAACTGGGGTTATATTTATAGGTCTGTAATTGCAAACGTTTGTCTCATCACCAGATTTGTGGTTTGGAATTATCTGGCTAGTTTTCCACTGATTAGGGTAAGTGCTAGTGTCCACTGATATTGAGAAGAATTTGAGAAAAAATTGGGGAATATCACACCCACTGTTTTTGAAAATTATGGAAGCAAGGCCATCCAGTCCCGTGCTAGTAGAAGGGCTGAAGCTTTTAACTGCTTGTTCTGTTAATTGCTTTGCGAACACTATGCTCCAGTTGGAAGAGCTAGTAAGAGGGTAGTTTCAACAGGGATGCGCGTTTCTAAACTAAAGTTCACAAAATACTAACTGAAAAGTTCCCAGATGATGGCAGGCTCATTGTAGATTACCCATTCATGAAGTAAGTAGGGGATGTCCCTCGTCGACCGCATTCGTTTTTAAGAAGTGTTGTGGGGTTATAAACTTTGGAGATACTTTTAAGTGCCCTTAAATCTTCGTTGAGGTCCTTTTGGGAGCGTAGGCGCTTGATAGATTAAACTGACTCGTGGATTGAGTGCAACAGTGATATATCCCTAGTAGAATAGTACTGTTTCATCGACTTCCATAACTTATTGCAGTATGCCCTTGGAATGTATTCAGCTTGGTGCCTACTTAATTTCACTACCTTCTTAGGAACAACAGTATCCAGACAAAGGGTAACATTCCTGTAAAATAGGCACACTACGGCCTCCTGGGAGTTGGTGGTAAAACAGTCATCCCATTGACAGAGTCGGATGAGTTCTTAGACTAATCCCAAGTCTGTATGTTTTCAACTACGACATATCATGCTCCCTGAATCTTGTTTGTTTTCTGTACTTATTGTGGAGAAAGGCAGAAGGCAAAGTAATATATTTATTCCTGTTTATGCAGGAACAAACCAATTGTACAGGCATGGATAAGTTATTATATAAATTACACATATTTCGATGTATGGTGAATTTACAGTTTGGTTGTTCGTTCTGACATTAGAGTTAGTCGGAACAGTCTGCAAAATAGTCTGTCTGTGTAACACGTAAAGAGATATAGAAATATTTTCCTCGCATTAACAAAAAACCCAGACATCAGATGAGTGCAATACAAATCTCTTGGGAAAATAAAGCTTGAAGTCAATTCTCCTATATAACTTTGTTGTGAACAGCATCCTTGGCTTAATGTTCATTGATGTATTGTGTTGAGATCAATGATACATTTATTCCATTTTTCTCAGCAGTCTAATCGTAATTTTATAATAGGAAATAAATTTGATCGTGGATACGAAATCCAAATTAGGTCATGTTGGATTGTTTTACTGCATCAAAATGGGGCCGAGGTCGATTCCAGAACTATCCGTTGGCGGCATTTGTGTCAGCATGACAGACTGTACAAGTTAGTTGAGTACGACATTCAAAACTGTTTGAAAACCAGTTGCTTCTTTATCTCAGATCATGAATACTCCCTGTACAGAATTTTCGCCAGCGCCTTCAAGTGGTACCATGGGATCGTTCATGAAACTTCAGTGAGTATGAGTTAAACGGTCCGGATTCCAGATTCATTTCAGGTTAAATGTGGGGTTGTTCAACCTCGAAAAGAAGGTTAATAGAAGAGTAGGCTCAGCAACAGAATACCAGAAGGAGAAAGTATGTGAACATCAAAAGAACATTAATGTTTTATGCATATATAAATGTTTATGTAGATTGTATTACAGTGTATAGCGAACATTACCTATATTCTAGTTGTTTTTTCATGTATTTTTGCGAAGTCTTAGAGTTTATATAGTGTCATAATATATAGTAATGAGTTTAAGCGTTTTAGTTTTCTAATAACTGATGCGTTTTAGAACTAAGTGGTGCGGTCTGGTTGGGATAGTCATTGTGAAGAAACAGTTTATATAGGTGGCGTTTGAAGCTTATAATAGAGTGACAGGTCCTTATTTCTAGGGGTAAACTGTTCCAGATCTTAGAATACATGGCTGTGAAGAAGTTTGCACGGAGTGCTGCTTTACAGCTTTTCCTGTGTAGAGAAGAAAAGACTGCGGAGACTGGAAGGAATGTTTGTTGTGTGAAACGTGTTGTACATAGGTAAATTTGGTACACCATATTCTCAAACCGCCATTTGCACATCATTTACCACATCCTTGACGAATTGGTCGAATATCGTCACATTCGATAGCTTCTTTGATACTGCATCATATGACAAAATTCTTCTCATATTTCTCTCCTTTGATTGCTCATTTCAGTGTGCAAAACATATTGTTACTTTTCTGAATTCGCTTTCTGATATACTACTTATATCGGATTATAAGTAGCACTTACCACTCCTGGACACTGTGCACGTTTGGTTACGAAGGTTGTAGGAGCCTTCAGGTGAGAAATATATCTCCTTGCTCTCTGAGAATAATATTTTATGCAAGGCTTTAAAGAAGAATTTTAGATGAATACTGAGTCGTCTCATCCAGAATGGGTTAATACCTAGAGTTGCACACCTTCATGTGTAGTCCTTTTCTCAGTCAAATCCTAGTAGTTTAGACGTGAAGTATCATTGGACACTTTCTATTTTAAGTTTGTCACTTACGCGAGTGCTGCTGAGAATAAATGGACAATATTCAAGTAGTGGTCTGACACAAGTTTTATATTATAATAGTTTCGCCTCGTAGTTGTGGAAATTCCTGAGTATGCAACCCAAGAGCATCCTCGATTTACGCGTCTGTGTCGCCACTTGCTCAGAGAATGTCATGTCACTAGAGTACTTGAGTTCTAGGTCAACAACACTTTGGAGTTTAGGCAAGTCAATAGATTCAAGTACCAGTTTGATATTTATTGAGGGTGCACCGAAGCATATCCAACCACATTTTTTAAGGTTGAATTTTAGGTTCCATGTGGAGGACCATGCAGTTACTCGATCTAGTTCTTCCTGAACAGCTTTCTGAAAGTGCCCTAAGTCATCACAGTGGGATGTGTAAGCTACTTTAAGATCATCTGCAAAGATGAATGGTTTCCCAAGTGAGAAACAGCTGCATATGTCGTTGACATATAGAGTGAATAGGAGGGGGCCTAAGACGCTACCTTGAACTACTCCAGAAGTGACTGGACTAGGTTTAGAATTTACAGACCCCAGTTTAACTACTTGGGACCTATTGTTAAGGAATGATTCAATCCATCCTAATAATGGGTTACTTATTCCTAAGGAGTTCAGCTTATTTATTAGAAGCAAATGGTCAACGCGGTCAAAGGCTTTGGAGATGTCAAAGTAGATGACTAGTACTAGTTGTTGTTTGTCTCGGCTACTGGTTATGTAGTTAAGGAAGTCAAGGTGACATGTCATGCATGATCTGGATTTTAGGAATCCACGTTGGTTGGGACTTAGAATATTGCAGTTGAGCATATGTTTGAGAACATCATCTTTAACCATTCTTTCAATGATTCTAGATACTATGGGTGTAATATTGATTGGCCTATAGTTGTTGACTTCAGTTTTTGATCCGGATTTGTGTTTGGGTACTATAAATGTGGTTTTCCATTTATCTGGATAGGTTTGGCTTTCTAAGGACATTGTAAAGAACTTAAGTAATAAAACGGAAATGTCAGAACCACCGTGTTTATAAAGATACGATGGTATACCGTCAAAACCGGCACTACTGGAGCTTTTAAGAGTTTTAATGGCTTGGTTAATATTAGAATAAGTGAAATGAACTGTAGTGATTTCTTTCAGCGTTGAAGAAGAAGGGAGTTCTATTGTGGATTATAAAACGAGAAGTGGGCTTATGGGCTTAACGTAGTTAGCTGCAAACGTCTCTTTGAACAGTTCACATATGTCTTCATGGTTGTTGTATAGTTTACCCTTGCTTATAAGGGGAGACATTTTATGACTTTGGCGATTAATTCGTTTCCTTAGGATTGCTGTGAGAGCACCTACTCTGGTGGTGCTGGCTATTGCGGTGCATTCTTCGTTTCTCAAACGCAGGTTATGAGCTTGCGAGATGGAGCTAAGAGTACTAAGTATTGACCCTATAATAATATAATAATAATATATATATTTCGTATAAACGGGTAAGTTTACATGAAATGCATGCCATTTTTACAGGTACGATCAATTATGTTACGAATTACAATTGTTAATTAGCATACATTATCACTTTTTCAAAAAGTTCATATTGTTGAGTTATAGTACAAGCAATCAGAACAGATTTTTATAAATGTTAATTTGTAAACATATCACGAAGGTCAACATTGAAGTTGAGCGACAACCCGAAATTCGTTCCATTTCCTGATGATAGTTATGACCAATCGAAAAACAACATATATTTGTGTAAGTGCTATGCCTTCAAATGCTTGGACGCTATTTTAGGAACTGAAGAAAATCTGGCGCAGCTGCAAAATGGTATAGAATGCAATTATGAATAATACACTATTAAAAGCATATTAACAAGATAAATACAAGAAGCTATCTAGTACTTGAAATTATAATACACATTTGCAATGTATGATGCTAACCATATTGGTCTTACCATGGAAAACTATGACGCTTTCTATGAAAATATATTTATTTTCAAACATGAGTGTTGTCTTTTATCATCGGAGCAACCAAACTTTACGCGAGAAAAGGGTGTAAATGAGAAGAGGGAAAAAAATAAATTTCAGCTTTAATAAAGTCCTAGGAAGTTGAGATAAAATAGAGTATAATAGTAATTAGTTAGAAGGATTATTGTGAAGTATATTAGTAACATTTCAGAGAGAAGTGGCCAGAAGGACTAGAACCTGTTGAATATGGTGACCTGTAGGATGTCTGGCGAACTTGTGTATGGCCCATGGGATAGCATCTTGACAAGAAACTGAGCAGTGTACTAAAGTCGTGTCATCTGAGGTGACTTGTTGACAGTCTCTTCAGTTTTGAGTTATCTCTTGGTTGAATAAATTGCTTCTTGAATTTTGAGACTTTTACTGTTTGCAATGGGATCACAGCGTCTAAGCATGTGTTTGAGTTACAGTAAAAGATGTCTAGAGCTTTCGAGAAGTTATCAGTATAGAAGTACTCTCTCCATCCTGAGGATCTTAACATTGATTTCACTAGAGTCCAGTCTGCCTTACTGTATTTCCTGTAAGTTATTTGTTGTGAAGTAGGGGTGTGGGTTGCATTGCTACTTGACGGAAGTGGCAGTGCACACAGCACTGTTTTGTGGTCACACCCTGGAAACTCAGAACCTATTAGGGTAGAAAGGGGACTTATATTGTGGCAGAAGATTAAGTCTAGTACGTTATTACCTCTTGTTGGGGTTGTGACAGTCTGTTTCCAGCCGAGTATATCCAGTATGCCTAAGAACTTATCAAATTTAGTTGGGCCTGTGGGTATTTCCCAGTTGATTTCTGGTAAGTTAAATTCTCCACATTGGATCTTATGATCGTAGTGTAGGGTGGATAATTGTTCCAGAGTATTAATAAGTTGGGTCTCGTAATTACTAAAGGTACCAGGTGCTCTGTAGGTGCACCCAATTAATACTATTGCATTATTTAAGTGTAAGTTAACCCATAAAGTCTCAGGCATGTTAAATGTACTACTTTCTAGCCGTGATACAGTAAGTGCATTCAGAAAGCACGTGAGACAACCCCTCCCTTACCACCTTCCCTGTCACACCGAAAGTGTTTGTAGTTATCTAAGCTTATCTCTTCATCCAGTATGTTCGAATTACACTAAGATTCAGTGATGACAATTATAGGGGGTTTGTATATTACTGTGAGTGCTCTGAGCATTGGTAGTTTATTTAGAACAGATCTAGCATCTATGAGGATCAGGTGAAGATGAGATTTGAAACAGCGTTTGAAGTATTTAAACTCTTTAATCAGCCCCGAATATATGGTTCAGCACCCAGTAGTACTGTTTGACATGACGACCCTATGTTAAGAGGAGTTTCAACATCACGCTCATCTATGTCTATCGAGTTGGTGTGTGCTGTTTTCGGTGAAGAATTAGGCGTTGGAGTACTGGATTTGCTATAGGCTAAGGCATTTTTATATATTATAACTTTCCTATTTTTATTTTAGTTGGTATTACTATTATTACTATAATTTTATACTTTGTGCGTATTTTTCTCCTTGTCGTATACTGTAATTGCTACATAGCTCCTATAAAAACGTTTTGTTATCATTGTTGTGTATTAATTATTTCGTTTATCTATTTTTTGTTGTTGTCGTTTTTGAGTAAATTAGATGCAATATTGTACTGAATGCTGAAAATTCCTTGCTGTATCATTAATACTGTTTTTGGAATAAAGCAAAAATTATTATTATTGCTTGTTTTATATTTTTCTTCTATCTGGTGTTACAATGCCTATCATAGCCATGGACCTACTTATCCATTATGACCCGCTCATAGGTATCCGTCACAGACGACTGAGAGCTGGCACCACCAAACTGCCTATGGGCAATAATATGGAATATCCCTCATTTGATGTGACATCACCTACCTCATCCTGTGAATATTGTCCAATTTCAATAAAAAGACCTAAGTTGCTAGCATTATTTCATGAAAGTCAATAGGTGTATGTCTAACTTTTGTAATTACTGCATCGTCTACCCTATTACATTACTCAGATATCATCATCAAGTGAAATTTCCTGATAAAAAGGCAACAAGTGTAATGCAGTTCAAGAATATAATGCCGCCCACATTATGTATGTCAGAAAAGAGTTTCTATGGCAAATTTTTCTTTGAAAATATTATAAAAAATACAACTTGTCAATAAACCAACACAGGAACAGACTACTGAGCTAAAATTAGAGTGGGAAATGCAATGAAGCAATTCATTGCCTATTAAACCAACTACCTACATAGTTCAAGAGTTTTCACTGCTTAAACAAACTGAAGTCGATCGAACTTCCGTACCTTCACACTTACCTTGCGACGATAGAAGACGAGGACCAGGCAACAGACCTTATATTGAGAAAATCAACAGATATTTGTAGATTTTTATGTAAATTATTATTATTGGTTATTGTTGGCAGAGAAGTAACGTCTTCTGATTGGTTTTTCTCGCTGAAGGTTATTCTGTCAGCTGTTACTTGGAACACTGCTGCCATGTCAGGTCAAAGCAGTATGTGAAAGTGTGAGGCGAAACGCCGGTAAATGCGCGCCAGGGTCAGGAAAACAGCTTCCAAAGTGGTAAGGACCACACATGGTAACTTTGAGGCGGGGTCACATAGATGCGATCACAAATGTAAACAAAGAGAAACAGGTGAAAGTCAGCGAGCTCCAGAAATAGATACAACGAGAAAAGCAAAAAAGACGCCGGCATAAAGAAAATCAAGCAGAATTCAGTCTAAACTATTTAACAGGGCGACGTGTGAGGTGAAGGCTGCCTTCTAGCCAAAACTGTAGACAGCAATTTACGCCAATGTCGCATCCCGAATCGAGGTCATGAGAAAAAACAGTAACAAAGCTTAACCTTGAGGAACTGAACAACCGATCGCAGCAGACTTAACGTGTGCAAACACGAATAACAGATATATGGACAACTTTGTAAGCAACGGTCACGAGCAGTACAGAATAACCTTCAGCAAGAAAAACTAATCAGCAGACGTGGCTCCTCTGCTAAAATAACGAATAATGATGTACATAAAAATCCATAAATATCTCTTGATCTTCTTTATAAACTGTCTGCTGACTGACCCTTGTCTTCTAACGTTGCATTAGTGGTGGAGTCGAGTTATACGTAAGTGACCACACTCAAGACTGGCTTGGCTTTCATTTACCATTTTACCAACAGTTTTTGTTTTTCGGACGAGCTAGAGTGGACATGTTAACGTGCCTTTGTAGACTCCGTTTTCACAACATCTAATTTCAGATGGTAGTTAGTTCCAAAGAGTGCAATACTTAATGATGAAGATGTTCGGTCTAATAATTTTTCTGTGGGTAGCCACTTTTGGAAGGTAGTCATGGTTTCGCAGCTGATATGATTTGATATTTACCCGCGTTATGGATGAGTTACTGTAACAATGTTTCCTAATACCACTAAAGGGCAGAAACAAGTTGCACTTCACGCTCCTTAACCATAGAGGTTCTAATTTCAGTCGTACACACCCGTCAACATACTCCACTTGTTGGTCAAACACTATTATTTGTTTCGTGAAGAATCTCTGGACACTTTCGACTTTTCTCGGTCTTCAGACCTTAGGTTACTAAATAGAAGAGCACAATATTCAAGTTTTTTGGAGGGTACATGTCTTGTATATAGCTAATCTTATTTCTTGTGTGTGAAAGCTACGCAGAACAAAGCCAGTAAGTCGTTCACAATCATGATTGGAAAAGGTTAAATCTGAGTACGTCGTCCCGAGAATTGTGACTGTGTTCAGTTTTGAGAGAAGCTTACCATATGTATATAGACACATTCTCCGTTTCCAGCGTCCAAAGTGTGCCATGCCTCACTTGTCTGGGTTGTAAGTCAGTTGCCATTTTTCGTTCCAATTGCCTGGACTGTTTAATTCGTTTTGGATTTTATTTTCAACGCTCATGTCATCGTACCCATAATCATTTACCGTCTTGAGATCGTCTGCAAGAGGTATGGCTTGCCATACTTGATCACAGAATCTGTCATTTATGAATAAGGGGAACAGAATAGGGCCAAGAACGCTTCCTCGTATTACACCACTATTTATCGGCTTTAGTGAAGACAGCTGGTGGTCGACTTTAACTAATTGCTCTGTTTCTGTGAGAAACGAGTTTATCTTTCTGTGAAGCTTTCCAGTTATTCCGTAGGATTGGAGATTTGTTACAAGTCTGATATGTGAGACTTTATCAAATCCTTTGCTAGCGTCGACAAATAATGTTGTTACTGAATGCCCATTATTAGTGCATTGTGTAATGTAGTCAAAATAATCTGAGTGGCAAGTAATGTGCGACTTTCTACTTAGGTGGCACAGTGGTTAGGACTCTCGCCGACCATGCACATGGTCCGGGGTGCACCTGGCGACGCACACCCGATATCTATGGTCGGCCTGCAAAATTTGGGCTACCGATATCCATGCAGAAACTTTCATACTTGTACTGAAAATACGGTGTGGCATCAAGCTGTTATCAAAATAAATAATAAAAGTAAAATAATAAATAATAGGAAACCGTACTGGGATGGGGATAGTAGGTCATTTGAGAGCAAGCACTGAATGATTTGAGCCTCTGCTGCTTTTTCCATCATACGTGAAACTACAGACGTGACGTTGATCGGGCGGTAGTTGTTGATATCAGCTATAGGCCCGTATTTATTGATAGGTACAATACAAGACTTCTTCCAGCAGGTAGGGTATGTCCCATCGCTTAGTTAAATTGAGTATAGCTCGAGTAGGAGTAAACTCATGTAATCACCACTGTTTTTCAGCAGAATGGATGATATACCGTCTGGACCAATAGTGTTAAAAAGCCTAAGATTTGCGACAGCTTTATCGATCTTGTGTGTGGTGAAAAGTATGACAGTCACTTAGATATTCATCTGCTTTACTTGGGAAATCCACGACTTGATCGCTCTCCAAGGAGTATAATCTGGCAAAGTACTTGATAAACGGCTTACATGTCACCTCGTTATTCTCGTAGGCAATGCCGTCTAAATATATCATTTTTGGATAGGCCGTATGGAGTTTGTCAAACTACCTTTGGAGAGTTTGGCTATTTCTCCTCAGCTATGCGGTGCCTGAATGGCTCGCATTTCTTTGTTTCCGAGGCCTATATTTCTCAACTCTCCAATTCTATTGAGAAGGGACGTAATAGCAATTAGTGATGATAAGTCATGATATCTGTAGTATTTTATTGAGTGCTTTCGTAGACTTCTCCTAAACGATGTCGGGATATAATCGCTTTGGGGAATCTGAAGCTAAGAATCTTCTCAGGTGCAATGACGTCATGAGTTGAGTAAATATTGTAATAAAAGTTGCTAAGAATTGCCTCTAAGGACTCGTTCGAAAAGTACGAGTCCCAATTAGAACATCTAATCAGGTACTGATACGAGTCCCAGTCAGCATGTGTGTACAATCTCATAGGTGTCTGGCCAGCTTCATCTCTGCGTTTTCTTTCAGGAAAGATGTCGAAAGAAAACACTTCTATTTTATGGTCACCACCTGGAAATTCACGTCCTACATGTACTGTAGATGGTGTTATGTTGTTCGTGAAAATAAAGTCTAGGATACTAGTTGATCTAGTGCGTGAATTTACTTGTTGTGTCCACCCTCCTGAGACGATGGAATTCAGGAGATTATCATACCTTTGGTGTCCTCGGAGTGAAGACCTTGAAACAACCTCCGATAATTTTATAACTGAAGGGAAGACTGTCTGTAACATTACAAATGTTGTTGGGCATATTCTAATACTCCATGCTGGATGGAGGGGTCGGTACACACAACCCACAAGTATAGGTTTACTCCTGACAACTTTTATCTCGACCCAGATTGAGTCATTGAGTTGTGACAGAATTGGGCTACTGAACTGGCTTGCACACATGGATTGTTCACAGTAAATTAGTGTTCCACGCCCACGACCTGTCTGTCTATCTATCCCCTCGAAATAGGTTGTATTTATCAATCCTTAGGCTGTCACTGGAGATATCACTTGTGCACCAGGCTTCAGTGATCATAATCAATGACGGTATGAATATAGAAGCTAATGTACTTAGTGTTAAGTGTTTGCTCAGAACTGATCTCGCGTTTACCAGGATAATAGATAAACACTGGCTATGTGGTTTCAGTGAGTGGACAACATCTTGATAAAATAATCCATGAGTATCCTCTATATACATGTTTTAGACTCATTTACCAATATCTTTGGATCATAGGAAGACTTCAGGTTGGTTTGTGAGGTGGTAATCAGGGATGGTCATTCGTCTGGATATGGTATGCAGTGAGAGACACCTGTATGGTAATTAGATATCAGTATTTTAGAAATATTAGTATCCGCGCTCGGTGTCGACACCGTGTCAGCTATCTCACAGGGATTATGCCTTGCCTTAGCTGTAGACTGTTGGCTATGTCAGCCAGAAATTCATCCGATATCATGCATGATATATGCATGATGCCAGATGTTTCTGTTGACTGACGTTGGTGAAAATTCTGCCCGAAGCGGTTAGTGGGGCAGTGTTGTTGTGAAGGCTATAATTGATATGAGTATTCGTAATTGGTAGCCAGAATAGGAATGAAGTGTTGGTATCCTTTTGGGGTAGTTACCAGATCACAGAGCTTTTTTTGCAGACATCAGCACATGCTCCCTACTAAATGCATAAGGTGTGTGAATGGGTTCTGTTGGCTTATTTGGCTTGCTAAATGTAGTCTGTAGTCAATTAGTGTTATAATATAGCTTTTGTTTTTGTTACACTGCCTCCTTCCTATGGAGGCACTGTCCTCAGTGCCAGAGGTCGATACTGGGTAGCCTCCACCGCCGGCGGCTGGGGCTTCATATTGACAGGTGGTAGGTGGTGGTTCATCGGAGGAGGAAGATTATTAGAGTGAAAGATGCGATGTGGCTTAATTTGATTTCAATGGACAGGGATAAAATCGACATTCGGCCGCTGGATGTTTTCAGGAAGTAAGTTGTGGGGGGGCATGTCCGTACAATCTCAAAGAGTCCTTGCCATGGGGAGTAGAACTTTGAGCTCGGTCCAGGTGGACAGTGAAGCCAAACATGATCACCGACAGAGTATTATGGGCCATGAAGGAGACGATTGGACTTTCGCTGAGTGCGCTCCAAACGGTCGCGTAATTGCCGGACATAAGCAACATGGTCAGTCTTTTCAAAGGGTAAGGGATGAAAGTGAACTTCAGTAGGAAGACGTAATTCTTAACCTTAGGAAAGTAACGCAGGAGAGAAACCCGTGGAAGAATGTACGGAAGAGCGATAGGCCAGGAGAAATTGAAGTAGTTATCTTCCCAAGAGCCAGTTGACACTAAGTTGATGAAAGCGTGTGGGATATTCTTGATCGTTCGATTAGTACGCTTCACCGTACCCTTTCCTTCTGAGTGAAAGGCAGTCGTGCTTGTCTTCCGAATACCAGATACGCCACAGATGGGATGAACAAGTTGGCTCTCAAAAGTAGTACCTTGATCCAAATGCAGTGAGTGTTGGGCACCAAAACGAGTAATCCAGTTGTCAATGAATGCCTTGGCCACGCTGTTTGCATCTTTTTGTTGCGGAGGTAGTGCCTCACACCATTTGGTAAAGTAATCAATCATCACTAAGATATATCGTTGACCTCTTTGTGAGGTTGAAAGTGGCCGCATTACGTCAATACTGACGCGCTGATTCGGTGCTTAGGCTAGCATAGGTACAAGTGGGGCTCTAGGCGTTTGTGTAAGCTGTTTGTTGGGGCTACAGAAGTCTCAGTTTTGACAGAACCCGGTCACATCCCGATGAAACAACGGCCATCAGAAACGCTGACGGATGATGTGTTCAGTTTTGTGTGGACCAGCATGCTTAGGTTGGTGGTGTATTTGACTGATAAGCTCCTGTACTTTGACGTTTAGGAAGAGGAGTCGGGGGTTGGGATTCGGTTCTACTATATATATGACATCATCTATTAGTCGAAGTGGACCCAACTTCCGCAGGTACAGCGCGTAGCTGCTGGCAGATCTCGTAATTACTTATACGTTGGTTTATTGTTGCCGTGCTGTTGTCGTAAATAAACAGGTTGTATGTCTGTGTCCGCCGCTTACAGGCAGGCCCAGTCTATATCAACTGCATCACTGAATAACACATTCACTGTGGTTTCACAATTTGGCAGGCGTGAGAGAGCATCGGCGTCAGCATGTCGTTTCCGGGATGGTATTCATGAATAAAATCAAGCGCCTGCAGACGTTCCTGCCAGTGGGCAAGCTAGCCCTCCGCATCATGAAAATTCTGCAACCACCGTAGCACCTTGTGATCAGTCCTGCCCGAAAATTTACGCCCCAATATATTATGGCGAAAGTAAGTATGAAAGTACACAAGAGCCAACATCTCACGGCGAGTCGTAGAATATAGTGTCTCTCTCTTGTCCAGAGGCCGCCTATCGTATGCTATTACTCGCACCTGTCTGTGAGAAGTCATCTGTGAAAGGACGGCTCCTATCACCTGTGCCCTAGCGTCAGTATGCAGGATAAAGGGGCCACTGTCGGGCGAATTATTTGGAAATGTTAGAAAAGTGGGAGAAGTTAAGCATGTTTTAGGCGTATTAAATGCTACCTGGCACTCATTAGTTCAAACGAATTTCCGTCCATTTTCCGTTAATCGATGAACGGGGGCTGCTATACAGGCAAAATTTTGAACGAAACGATGGTAATAAGAAGCAAGTCCCATGAAACTACGTCCGTCCGCTGTCGATTAAGGGATAAGCCATTTGAGGATCGCATGTACATTGCTTCTATCGGTGCTGACTGCTTGTGAAGTAATCTCATGACCAAGGAAAGTAACAGATTTCTGCAGGAAATGGCATTTCGAGGCTTTCAGCTTAAGATTATTCGTGCGCAAGCTTTGGAATACGGCTGGGAGGTTGGCATGGTGTTCTTCGAGGGACTGTCCGAAAACGATGATATCGTCCAGGTAAATGAGGCATTGTTTAGGGACTAGCCCTGCGAGTGTTGTCTATATGAGCCGTTGAAACGTTTCAGGGGCATTAGACAGGCCAGATGGCACGGTTTCGAATTCATACAACCCCGTAGGCGCAACAAATGCAGGACGCATTTCGACTTTCCAACTGCCAGAAGCCAGGTATAACGTGGAGAACCACTGAGCCCCACCCAAAGCATCTAGTGTAGCGTCTATGAGAGGTGAGGGAAAAGAATCTCATTGTGTGACCGCATTTAGACGACGGTAGTCTACTCACAGATGGAGAGAGCCATCTCTGTTCTTCACAAGAACAATGGGGGTTGCCAATGGTGGAGTGGACGGATTATTAGTAACTTTCTTTTGTAACATTTCTGCTATCATCGTGTCCACTTGTTGTTGGTAATGAATGGGCGCCCGCCGAGGTGGCATCCGAAGTGGCAAGTTATCCCGTATCTTGATCTCGTTTTGGACAACACTAGTTTGTCCCATAACGTGCTCATCGCCAAACACGTCGCTATACTCTTGTAGCAAAGTCAGAGTGTCGGTAGGGTCTTTTGAGTCGAGGTAAAGGTTAGTAGTCACGTAGTCACCTGGGGCAGGGTACAAGCATTGGCACACTGACTGTGACTAACTGATCAACACTTAGTATGACGTCCCATCTTACAACATCACACATGACAAGAGAATGATTTCAGGTGAACCCTTGTAAAGTCACGAGGAGGGCGACGGAGTCCATTGTCTTAATAGCGGTTCCGTTGACGGTAATTAACTACAGCTGATTGATCAGAGGTTTAGGGTTGGCCCCCAGTCGTTGAAGAAGCTTTCTGCGCACAACAGTGGACGATGCTCCAGTGTCGGCCAGAAAAGCTACATCTAAACCGTTAAATTTACCCTCAAGGATAAGTGGGGATTTCAAACATTGACTGAATAAGGGTACATTGAGAGATGGCTCACCTTGAGGTTTTTTATTATGTCCACATTTCCATGCTCTGTGACCAAACTGATGACAATAATAACATCTGCTGGGCTCATCATTTGGTTTGAAGGGGGTTGCCGGTGGAGTTGTAAGTTGGAATGGTGATGGAACGTTAAGGCGATGTTGACGAGGAGCTAGGACGAGTGTTCTTTGGCCACTGGTCCCTAGTGCATAACAGGAAGTACTGGCAGTTGACGAAAGAATATGCTCCAAGCTGTCGAAGCGTTTGACTACATCGGGAGTCTCTGAGATAGATTTTTCCGGTTGACGCAATAGCTGGCATTTGAGCTCGTGCAAAGCGGGTACAAATGGCTTCATCGTGGTTCGCATTGGTGGGGGTAGGGAAGGCGTAAGACGCGATCTCACGAAACTGGTGAAGGTAGTTGGCAGCTGTCTCACCCGGTTCTTGACGATGGCTTAGGAAAGAGCGCATGTATGCGGATGCACTAGAAGGTTTTGCGAAGCATTCAACTAGGTTGCGCCAGTTGTCGTTGAGCGTCTCGGACGGGGAGAATCTCCCAGTGATTGCACGACCTAACGCGGCATCACTCATCGCTAACATGATCTGAGTATACTGAGCTTGTGTAGATAGATCTGTGAGGAGAGACTCCATGCGAAAGTTCCACAGCGCATAGTTGCTGTTGATATCCATAGGTGGTGGCCCTCACACAGGGAGAATGTATCCTGCGGATGAAGGATGTGTGTTGGCTTTCTGGTTGGAGAGTATTGCAGGAGGTCCGAATGAGTCCGATTTCATGTTTAGACTGAGTCTGGAATACCTCCGACACTAATTTGTAACGAGAAAAGTAGCAGACACACAGGTAATTAAAACAGAACACCAGCTGTTCAGGGAAACGTTTATTCCCCGAAATCAGCTTTTAAAAAGTGCGGGAGCCCAGTCGTAGAGTATAACAGTTTTACTGGTCTTCGTTAATGTTTATATTCTGCAATTCTTGGCTTCTGAGTATCTTTCTGCAAGTGAAGAAGATAAAACATTTATCAGTGTTATAATATAGGTTTTGTTTTTATTACATCACCATGCCGCTGAATGACGTTTGAAATTACCGCAACTCTAATGACAAACTGGCCAATCACAAGCGACTATGATTGCATCACTTGTTGATCTTACTCGTGGGCTCAAAGAATTACGGTCGTTGACATGCTGCCGACACGCTACCCTCAGGTCTTAATTGGAGTCTCTAAATTTAGTCCAAACCAATTTGGGCACATGGTTTCCTCGAGATAGTCGCATTGTCCCAGTCGGAGAAATTTTCATACCTGTGATTTGTGGGTAAAAATGTGGACACTTTCCTCTTCAAAAGTGGGTACATTGGAAAAACAGTGGCCCAATTTCGAAAGTAACATGGGCGAACAGGGAAAATGAGGGCAATTGCTTTCTGGGGACATGGGTAATGTTGACGAGTGACGGTAATTGTTTCTAACCACTTTATATCTACCAATAGCAGTTACATACCAATCTACAATGATTCCCTCTTCATAAATGTATGTTTTATTCCATCCTATCAGCCTATTATCCTTACAATACTGAAATACTAGGTCTAGATGACACTCAAAACTTAGTCCGTGTATTTATATTTCTAGTATTTTTAATATATTTGTGCGTTGAGGTTTCTGTAGCAATTTGGTTAAGTTTTGGGGGTGGAGTTGCTAGCACCACGCCCCAACCCTCCTTCTGTATCCGGGCTTGGGACCGGCTAGAAAACTAGTGAGCTAGAAATCTAGGCGAGGTTAAAACTTAGTCCGTGTAATTCATCTATATATGCACGTTTTTATATTGGTGTCGTATGTTTGGCTATTCGAGGTTATTTTGGTGGTCATTATATTCTACCCTTACTGATACGGCAGATAGCTTGATAGGTCTCCCCTGGACTTATGGACACAGTAGGGTAAGTTACAAGCTCGGAAATTCATTCTCATTGTAATTCTTTTGATGCCAGCTCCTCCCCAATGGTCTCAGTTTTCAAAGGTAACAACAAGTGCGTGATGCCGATAGTCTTGTGTTGCGACTTGTTCTCTTATGCATGCCTAATCTGTGCCAGTGACTTATTAGTCTTCAACAGGGACTAACGTGTTTCGTCTCACAACAGCCAAACTACTAAATATCTTGTTAGATGAGTCAGAATTTTGGAAGCATAACCGAGTCCACGTCAAAATATACTCGTTAATTCATTATTACAATGCCCGCACATGTATTGTAGTGCGAAAAGAACAAGGTCAAAGTGATAGAGAAACAAATCACACAGGTTTCAAAACTTATAAATAACGATTCTTTGTTGACATTAGTCGTATAAAAAGTTGAAAGTCTCTGGATCTATCATACCTTAACTCTATGACCTGCTGTAAATTCACAAATTTGAACTACCATTTCGTTACATTTTTGACACGGGAGCTTCACGTTATCATAATGTCTCAAAGGGGGATAACAGAACTCCAAGATCGGTTTAGACGGCGAGCATGTAGCTAGTCTTTGCATCTAAATTTGAATTCATTGATTGCATTGGTAATGTTAATGTTAATATGAAAACTATGTTGTCACTTGATGTATACTCGCTGTTTACTAATGTTTCCTTATAGGTAATATTATGCTTTATTTGTAATAACCGACTTTCACAAAGTGAATATAGGAATGTCAACTTCTTACTTTAAAGAGCCTGTACCTCAACGTACGTTGTGTTCGAGTTCATTTTAAGTGAGATGTTGAAATACCGATGGAGCATTGACTAACCCACATGGCAACGTTTTGGATACATACAAGCCTGATTGAACAATAACTGCCGTTTTTCGTCTGTCTTCGAAGTTCCTCATCATCGGTTCTACACTAATATCTAGTTTATTTTACAGCAATTATATCAATCATGCGGTTTAGTCAATAATAATTACCAGTTTTAGGTATAGGGGGGTGGGGTGAAAATACGAGATTAAAAGCCATTAAAACAATTAACTAATAGATGTTAGTAACGAGATATCTAAGTTTTGAAGCAGGGGTAAAAATTAATGTTACTAGGGGGGCACCAACTAGAGGAAGAGCTCTTAAATGTCATAGACCGTTATAGAGGTACTTAGTGATTTCACATAGAGAATTCGGGAGCAACATTCTGTTTTATAACCCATTAACACATTTCAGTAAGCTGCAACTGTTTCCACAGCTAGTCATAGTTCAAGCTAGGTCTGTAGACACAGTAGCCCAACACTAGGGGCAATGCTCTTACCGGTGAGAAGGTATAGTGTAAGATAATTCTTATGTCTTAACTGTACCCCTCTTTGATTTCAGGTTGGCTGCGTGACGTGTATGGATTAGTGTCCCAAGACAATGCTGTGAGCAACCAATTGGAAGAAGCCTACTCTCTGTAATAGAACTGGTTGTAAATATAGCCTTTGATCACGAGTGATGGTTCTTATTCTTACTGGCATGCGACACTTGTATGATCATCCTGGTAACCCGCTCTTTGCTTTCTGTTTTTCAGGTCAGTACTGGACGTATAGCAGTACAGTCTGTTGGATAATTAGTCGTCATTTCCGATTCTTACGTAATTACATCGTCCTGATAACCATCGTAAAAATGTGAGTACATATTCATCAGCTTACCATATCTACACATTTTTATTATATGAGTTGATTCCGAATTTATTTTATTCTCAATCTATTCTGGCTTTTGGTTACGATTAATTTATCTGTATTAAGACAAATAGCGAGTGTTATCAGCAGTTTTGTAATGAACTACCACTCGTCGTTTTCTTCTAATTTAGATTAGGATGATGTTTTGAGCACAATCTATTGCTCATAATTATATCAATATATTCATATATGGCTTCACTGCCTCCAGATATCTACTGCAATTTTCTATATATCTAAATCATTAAAATTAAGCTGTATCTCTTCCAAAAACAACTTGACCATTACAATGCATTCACTTGCATGTAATTATACATTAGGGTAAAAGAGCAACTATAAAATGTAGTAAGCTAACTCTCTAGCCAACAAACTAGCACTGAATAACCTATCAAATTCGTCCCACGAAACATGCATTTATCATGTGGGAAAGTGTATTTAGGGCAAATGTATACTAAATAATGACATCTGAAACCAGTTTCTGTGCACATATTCGTCTAAATGAAATGATTGTGTGTATTATATGTTTTTTGGACCAGCTCATCATGCGTTTTTCAAATTGTGATCAAAATCCTTCGATCGAATTTGTATGGGTCCCAGTGATATATATATTATTGTTTCCTTTAACTACTAGAGGAACATAGGGCTTCAGCCGTGCGTCTCCATTGCGTTCGGTTCTCTGCTAGAGTCTTCACCTGGCTCCAAGTCTGCCCACGCGTTTTCATTTCCTCTTCACATGACCTGTGGAGTGCGTAACAATGTGATTGTACACTTTTTGGTTATTTGTAGAAATTAGACATATTGTACATAATTTTTGTTTAAAACGCTTCTTGTTGAAATACACTTGGCTTCCGTGAACGATTGAAAAGTACACTCTGCTGTTGGAGGCTTCGTCATCTCCTTGGTTTCTTCGGCTTACTAGCTCAGCTCTCACCGTGTTGTATCTTTCGAATTTATTGTAGAAGTCCACTACGCTCAACCGGGACACAGCAGCTACAACCCACTCCGTCCAAACAATTAACGTCTCCGTGGGTTATATAAATAATCTGTAGCAGAGGACTTAAACTTTATTTCCAAGTAACCCTTTTGTTGATATAACGTGTCGTTGCATTTTTGGTAGTATACCGTTACTTAACATTTCATTGACTTGAATTTTATTTCTCATATTTTGTAATACTAGTGAACTCTAACATAAGTCCCCTACAGACCTCCTCCAAGTCACCCTTGCACTGACGACCAACTCGCCGCTTCCCTTTCGCGTTCCACTCGAGCAATGGCTTGTCTAGTGATGTCACTTGATGGTTTCCTCAGAGTATGGCCAGCCAATCCATCTCCATTTCTTCCTGCCTATTTGTTTCACAATCGGTGCCTGGTTGGTTCGCTCATTGCCGGAGATCCCTCTCTGTTGCTGATCTTTTCTGGCCGGCCATCTGATCTTGAGTGGTATTGAGCGAAGACAACTGTTGATGAAGGTCTGTAGTTTGTTTGAGATGCTCTTTATGACGCGCAGTGCAAGTCTCTGATCCGTACAGTCAGTAGCAGTGACTTCACACTGGAGTTGAAAATCCGGATCTTATTTTTGATGCTGAGTGCTGTTGACCTACACACAGACTTGAGAGTAGTGAAAGCTTGTCTTGCTTTTCCGATTCTTGCTTTGATATCCTCGTCAGTTCCATTCGCCTGTAGTTGAAACGGTGCTTCCAGGTCGGTAGGTAAAAGAGGTTGTTTCTTTCAGGTTCCTCCCATTTATGCTGATCGTTGTCTGTTGTTGTTGTTCTTGTCCAGGAATCTTGATTACCTCTGTTTTCTCTATGTTCACCTGAATGGTGTCCTATCTTCTCTGGATGCTTCTTCTGCCAACTTGTTGCTTTTCGCTTGCATATCTTCCAGTTTGTGGGAAATCAGACATATATATGTCATCGGTGAAGTCCAGATGCTCCAAGTTCTCTTTTTGTGTGAGTCCACTTTATGCCTGTTTCCTCATTGCCCGCTGTTTGTCGCATTATCCAATCTACTGCAATCAGGAAAATCATTGGCGATAGTAGGCAGCCAGCTTGTCTTACTCCTGTCCTTACTTCGAAGGATTCCGTAAGTTTCCCGTTGTGGATTACTTGGCATGCAGCATTGTCGTTCAGCTGTTGGATGAGATCTATAATTGTCGGTGGGACCCCATAGTAGCGAAGTAGTTGCCAAAGCACCTCTCGATCGACGATGTCGAAGGCCGTTATATATATACATATAATCACTCCGTAAGAATATGACTCATGCATCTTTTATTCACTTAGAATTTATTGAATTGTTTATGATTGCTCTTCTACGTTTCATTTAATTTACTACAAGTGATATTTAGCTTTATTTCGAGAACTCTTATTTTGAATGAGTCATACATCCATTGTGATCCAGCCTAACACGAATGCATGTTATCACATAGTTGGAGGCTATAAGAAGGAAGCTTTGCTTGACCTAGTTTTAATATTTGTTGGTACTCACTAATGAACAAGGCATATGTATCTGCAATCTTGAAGGAACTCATATCCCTCCTGAGATGTGTCATTTCTGGGGATCTAATTTTTTCTGAGAAGAATAATTCCCTTTTATTTCGCGATTGTAAACTTTTAACTTGCACATCTGTAAGTTTCTTGAAGGCCGAAATTACCATCTTACTATAGAAGCTTTAATTAAACGTTTACAGTATTATATACTGCTACGATTATACTCTTGGGTTCCTAGTGGAACTATAAGATGGTTTCAGCAAAGCATCTCCACTTTGTTCTTTTTTTTCTGCTGTCGTGTTTATCTGGGTCGACGGTTGCCTATAGTCTCTCATCTCCTCCTCTCACAGTCCCCGTCATATCAATCCAGTGCATCTCTTAGTCTGTCCAAGATGTCACGACTTAGTATTTTACTTGGCGTGGACAAGAGCATTATTCCACGCCAGTCAGTTCTTGCGGATCCATATGTCAGCCTTCTTTGGCAGCTTGACGTGGTAGCCAGCCTTTCTTCCAATCGTTGGTTACCTTCCCTTCCCTCCTTCAAAACCTTGTGCAGTAATGGCGTGAGCACATCTACTGCAGTCTCTGGATCCGTTTTCAGTGCTCTGGAGTGTGTGTGTGTGTGTGGGGGGGTGATTCCATCTGGTCTTGCTGCCTTTTCGGACTTCAGTAGCTTGATCGCATTCAGAGTTTCAGCTTTCGTTGGAGGATTGGTGTCCATTGACAAGCATTTCCGTGAGTACTGTTAGTGGTATATCTAGTGGAGTTTCAGGTGATGGTCGATTCAAGAGTCCTTTGAAGTCATCAACCCATTGTTTTATTTGTTTCTCCTCCTTGGTAATCAGGTTCCCTTGACCATCTTCTAGTGGTTTCATCATCTGGCTTGATCTCTTTCCAGATAGATACGTGGTTATGTGATATTATGTCCTGAGATCTCTATTGCCTGCGGTTTGTTATGCTTCTGTTGCCAGTGTGTCGTAGATTTGTCTTTTGTCTCTCCTAGCACTCTTCATTACTGCTTTATTCAGTGCAGTGTACATTGAACTCAACTTCTCCTTCTGTTGTGCATCTTTGCATTGAGTCATCTCTTTCACCATACTTCTCTCTTCTATTAGCTTCCATGTATCCGTTGAGAGCCATTCCTTGTCTTGTTTCTTCTTTCTTCCTAGAACAGTTGTACACGTCCTTGAATATTGCCTTCAGAGAGTTCCGATGCTCTTGCACGCAGGTGTCCTCAGTAATGCCACATAGTGTCTCCGACTTTGCTCCGATCTGATCTGATCTGTAGCATAGGCATCCCTTGTACTTTTGTCCTTCAGTTTGTGAATGTTGGACTTGAATTGTGTCCTGTCTCCAGTTGTCCTTAAGGATTTCAGCTTCACATTGAGTAGCATTGAGATGAAATCTATCTAGTTCGTGGTATGCCCATCAGGCGAAATCCATGTTGCTTTGTGTATATCCTTGAGTTTGTACACGCTTCCTCCGACCACGAAATCATTGAAAGCACAGAATTCTGCAAATAATTCTCCTTTCTTTTTCATTTCTCCGAGGGCCTCACGACCCATGATGAGTTCTCTTCTTGTACTATCTGCTCCCAGTTTGGCGTTCATATCGCCCATGAGGATTCTCTATGGCTCTGAAACATGGCCAATACGAGTTGAAGACATGAAAAGGTTGTCTGTTTTTGACCACAGATGTTTACGATCTCTTTCTCGCGTTAGGTGGTATAATAAGGTAAGTAATGTTGACGTTAGGCGTAGTGTTGGGCAAAGAGGGAAAATCATTCGAAGAGGCTATCAAGTTACATAGATTGATATGGCTAGGTCATGTGCTGCGCATGCCTAACCATCGCCTCCCCCGACGGACGGGCATTACTAGCTGATATAGGTGCAGGTTGGAAAAGAGTAAGTGGTGGTCAAACAAAAACATGGCCTCATCAATCCATGAAATCCCTGACAGTTAAACTGAGTCAGGTAGGGAGATGCAGACTTCCGGGTTGGGGCCCGCCCTCGGGACTCTAAGAATCAATGGCTGGAGACAGACAATAGGTGACATGGCTGAAAATCGTTGTCAATGGCTTACGCAGATGTATTCAGTCTGTGTAATCTTTCATATTCCTTTCTACCATTACTCATTGTGTTTCACTCTTATACTTGTCAAAACTCTATTGATTCTCTTCACTCATTTTCCTGTCTACGTTTGTGTGCTATTTGGAACGTGGCAACTCGAATTGTTGCACGTCGGTGCCAAGTTCTATGTTGAATCCAGCCAGCCAGCCAGCGAGCCATGAGGATTCTGATGTCACCATTCGAAATGTTGTCCATTACTGTTTGTAGTTGTCTGTAAAAATCTTCCTTTTTGTCTTGTTCCGCGTTGTTCTTAGCACTGTGCGTAGCATTGGACAATTGTGACTTCCTTCCTTCCTTCCTTTTGAGTTGAATCATGCTGTCAGGATCAGGCGGGATGATTTTGGTTCCCACTGCATTAGGTATTTGGTTGGCACTGTTGACATCATGATGGCCACTCATTGCCTCATTGTGCTCATGGTTGTCGTCTGGGTGACCAGACCGTAGTAGATTACTGACTGTCCAGTTGACAATTTTGACAATCCACATCCATATGGGCATCACCTCACTGGTGTTATATCCCTGTTCCCCAGGAGTAGGAGTTTGCCCACACACCTCCAGCGTAGTGTAAAAACGAAATGCTTACACTTTGCCGGTAACTGCTTTTAGTCAAATCGCTCGCTATCCTAACAACCTTCCTGGCATGATAGGACGTGCAGGAAGAATAGTTCCAGTGTAGCCTGTTGGTTCGTTGCGATACGCAGGCAGGCTCGACCACCACGTCAAGGTAGCAGCCCAACCCTCCCTTTTTACCCGGGCTTGGGACCGGCTAGAGAACTAGCAAGCTAGTTAACTAGGCAAGGTTAAGAAGCCTGATGATAAATGTGATTCTTTGTTGCTTATCTATCAACTAAAGCTGAAATATAGATCCTTAGGCGTTTGGAATCCGCTAAAGTTATTATACAATGCTTGTTGGTATAAATATAATATATATGATAGCTGTTTGTGAATATTGATTTATTTTGCGAATATGAATGCTCCTGTTAATCAGTCTACTGACAGTGAATATTTCCCAGTTGTGATATCTAAACCTAGACAGTATGACAGAGTAATAATCTGAATTGGGTCGGGTTCCAATAGCTTAACAACCGTCTACGAGCTCTTCTCGCAACCAGAAGGTCCTGGGTTCGAATGTCGGTTGTTGGGTGAGTATGGATGGATAAACAGTCCCAGACTGGGACAAAACAGCTGTTCATTACTGTGTCAGGTCTTCCAATAGTTCTGTAACTGATGTCAGCTCGTGATCAGTTTTGTACTGAATATAGTAATACTACAATGTATTGTTTACTATCATGGAAAAATGCATATAGTGGGTAATATGTGGTGGTGGTAGGCTTATGCTAAAAACTTTGTGATCCATTATATGAAAACTATGATATAATTGTAAAGACTCAAATGTTTCTGCACACAGAGTCTATCAAACAGTATTGTACTATTAATGTGAGTTATTTGCAGTAAATAAAGTAAACGCTAAGAATATGGGTTGTGTATTACTTGTCGTAGCCTCAGTAGTGAAAGTTCCAGGGCCTTTCACATTTAGATTTAAAGGGTTGCTGTTTTTCACCCTCAAAATAATTTTACTTTTTTTTTTGTGTGTGTGTGGAATCTTTCAGATGAGTAATCTGCAATTCGCTTGCAATGTCTGCAATGTGCGGTGTGATACTGAAAATGTTCTCAGATTACATGAACAAGGCAAAAAGCATCGTTTAAAATGCCTTAGTTTGCAAAAATCTAACTCAGTCAGTCATATTCACCAACCACTGAAAGTTTCACTACCAGTACTTACCACACCTGAATCGTCTCCCAAAGATCTATCTTGGGATATGTGTAAGCCATCTTCAAGAGCACTGAAAAATTCAACTCCTGATCATGAATCACCTGTAAACATGGTTTCTATTGATTCGAACTCAAAATATTTTAATGCAGATATGAAGCAAAAGTTTTTGTTACCTGATGGCAGTCTCTTTTGTTCTTCGTGTGATGTAAAAATGAATTCTTGGGAGCAATTAGCCGCTCATATTGGTGGACGTAAACACCAAAGTAAATCAAATGTCAACACAATAGACAGCAAAAATTTGGAAACCACAAACGTATGTGTTATACTACTTTAAAAAAAATTTTTATATACCCTCCTTATATGTGTTATGCTGACACTTTCAAACAATGGTCACTGTTATGCTAAAAGAAATACTTTTACGGCATAGGGTTGCTAACCTCGCACCCAACCTTCGGTCTTTTCCAGCCTTAGTACCGGTCTAGTGAGGTTTAGGAGTACGTCGGCTGAGGATCGAATCCCGGACCACATGTGTGGTTGGCGAGTGTACCGCACAGCAGTCCACTCCCTCCTTCTTTATGACTGTGAGTGAGACATGGCCATTGAGAGTGGGAGACATTAAAAATCCGGCTAGCCAGCTGTCTTTGATCGTAGGTACCTGCCTTCTATCTCCCGTGGGAAGTGGTAGGTGTAATAGGGTGAGCAATATTGAGGTGAGTTGTCGGTCGAGTGCTAGTTGGGTTGGTAGGTAGTTAGGTAGGTAGGTGGGAGGGAAATCAATCGATGAGGTTGTGAAGTTACACCGATTGAGATGGTTAGGACATGTGTTAGGCGTGCATTGCTAGCCATCGCCTTCCTCGACCGACGGACAATGTGAGTTGAAATAGGATGGATCAGGCTGGAAAATAGTTAGTCAGCCAGTCTGTCAGTCACGTAGAGAAATGTAGACTGCTTGGCTGGTTGGGGTTCTCGGGACAGTAGAAACCAATGAAGACTTGAGACAATTGGTGATATGACTCAAAATCGTTCTCACTCAATGGCTGACACAGATGCATCTACTCCCTGTGACTTATAATACCCAATAGAACTATATGGTTCTTACATCTTACTATTGTTTTTGCCTCACATCTCTGTTTACTATCTCTATTTTGCATTTGTTTTTACTTTCTTCTCTTGCTTTGTGTGCTAATTGGGGGGGGGGGGAGTGTGGTGACTCGAACTGCTGCACATCGGTGAAAAGTTCTATGTTGAAATCAGTCAGTCAGTGAACGAAACATCTTTCTGTAGAAATTATTTGCTTTGTGTGAACTACAGTCTGTCAGGATGTGTATGTGGATGTTATAAAAACATATCGATGAGTAGTGTAATCTTTCCTTCTGTGCTCTGATGGAGCAGCACACATACAAGTAAGTATCCCCTGAGATCCAGTCAAGTAGGGATTTCTCTACCCTATCTTCCAATGCCTATCACTACATATGTAAGTCATCATGTGAATGAAGTAACCAAAGAATGTCCTGATAGGTGTTTAGTGAAATTTTCCAGATTCATTCTATTCGCCAGGTGGGATTAAATAATGAATAATGAATAAACACACTTGGTGGGATTTGCAAGGATACTTAGTACTTTCTGACTGTCTGGTAGTGTTGTAGCTCGTTGGATAATTGACTGTGCAAGTGCGATCACCACTTCATGGTAGCAGCTATGTCGATCGGGAAATAACTTTCGAAGAACGAAAAGATGCTGAGGGATTGCTGTAATAAAATGTGACATTTTAGATATAGTTTCTATAAGTCATATGAGTGCGTTATAAATATATATATATCCTTGTAACCTAGATTACACACTTGTTAGTAACTACTATCATGTGTCCAGCTAGTCCTCGGTGTCGGTGCAGGCTGAATTCTGTCAGCCTGTCAATTTCGCAATGTGGCTCAGCATCTCACGGTGCCCTGTGAATTTTTAATATTAGATGGTTGGAGGCGATCGACCACAGGAAGCCTCTCTTCATCTAAGTTTCGTATTTGTTCGCATTCACCAGTCAGCAAGGCGTGTGTGCAATCTTGAAAGAACTCATGTCCCTTCTGAGATGCAAACCCGTCTCACCCTGTACTGAAGTCAGAGACGTTACCACTGAGGCACCTAGCATGGTGGTGGCCGCATAGCAAACTTGACTGACAATAGAATTCAGTCTGCACCAAAACAAAGGACTAGACACATTGATATTAGTCAATGACTAGTGTGTCTAATCAAAGTGTCCAATACAATCCCACAGGAGGTCAATCGTGGGCCCGAATACCTCAGTGGTAATGTCTCTGACTGCAGATCTAACTGGGTGACGCGGGTGCGAATCTCAGGAGGGACCTTGCTCACCGGTGAGAGTACCAACAATCACGAAACTTAGGTCATTTAGAAAACAGAAAGATTGAGCGAAGAAATATTTACTTTTCAATTAGATCCTCATCTCTGGCTCTACTCTAACACACATATGTAGCATTTTTATTACAATGCACAACAGTTTACCAATCAAGTGGCACTGATATGTATGTTTGTCAACAATAATTAGTCAGTGTCAAAATGTCGATGGAGTAACAATTAACGAAGAAAATTAATACACACAATTATGATGTTCGGAAAAAGGATGATGAACCTGTCTAAATTGTACGCCAGATATAGCTGGCTCCGCAGCTGCAGTCGAACTGGTAGATACACATAGAAGAGGCAAATGTAGATAGTTTATTCTTATTTCTAGAACGTAGAATACGGGTGATAGTGAAGAGACAACGTACCTCTGCTGCATAATAAGCTCTCTTAACTGCATTTCTATTTAAATAATAACCCAGCGCCTGAAGAATGCAGTTAAAAGAGCTTATTATGCAGCAGAGGTATGTTGTCTCTTCACTATCACCCGTATTTTATGTTCTAGAAATAATTATTAACTATCTAAATTTGCCTCTTCTATGTGTATCTACCAGTTTGACTGCAGCTGCGGAGCCAGCTATATCTGGCGTACAATTTAGGCAGGTTCATCATCCTTTTTCCGAACATCATAATTGTATGTATTAATTTTCTTCGTTAATTGTTACTCCATCGACATTTTGACACTGACTAATTATTGTTGACAAACATACATATCAGTGCCACTTGATTGGTAAACTGTTGTGCATTGTAATAAAAATGCTACATATGTGTGTTAGAGTAGAGCCAGAGATGAGGATCTAATTGAAAAGTAAATATTTCTTCGCTCAATCTTTCTGTTTTCTAAATGTCTAAATGAGGATTTTTTTGTCTATATTGAAGCTTAGGTCAAGCAAGCAAGGCTTCCTCTGGCCGGATTGCCCCCAACCATCTTATAATATGCTCTGTAGGTTCTCTGTTCACAGTATAACTCAGTTTATTTTCAAACTAGAAATACAAAATCAATTTGCCTTAGTTAACGTGTAGGAATTGAAATTTGTTGAGTGAAGTGATTGTTTTTTCTCTCTGTTTGATATAGTTAATTATAAAGTAGTTCATATGTGGATACGGTTGGTGTGAAATTTGCAAAGTTTTTCGAATCACTTTTGATTTATATCTTCATCATCCCATGTGAATCCTTATTTCACTGTTTCAGTCTAAATAAAGCATTTCTCTCTCAATGTGGTCACGATGCTTTTACCCCACTTGTTAAACAGTTTTTTTTATCCCTTTTTAGACATTACTGGATGGCGATGATTCAAAGAGTATTTTCTATCGATGTGAAGATTGTGAAGCGATAGTATTTCGTTCAGCGATGCAAGAACATTTAAACTCTGAAGAGCATAAATTGGGAACTGCCAAAATCCATGGAAGCTCAGTAATAGGTTTCGATTATATCCTTCCACTACGGGAATATCGTCGCTCGTGTCAAGAAGTTTTGTGTCCTGTATGGCCTTCAGTGAAATTTACTGATGCGGAGGTAAGCTAATACTTGAGTGATATGTCTGTTCAATATAATACAGAAAATTCATCTGGTCATTATTATTATTATCATTATTAGTATATATTATTGTTCCCTTGGGTTCCGAGTGGAACACATAGGGCTTCAGCAACACGTCTCCATTTTGCCCTCTTCTCTGTGATCCTCTTTAGCTGGCCTCGTGGTCGCCCATATTCTGTCATTTCATCCATGTCACTCGTCGTTTCCCATTCGGTTTCCACTCCAGGGATGGCTCTGGAGTCTGTCTGTCTGTCTGTTTTCGACATAGAACTTTGCACCGATGTGCAGTAGTTGAAGTCACCACACTCCATGTAGCACACAAAGCAAGAGAAGAAAGTAGAAGAAATGCCCAATATAGACAGTAAACAGAGGTGTGAGACAAAGGAATAGTAGTAACGGAGAGCAAAACAGTTTCATTGGAAATCATAAGTCACAAGAAGTGGATGCATCTGTGCCATCCATTGAGAACGATTTTGAGCCATGTCACCAATTGTTTCCAACCATTGGATTTTACTGTCCCGAAGACCCCAACCAGGAAATCTACACCTTCCTACGTGGCCTAGACTAACTGTTGTAGATTTCATTGACTAGTGCCATGTTTTGGTTTGACCGCCGCTAGCTCTTTTCCAGCCTGACCCTATATTATCAGCTAACATTGCCTATCGGTCGAGGAAGGCGATGCATATTCTAAGTCAACGAGATTATTCCTTGGTAACAAGTCAATCCCTGAGTCTTTGAAGTGAGTTAGGGTTAAATCCATTAGTACATCTATGATGAAATTGCATAGAAATAGGGATAATGGGCATCCCTGACAGACACCACTAGTCGTCGTGGCCCTGGAGAGTGCCATATCACTCAACGGGGTCAACTCAGTATGTTTCCCATACATCTCCATTTGTTGAACAGTAGAATCTTGATTGGTTCGTTCAGAGAGTTTCTTGTTCCTAATTCTTTCTGGCGTACCATTTGATCTTGAATATATGGAGCCAGCGAAGGCAGCTTTTGATAAAAGTCTTCAGTGACTGACCTGTTGGAAATAGCTTTTTTTTCTTGACCCATATAGAGGAACTGACTGATCTCTGACTGTGTCTCTCCTGGTCACGATCAAATTTACAAAATTTTTATTTCTGAATATTACCTACCTGTGACAGGTAGAGATCGAATCTGTATCTATCATGTGCAAGTCAGCAGATATTATTAGGTGGACTTCAGAAGGTAGTCCGGGATAAGCATCAATATTACAAATTGTGGAACAGTTTTGACCGCCTGTTTATTTATTTACAAATCAATTTCTCACCTGTCTGATGATTTGATCTAAGATTCAGTGAAACTCTCAGATGTGTAGCAACTTTAGCAGTGTGATAAAAATCAAATGAAATGAGTATATAGATCACAAGGGACCGTGCATTGGATACAAAAATTAAACAGTTCATCACTGGGTAGTGTAATTATAATATATGTAATTTAGGCTTAATGGATTATAAACCCCGTAATAACAGACAGTACTTAAATGGACATATTTATTGATTAGCTTGAGCTGTTTGAAGTAGCAGTAGCAGTAGTTGCAGTTTGGTGACAATGTGTAATTACGCAACAACCTTCAAAAACGAAAACCTTTAAAATTTGTTTGAGCAAATAAAACCAAGTAAACTTCAAAAGTTGATCAGTCACATTTGCATTTAGAAAGTCAGTTGTGTACAAAAGTCAAAATGTATTGATGGTGTGATCGACTGACTGACTGACTGACTGACTAGTTTCAACATTGAACTTTGCACCGAAGTATAACAGTTCGAGTTGCCACACTTCATGTAACTACTATACAAAGGAAAAAAAGACAGATTCAAAATAACTATAATAAGCAGAACGATCTCAAGAGAATCCTCGTCGAGAATTGTTATCCAGAACGATTTATTGCAAAATCTATGAATCCTAGACCACAAAAGCCGCCCATGGTTAGCGTCCCGAAAAAACTACTCTACATGAATCTTCAATTCAATGAAGATATATCTGCGGAAACACTGAAAAATCGACTGTCGCACTCACTTAAGAAGACCCTCTTCGCAAGTGAACTACGACTAATCTTCGCGACAAAACCTATGATTCATGTGAACGTGAAGGATAAGCTACCACTGCTGGCCTCATCGATGTGTATCTACCAATTCACCTGCTCGTGTGGAGCCAGGTATGTCGGCCGTACCCAGCGTTCACTTTCCAAACGTATCACCGAACACTAACCGACATGGCTTTACAAAGCAAAGAAACGATGCTCTCCAGCTCCATCTTAGAACATCTGATAGATTCCGGACACCAAGCTACACCCCAAACAAACTTCAAAGTCGTCTACAGAATACGAAGTAGTCTTCCTAAAGGTGTACGAATCAGACTTCTTCAAACTGCAGAAGCAATGGCGATTCACTTGCTAAGTCCTGAACTCTGCATACAGAAGAAGTTCGTTCAATCACTACACTTGCAATGGACTTAATCTATCTTATTACCCGACAAGTAAATTCTACCTAATATTTTTTCTTCTTTCTTTCTCTTCATTAGTATTATTTTGTCTTCTCAACTGTAATATTTTACATTTTCAACCTTCTTGTTCTCTACCCCCACCCCACCCGATTGAATTTCTACACCTCACTACCACTATTACTGACTTGACCAACGCTCAATTTCTAGTCATTTATGTTACATCATCCAACTTATTTGCTCAATTTCACTTCTAATATAAATGGCATTATTCTCTACCCCACTTCTACTTAGTCTCAACCTGTAATTACTTACCTCAGTTGCTATCCTAACCTGAATTGAAACATTTTAGTCAATTATATTGCGTGATCTAACTAACTTACTAACTCAATGTTACTTTAGTTGCTGTCTGTCTAATTAACCTTGTTTCTATACTAGATCAGTCTTGTATTATCTAAACTTGACAAACCACATGTACACACATACACAAATAATTAATTATATATAAATGCGATTGTACAGATATGTGAATGAATTCGCCGGCGAAAAGAGTCTCTTCGCTGAACGTCTTCTCTTTTTCATATCACCAATTGTCTCATGCCTTCATTGGTTTCTAAGGTCCCGAGAGCCCCAACCAGCCAACCAGTGTACACTTCTCAATGTGACTGATTGACTGGCTGGCTGGCACAAACTAACTGTTGTGGATGGATTTCACTGACTGACGAAGCCATGTTGGCTAGTTTTGGTTTGACCACCACTGACTGACTGACTGGCTGGTTAACTATTTTCCAACCTGATCCATCCTATTTCAGCTAACATTGTCCGTTGGTCGAGGAAGGCGATGGCTAGCAATGCATGCCTAACACATGTCCTAACCATCTCAATCGGTGTTACTTCACAACCTCATCGATTGATTTCCCTCCCACCTACCTACCTAACTACCTACCAACCCAACTAGCACTCGACCGACACCTCACCTCAATATTGCTCACCCTATTACACCTACCAGCTTACACAGGAGATAGAAATCGGGTACCTACGATCAAAGACATCTGGCTAGCCGGATTTTTGATGTCTTCCACTCTACACCAACTCAATAGGACTTCCTCTGACTCCCAGACGCTGTCTAATACCTTAGTTAACGCTAACAGTAGACGTTCTCCGCTATCCTTAAACACCTATGGACTCATTCCAGAAGGTCTCTGTGCTTTGCTTCGTTTCAGACTAGTAACAGCTTTTGTAGCCTCAGTTAAGGCCGGAGGACTTGTGTATATATCCCATTCAGGGAGGTAGGTATTGGATGCTGAGTAAGTTGAGCATGGCTGTAGGCTGATTAAATTTCTCCTCAAAGTTTTCTTTCCAGTGTTTCAGGCGTCTATGGTAAGAGCTAATTATGATGCCATTTTCCTCACAGATTGTTTCACTTATCATTCGCCTTCCACCATCTGTTTCCCTGATAAGTCTAAGTAGTTGTCTGATGTTACCAATCGTCGATGCCTTCTCCATCTCTTTCACTTTTGTCACCCCCCCCACCACCACAGTTCCCGGTCGTTGCGAAAACTTCTTGTTAGTTTTTGTTTGAGCAGCTTTTGCTCCTCATCATCATTATTGGAGCTCGCCGGAATCAGTCGTCTTGCGTCAATCAGTTCGGATGAGGCAGTAGAAATGCGAAGAACTTCGAGTGACATTATGCGCCACACTATCCTTCTAGTGTAACTTCAGTGAATAGGACAACGTGGAGGTTTTCTGTTAAAGCCCTGTTTGCCGCTAGGAATTCAAAGTGGTTAATAATAGTAAAATCTGAGTAAGTATTAGAAGGAGTAAAAAAATACTGTGATATTCATAACTCGGAGTTGAACTTCGCTTACATATAAAAGCTCCATATGTTATTCTCTCAATGTCATCATCTTCAGCGCTGATTGGATATGTTGTCTAGCAGGACAATGAAAGCTGTGCAATTAAATCAGCCAGTTCAGAGAACACAACTAAATGTGAAAATCATTCACCTAAGCTATAAATATTCTCCATTATAGATAGTAACTACTAGTTTTAAATCTTTTAAATTGTCAGGCTAACCTTTTATTGGAAGCAGCGAAGAATGATGATGATTGCATTTTACTCTTGTCATCATGTGATGGTCGATCACGTGTTGGCTTACATTTAGCCAATGCCCTGTTGATCGCTAATCGGAATTTCCCTCCGTCCAATAATTTTGGTAGTTCATTGAAACCGAGTACTAGTACTACTCCGACTGATATTACGTGTGTGCTATGGATTGCACCTGAGACACCAATGACTACAGCTACAAATCGTTCTCATTCTACGTTCACATTTCAGTGAGTAAATTCATTTTACTGGTTATATATATATTTGTATACTTTTTATATTGGTAACATTCTCGTATATCATATACCTTCTGCAATTATATTTACTGGTCTGTACTGATTCATCTTTAAAAATTTGTTCACTTGTTATTATTATTATTCGCTGGGTTCCGCGTGGAACACAGGGCTTCAACAACGCATCTCCACTTCGTTCCTTTTTTCTGCTGTCGTCTTTATCTAGGTCCACGATTGCCTAAAGTCTCTCATCTCCTCCTCTCACAATCCCCGTCATATCAATCTCGGCCGCCCAACTCATCGTTTCCCATTCGGGTTCTACTCGAGCGATGGCCTGCATTGTGCGCCATATCATTCTGCAGTCTCCTCAATGTGTGTCCGGTCCATCTCCATTTTCTTCGGAATATTTGTTGATCAATAAATTGCTGGATAACTCGTTCCAAGAGTTTCTTGTTGCTAATTTTTCCTGGCCTGTCTTTGGTCTTCAACATTGAGTGAAGGTAGTTGTTGATAAAAGTCTTCAATGGCCTCTAGGGTATGTTTTTCGTGACGCTCCAAGTCTCAGACTCATATATTATAGGGAATGGCTGACTAGCTGACTTAACATTGGCGTTAAAATTCCTAATTTTGTTGTGTATGCTGCGGAGTGCAGAAGGTTGTCGAGCTGATTTCAAAGTGATGAGAGTCTGTCCCACCTTCCCCATTGCGGTTTTGACATTCTCATTCGTGGTGTCGCCTGTAGTTGAAAGTATGCCTCTCAGATAAGTGAAAGATGTGACCTCTTTCAAACTTCTCCGGTCGACGTTGATTGGTGGGTTGGTTGGTTGGTTGGTTATCTTCATCACCTCCATCTTCTCTATGTTACGGTGGAGTTCTGTCTTCTATGGCCGCTTCTTCATTCAGTTTGTTGGTTTTCGCCTGCCTGCAAGTCTTCAAGTTTGTGTGACACTAGACATATATCATCCGCGCGTATAATCCAGATCTTCTAGAGTCTCCTCATCGGTGATCGAGCGTGCTCCTGTCTCCTCGCTCCCTGTGCACAGTCTGACGCATAATCCAGTCCACCACAATTAGGAACATTATCCGTGGTGATAATAGACAGTCAGCTTGTCCTACTCCTGTGTTCGTGTGGCGACTTGAACTGCCGCACATATGTGCAAAGTTCTATGTCAAAAACCGAACGACCGACCGACTCCTGTGTTCATTTCGAACGCCTCACTGTGTTTTCTGTTGTGGATCTCCTGACACGTGACATTGTCATATAGCCAGCCAGCCAGCCAGCTGTTGAATGAGGTTGATAAAGATTTGGGTACTGCCCGCCGTAGTGTTGCAGTAGTTTCCAAATTACTTCTTGGTCAATGGTGCACTGTCGAAGGCCTTCTTGAAGTCGATTAAAGAAGTTGAGGTAGAGTGAGGTTTGACTGCGATTCTATGCTTTGTTCGACTATGTTGAGTAGAGCTGCACTTTGATGAGCATATGATTCGACGACATCATCATGTAAGTAATTCTTAGGTTAGACAGTGTGTGTTTGGACACATTGGAAGGCACTATTCACTGAGTGTCGTCATCTGGAAACACCGGCTTCAGTTTTTTGGACATATACTACAAATGTCATCCCAGTGGCTTCCATACAAATCTCTGTTTGCCTAGCCCTAGGACGGGATGGATAAAGCGGAAAGGTTGTTGGTCGGTCAGTGCATGACGTGGCGTTGTGGGATGAAGGATATTTGTGGTAGGTTAGCTTTGGTTGATAAATCACGACTCCCTGGTTGGGATCCGAAAGATAGCTTGAAACATTATCGGATGTGGCCAAGAATGACAATCAGTGGCGAATGTGCTGCAGTTATCCTTTTTTCTTCCCCTTGTGACAATAATTCGACGAATGCTGTTTCATCTTGATAAATAAAACAGCTTCCTTCCCAGATGGAGTTCTGTATTCATTCTCTGCCCATTTTGTTCACGAGTTGTTTTGTCATTATTGTTGTATAGTACATCGTTTTGGTGCCTATTTTGTACCAAGCTTTGTGTTTTTAATTAAACTTTTTTTTGTTCATATGCCTTGTAGGCCGGGTGGTGAGAAAAGTTCAACTGGGCGTCCATTGATTTTTGCATATCCACCGTTCGATCCGTCAGTCCTATCAGAAACTGATATCGTGAGAACAAATTCAGGCAAGTTTTTTCTCTTTTGATGGTATTGTATTCAGGTAGAATATCTATCGGTCTATCGTCAGACTTGTTATTTTTGTTCTCTAGAGTTAAGTGCGGCGAACTCAGCTAACCAAGTCGTTCAGTTTTTAAATGTAATCTGATTTTGTTTCGTATGTATATATTGGTTGGAGAATTTCATCATGAGCTGAGATCAGTTAGAGAACCATCGGAAAAGAAGCTGGGTGTACTGGACAGCTGTTTCGTCAGCCTGGTTCGGGACTCTTCATCAGTACGCACCCACCGACAGGGTTCGAACCAATGACCTTCTTTTTACAAGACAAGCGAGCTCGTGGAACATTGAGCCACTGGGACGTAATCCAATGACCAGTTCATGATATCTAACTTCTCCCAATTGATGATATAGAGTGACCATTTCGCAATGTCCTCTTCGATGAGTAACTGTCCTCACCTTGAACCTGCTGTATATGATAGAAGTAAACTTGGTTCGCCATATTTTTTTCTATAATAGTAATTTAAACAGAACAATAAGAAGACGTAATGTTTCTGCTTTGTTCGGTACAGTAGAGCCCTAGTAAGTGAGGTGCCTCTTCAGTAGAATCCAAAGAATACCGGCCGAAGACACATTTGATGAGGAAGAAAGAAAGTTGACACAAACTCTGGTTAATAGTAATTATCCCAATGAATGAAAAACAAAACGATATTGCTGTATATAAGCTGAGATTTTGTAGTGAATTCTGGTTTAATAATATTTTGATAAAGCTATTAGCAGCATTCAACAGTGAAACGCCAGTAAAAACAACAATATCGTTTTATTTTTCATTCATTCATTGGGAAATACGAAAACGTTATAATTCATAGTTCGAATGCCTATCACGTTAGTTGTGTGAACAAGAGTAATGCGAAGTCCATTGGAAAGATTCGGTTGGATGCGACAAATCACCACTTTGAAAACTTTCGTTTTACTTTGTCCACTACGTGACTACTATCAACTAAATGTGACAAAATAGTAGGGCTACGAATTGCTTCTATCTGTCCTTTTGCAAACCATGATGGTAGATGTTCAGTAGTGACACGTTGACTAAGCTGTCTGCTAATACGCCCAACATAACTATGACCACAGGTGCAGCTGAATTGATAAATGCACATAGGTGTGTGGCGAAGCCATCTAGCTATCTATCCTTCGTTTGCGTACCAGTCATTCGTTGGTTAGAGAATGACAATAATAGGTTTACTGCGTAAAAAGTTCGTCATATACTCCTGAAAAGTCTCTGGAATAAAATCTCACTTGACAATCTCAACTTAATAAATGGAGGTATTTTACCTGCAGTCATGGTCTCAGGTTTTCTCTCCAATGTTTTATATGTTCCTTTATGAAACTAATCGGATATCCATCCGATCTCCGTCAGTGAATCATGGATGTATTCGGATTCCGCTTGCAAGCGGTCATCCGTACATATCTTTCTTGCTCTGCTAATCAGACAACAATTCTTTTATGTTTAATAGGCACGTATCTATGAAAGTGTGAGTACTGCCCTGTGAATGTGCTTTTTCTATACACTCTTCTCCCAAGTAACCCAACTTCTCACCCACTTAGTAAGATGTCCAAAAAATGTAGTTTACTATCCTACTCCTCTACACATTGCTATTAATAAGACTAATTGCACATCTGATATGCACAATCTTACACTGTGATTGGTGTATATTTGAGTTTTTATTTGTAAAATTATGTATATTAGAGTTAATTAGATCTGATGAGATCCAGTTGAAAGCACAATATTATTCACTTGAATGTGTTGTTCTAAAGTGTGAATTGACAAAAGGGTGACACATACTCATGTTGTTTATAGTGAACAGAATGTAATTTTCACTGGGGTGGGGGTGGGAGTGGAGTGTGAGTTATATTCAATGGTGTGCTAGAAAAACAATTTTCTTTTTTATTCCTTGACGTTCCCAGTGGAACATAGGGCTTCAAGCTAGGCTAGGCTTGAAGTTTCTTTAGCAGTGTTTATTTTTACAGGATGGGGTTGCTAGCCTCATGCCGAACCTCCCCTCTTTGCCAGTTCTATCAGTGGCTTAGCGAGGTAAAGGAGTGCGTCGGTGGCCGGGGATCGAACCCCGGACCATGTGCATGGTCGGCGAGCATCCTAACCGCTGTGCCACCGACGCACAATTACCACAAATAAAAATTGGGGGACACTAAATGATGAACTGTTACTCCATATTATACATGTACCCCACTAGAGACAGTTTCCGATATACTTTTCACACGCCCTTAATGGCTATTTGTATTCTTCTAATAGTCATGGATTTATAACTGTAGAGCCTGAATAGGGAAGAATTTATCGAAACCACAATTGTTCGCTCCAAAGCATCTTGTTTCGAATAAACTGTGGAGATTTTATGTCTACTGAAATTTGTTGTTCCTTTTCTAGTTGAAAACTACTCTGTCTACTGCATCAATTGAATTTGATATTCAAGTGTAGTACGCAGTTATGTCCTCATTAGGGGTGGAAAAGTCCTGAACAAGGAGGAAACAGCTTTGCATGGTGAAGTTAGCTGAAATTCTAGTGGCTTGTCGTGTGGACAGATTAGTCATTGACGACGTTGTCTGGCGGTCACGGTCTATCGCAAATTGGCTGAAGTTAGAATTCATGGGCAGTCCACTGGATTCCATCTCGATGGTTACATTTTGCAAACGTGTTCGCTTGGTAATCTGAACATCTTCGGTTGGTTCCATGCTGGTTGTGAAGCAATGGGTGCGTACTGAATGTGAGTGCTGAAGAGTCCCGAAAAAGGACAAAACAGCGCTGACTAGTACTTCTCCTCGGGTTTTTAAAGGATTCTCTAATATATGCGAAGTCTATTTACATATCATTCACATAAATTTATATTCTCTACCATTTATTTTTCTATCCCTTAGGTGGCTTTATAACACATTTAGCCTGGTTACTTATGCAACAGAAGTTTTTATGCGGTATCATTATCGAGGATGTGAAAATCGTATCTAAAGATGTAGAGTTTTGTCAATTGCTCACATGTTTTCTAAAAGTTTACTCTCGTCAGGTTAATCGTGGTCGAGTAAGTTTTTCAAGAACTGTTATTATTATTATTATTGACCAAGTTAAACTTTAAGCACCACTGACTTGACTACCAGTGGAGTGCGACCGCACCAATGACCTTCAAACGCTCACTGAGCAAGTTAGTGAAACCTGGGAAATAACGTTGTCATTATCAAAAAAATATGCTTATTGAAGTGTTATGCAATTAAATGGGACTCCTGGCAAGTTTCAGCTTAGGCTTGAGAAAGATTAAGTTCCTCTTTAAGCCAAGTTAGGGTTAAGCTAACCTAAAGGCGACATTAGGGTTGGTTCGAGTTAGATTACAGTTAGTTCAGGGATATTTTCACGTTAGAGTTATCAGGTTCAGCAAAGATTGGGGTTATTGTTAGGGTTAGAAGACCTAGATAATTACATGCATAGAACGCGGTTAAATTACTCTGTTGATATAAGAATAGAACTTGCGCACTGTGGTGGTCGAGTATAATTCCATTGTTGGTAGCATTTATTTTGATAAGGTTTCACAGTGTTATACAGTAGTAATATTTACTGATGACAACGTTTCGAGCAGAATCTATTGCTCACGAAATATTACTGTGAGACTTTATCAGAATAAATTTTACCCACACTGTGGAATTATACTCTGTTGATACTCCAACCTAAAACTGAGATCTATTTTTATCACATGTGAGTGCAAGGTATCCTCTGAAACACTTTTCTACAGTTTTTTATGCATTATTTCATAAAAATATATGTATTCCATACACAAAAATTCCTCCTTCGCGTGATTGGTGCGTTCGAGGTCATTTGTTGATTAGTAGTTAGTGGTAGTTAAAGTTTAACTTTGCCTTATTATTATTATGATTATTGTATAATTCCTGCTTTAAAACTAGTATTGTAACATCATGAATTGGTTGAAGGACTTATACACACACCAAATTTTCACGTAGAAGAGAGGTTAATCTTTGACCTAAATGTGTGTGAACTTCTGTTGAAATTCTACATTTACATTCACTTTTTTTTCCGTATTAGATAAGTTAATTTTGGAATATCACAGAGTGATTAACAGTATTAACGACTGGATGATGACGTTTCTTGCATGAATTATTGCTACTCATAATAATAATATTATTATTTAGTTACACGGTTTCATACTATGTCTTATATATACACTTTTTCTCTGTCTTTCCCTGTCTCTGTCTGTCCATTTTCCCTTTGTTGTTTGTTGGCACTTTCCATATCTCCGGTATCGTAGGCGGTGTTGCGTCATTCTGAATGCTGCATGTGTTCCATGTTCAATCGATAAACAAGGCTTGAGTGATTAACCTCTCCCCGTCTCCACCTAACTACATTACTGTCTAATATTTCCACCCACCCTATGGTGTGTGATTACATGCAAGTGAATGATGCAATGCAGTGCAGTGCGATGACTTGGCTTTTTTCTAGGTCATTTAACTTCACTGTGGTGTCAATCATTCTGGGCTGACCTACGTTGACCTATTTGACTGACCTCAGAGTCTTTACAGCCTTAGTGAATTATTATAATGATTATTCTTAATTGGATCTATTGGGTCTTCACACCGCACATGTGCAATCAAAATCCTGCAACCGCTTATACCGGAGATATGGAAATTGGCAACAAACAACAAAGGTAGGCAAGTTGGAAAGACAAAAAGAGATAAAATATACATTTAACACAAATTGTGAAACCGTGTGACTGTATTGATACATTGTAACAGCAGAAGGCAAGACACGGAAGCTAAAGTATACTTTCAATTGATCAAACAGCTATTTATGTGTATATATACAGTGCATATTCTTTAACGAATCACTGAGCTTGTGATTTTGGATTACATTAAACGACATGAAATATAATGTTCAAACATATACATTATTCTCTTAATGTCTGTTTTCAATGTAGAACTTTACACCGATGTACAGCAGTTCGAGTCGCCACACTCCCTCCATGTAGCACACAAAGCAAGAGAAGAAAGTAAAAACAAATGCAAAATAGAGATAGTGAACAGAGATGTGAGGCAAAAACAGTAGTAAGATGTAAGAACCATATAGTTCTATTGGGTATTATAAGTCACAGGGAGTAGATGCATCTGTGCCAGCCATTGAGTGAGAACGATTTCGAGTCATATCACCAATTGTCTCAAGTCTTCATTGGTTTCTACTGTCCCGAGAATCCCAACCAGCCAATCAGTCTACAATTCCCTACGTGACTGGCTGGCTGGCTTAAACTAACTGCTGTGGATGGATTTCATTGACTGACGAAGCCATGTTTTCTGGCTTTGGTTTGACCACCACTGATTGGCTGGCTAACTTTTCCAACGTGATCCATACTATTTCAGCTGACATTGCCCGTAGAGGAATTGTTGTTATTGCAATATTGACCTGTGAAAATAGTATTCAAACGTTGGTGTTACACCAGCAAATACAATGATTCTAACTATATGAGAATAATATTCTGTTGGAACCCACTGTCTGTATCACACCACCACCACAATATGATTTTGAGGAATAATTCATGCTCAAAACACGTCATCCATTTGTTAATACTGAATAAAAGGTTTAATGGTGTGAAATGTCTCCACATCATGAATTAAAAGTCAATCTGAACGACGAATATTCTTTTCAATAATTTCTCCTCTTCAGGTTCTCACAATTAGAAAATAGAATATTTGTTGTCGTCACAATAATGATAGCCAGTTATGCAGCGGATACATTTTTTACGTAGAATAACAGATTAGTTTAGGGGGTGACAAAATAAGTAGTAGTATTTGTGTGACAAACGTGCTCTGGGCTGAAATCGATTACAAAATATTTCTGTGAAATGGAACCCAGTGGTGGTGATTAGTAGTGAGTCATAATAGATTCGTAGAATATGGGGTAGGGCGGCGAAAAATTGACACCAACACAACCTTCAAGGTGATATACCGAATTCCGAAGTCGTTATCATGTATAGTTTGCTTACGTCTGCTACACATAGCTGAAGCTGTTGCAATAAGATCGACTACACCGGAACTTTGTATCCAAAAAGAACACATCCAGACGCTGTCCCTACCGTGGTTAAACTTGGATAAATGATTCTTCTTCTCAACAGGAGTGCTTATTCCCCATAGGCCTATTGGTTATTTTCTTTCTTTCTTTGCTTATAATTATTATTCGTCATAAATTTATACCCATCATTTGAACATTCTCTGAATACCATCGAATTTTCCATTTATACTATCCGGACTTATTATTATTATTATTAGTGGTATTATCTCTTTTCTCAATATATGCCTCCACCTGTTCCATTTCACACATTGGTTATGTCATGATGAACTTCTCATTTCAATCTTACTATCTCCTCTTTAATACATACTATATTGTACTAGCCACTCACTCACCTGACACCTTTTATAACCTTGAACTGACTTTTCAATTTCTCCTACCCCACATTCTAAGAATCTATTATGACTCACTACTAATCACCACCACTGTGTCCCATTTCACCGAAATACTTTGTAATTGATTTCAGCCTAGCACGACGTTTGTCACACAAATACGACTATTTATTTTGTCACTCCCTGAGCTAATCTGTTATTCTACGTTAAAAATGTATCCGCTGCATAATTGGCTATCATTATTTTAAAAACAACAAATATTCCATTTTATAACTGTAAGAACCTGAAGAGGAAAAATGATTCAGGAGGATATTCTTCGTTCAGATTGACTTTTATTACTGAATATCACTTTGTGATTTTTCAAATAAACTGGTCTAATATGGAATTAGATTGTACCACAGTGCCCCGAAGTTCTACACACTTATATTAGATAGACTTTTGTAAATCTGATATGGAACGAAATGTTTTCTGATTGGTAGTTGTCAGTACAGTTAGTGTAATTTGCAGAATAGGTGTTTCTTAATTGTCGGATTAGAGGTAATTGATATTGAAACAACTGGTGATTGTTTCAGTGGAACAAACACATAATTGAAGCATAAAATTCAGGGTGAAATTAACAACAGATTATGTATTTCTTAGGTATTTTGTGAATAATGTTATCATGTAGATATTTCGTCGCAAACAAGTAATCAGTTGAAAAATTATCTACCAAATTTAACTGCTCCTGTGGAGCCAGTCAGCCACATAGACCGTACAATTAGACGGGTTTCTCGTCGGATTTCCGAACATCACCCTGCATAGTGGTGGTTAAGTAAAGGACAAACAAAATCTATGTATAGAGCTATTCTATCTCATCTTGTGGATACAGAACAGAAGATTGATGTTAACCAGGTAGGTGGCTTTCAGAGTCATTTACCGCATACCAACAAATCTCAATTTTGCCTAAAGAGTTCGACTGTTGAATATTGCTGAGACTGGCTGTTGGGATCCAGATTAAGAAGCCTAATTTGTGCATCCGAAAGAAGTTAATTCAGACATTAGCCTTACTTTGGCCATCCAGGTTTGAATGATCCTGAATATTTTTGGGTATTTTTCATAATTTCAGTTGATATTCTATTTGCTACTATATCTTTATTATAATTTAAGCATCTTTAATGAACTGTAATTCCATTGTGATCTGACTTACCAAATCGATATTATTTAGAAAAACACTAATATTGTCATTGACTACTATTCTAGAATATCCTATGAATAAAAAAATATGTATAATTGTAGAGCGAGAAGATGAAATTATCGAAAAGAATATTCTTTGTTCAATTATTTTGCGTTTTATGGATGTCTGAAAAATTATGTACACAAACAATTGTAACATACCAGCAATTTCCACATGATCTCAGTTGACAGAGAGGTCAAGTTTTAACAAAAAATCAATGTACGTATACAATGGTACAGTAGTTACGTAATAAAGACAAGAGGTATAAAGCCAGAGATTACGTAATCGAAGGACATCCAGTTACCAGGTGGGCAAGGAAAGACTGATAACTGCTTCTTTGTGAACGCATAAATCGGTTTTCAGGCGTATGATAGAGATTGCTTCAGAAAACTTGAGCAGAATTGAGCTCCTTTGTCTAATGATAATTTATGAATTTGCGATGTCCAACTCTTGACCCCTATCGAGGAGATGTCTGGTAATGGCACTATTGAAAGTGTTTGTTCCCTAGAGTCGTAGACTTTTCGGTACATGTTCAGAAAATCGGAGGTGCTCCTGTCTCTTTGTTCTCCCAGTGTGACTGCTACTGCAGATGCATGTGAATTTGTATATACACAGTTAGCACTGACATGAGGAGAGTATCTGTCGACTTTTGATTGTATCAAGGAACATGTGTTGTCCGATAGACGGGGAACAACTTAGCTGCAGGATGTGTTCTGGCTATTAAGGTACTCGACCTTCTGAGACTATTCTTGTAATATGCTCATCTTTAAAATGGAAATGAATGAAGACAGGCTTTTCTTCTCATTGTGATTTGTTGTACATTTGAGCCTTGATATCTTCCATATTTCCAAGTATTGGTTTGTAGGGATTTGAATGATTGATTGATTGGAGGATTTCATCATGAGCTGACATGAGTTAGACAACCATTGAGAAACTCTGGAGTACTGGACAGGTGTTTCGTCCTAGTTTGGGACTCCTCACAGTACGCACCCACTGCAGGGGGTTCGAACCCAAGACTTTCTGGTTACAAGGCGAGCTCGTAGACCATCAAGCCACTGGGACCTGATCCAATGGCCAGTCCATGAATTCCAACTTCTTCTAATTCACGATATAGCGCAACCTGTAGCCAATGCCTTCGTCGAGTATTTGTTATCACACCCGACCTACTGGTCACGACTTCCCACTAGAATCCCTGTTTAAATAGGACCAGTCGCTACTAAGCATCAGATCAGTTTTCATGTATTAGTGGGTGCGTACTGCCAAGGAGTCCAAAACTAAGGCTTAAAAGCTGTCCACTACTCCCAGGTTTTCCAATAGTTCTCTTATCGATGTAAGCTCATGATGAAATCCTGTAACCATCTTCCATTTATGTTGATAAATCTGTGACGGTAACGGATTTTTTTCAACATCTTACGGAGAATCATAAAATCCTACTCTAATTTCTCTGCAGAGCATTTTCTCCTAGCTTCACAGTACAGATTCTTGACTGATGCTCGTTTGAAGCTACTTGGACAGAACTATTAAAATGTAGGTATTGTCCATTCCATGTCGGTTGTGGGTAAATAGACCTCTGGAGACAACCATCTTCCAGCCATTGTACGGCATTGTGCAGTCGAAAGTCGACAGATACCCTCCTTATCTTAACTCCAACTGTGTATGCAAATCTTCATGTATCTGCGGGAGCAGCTAAATTGGGACAACAGAAAGAAGGGCGCACTTCCGATTCTTGGAACATGTACCGAAAAGCCTACATCTCAAGGGAACAAACGCTTACAATAGCGCCATTACTAGGCATCTCCTCGCCACACATCATAAGGTGAGGTCGCGATATCCTTTAAAATTATCAACAGTCAATGCAGCTCAATTCTCCCCAAGTTTGCCGAAGCAATCTCTATCATACCCCTGAAAGCCGATTTATGCGTTCAGAAAGAAGCAGTTATCAGTCTTTTCTTGCCCATCTGGTAACTGGACGTCATTCATTAATATGTTTTTCATTTGATTGCGTAATCTTTGGCTTTGACCTCACCCCACCTCCTCCGATATAGTTGAATTGTCCCTGTCTGCTGTTTCTATGATTTCAGTTGAACTCAGTACAGCGTTCCCCAATTTATTAGTTACCCATCATCTTACGCATCTCTTGTCTTTATTACGTAACTCCTTTGCCATTGTATGCATACATTTACATTGTTTTAACTTGAACTCCCTGTGTACAGACTATATAATAGCGTTATATTTCTGAGCATTGTTCACTAATTGTTCGGAACTTTCTATCAACTGACATCATGTGAAATTAGCAAGTACGTTAAAACTTTTCTGTAAATAAAATTGCTAACGTATATTTAGGCTGTAAGCAGTCGATCTATGAGAGAAGCTAACGAAATTCACAATGATGGTACCTACCACTGTTATTCTTGCTTTATTCAAATGTTTATAACACTTTAATCCCTCACTGATATCTTGTATTATTGTTATTGTTCCCTTGGGTTCCTAGTGGAACATAGGGCTTCAACTGCACGTCTCCACTTGCTTCTGTCTTCTGCTTTACTTTTCACCTGCGTCCATGTCAGTCCATACTGTTTCAACTCCTCTTCACACGATCTCCTCCATGTCACCCTTGGACGTTCCACTCGCCGCTTCCCTTTCAGCGGGTTCCACTCGAGCTATGGCCTGACGCGCGATGTCACCCAGCGGCCTCCTCAGCTCAGTGAGTGCCCAATCCATCTCCACTTTCTCCTGCATATCTGTTGGCCAATTGGTTCTTGTTTTGTTTGTTCCCATAGTTTTTTGTTGGTGATTCTTTCTGGCCATCTAATCTTCAGTATAGAGCGGAGACAGTTGTTGATAAAGGTCTGCAACAGGCTGTTGGAAATATTCTCTGTGACACTGGCCAAGTTTCTGATCCGTATATAAGAACTGACTTGACGTCGTTTGTATTGAAAATCTGAATTTTGTTGTTGATGCAGGCTGAGTGACGAAGATTTCTAGATTGGTTTCAGGTTGGTCAATGTGTTCCTCGCCTTCCTGATTCTCGCTCGATTTGACATCCTCGTCCGTTCCTCCTGTAGTTGAGACAATGCTCGCTAGATAAGTGAATGAAGTAACCTCTTTCAAATCTAGGCGAGGTTTATCTTGTATTATATATAAGTATAGTTATATATGCGCTTGTCTTAAATTTCCTCTTTACACGCACACACATATATATATTTATATTATTTTATTTAATGATTATAGATAATTTGTTTCAATGAATCAAAAGTTGAACCTGGCAGTATATTCTCGTCTTTCGCACAGTACGAGTAACATGAATAAATGATGAATATTATTGTGACAGTTGATGGCGAGGAGGACGATGAAACATACGAAAATTGATTCCAGTGTTAATTATTCAGATTTTTGTTTTGCTAATTATAATCACTTCTGATTGATGTTTCTGTACATTTTTTTCAACTTCTTTCATGACTACTAAGTACCATTATAACAACAACAACAACTACTACTACTACTACTGAGACGAGACTTTGATGTTTTGTTTGTCTGCTTATTTGCTTGCTTGCTGGAACAAATTAGAATCATGCTTGTATAATTTTTAAAAGAAAATCGCTTGTTTCGCTTTTGCTGCTCTCTTTGCTTTTCTTCATTATTCATACACCGAAAAGAGACTCGTCGCTGAACTACTGTGGTCGGTCGGCTGGTTATCTCTTTTCCAACCTGATCCATCCTATTTCAGCTGACATTGCCCGTAGAGGAATTGTTGTTGATGCAATGCTGAGCTGTGAAAATAGTATTCAGACGTTGGTGTTACACCAGCAAATACAACGGTTCTAACTATATGAGAATAAAATTCTGTTGGAACCCACTGTCTGTATCACACCACCACCACAATATGATTTTGAGGAATAATTCATGCTCGAAACACGTCATCCATTTTAAGAGAATGAAATATCTCCATATCATGAATTAAAAGTCAATCTGAAAGAAGAATATTCTTTTCAATAATTTCTCCTCTTCAGGTTCTCACAATTAGAAAATAGAATATTTGTTGTCGTCACAATAATGATAGCCAGTTATGCAGCGGATACATTTTTTACGTAGAATAACAGATTAGTTTAGGGGGTGACAAAATAAGTAGTAGTATTTGTGTGACAAACGTGCTCTGGGCTGAAATCGATTACAAAATATTTCTGTGAAATGGAACCCAGTGGTGGTGATTAGTAGTGAGTCATAATAGATTCGTAGAATATGGGGTAGGGCGGCGAAAAATTGACACCAACACAACCTTCAAGGTGATATACCGAATTCCGAAGTCGTTATCATGTATAGTTTGCTTACGTCTGCTACACATAGCTGAAGCTGTTGCAATAAGATCGACTACACCGGAACTTTGTATCCAAAAAGAACACATCCAGACGCTGTCCCTACCGTGGTTAAACTTGGATAAATGATTCTTCTTCTCAACAGGAGTGCTTATTCCCCATAGGCCTATTGGTTATTTTCTTTCTTTCTTTGCTTATAATTATTATTCGTCATAAATTTATACCCATCATTTGAACATTCTCTGAATACCATCGAATTTTCCATTTATACTATCCGGACTTATTATTATTATTATTAGTGGTATTATCTCTTTTCTCAATATATGCCTCCACCTGTTCCATTTCACACATTGGTTATGTCATGATGAACTTCTCATTTCAATCTTACTATCTCCTCTTTAATACATACTATATTGTACTAGCCACTCACTCACCTGACACCTTTTATAACCTTGAACTGACTTTTCAATTTCTCCTACCCCACATTCTAAGAATCTATTATGACTCACTACTAATCACCACCACTGTGTCCCATTTCACCGAAATACTTTGTAATTGATTTCAGCCTAGCACGACGTTTGTCACACAAATACGACTATTTATTTTGTCACTCCCTGAGCTAATCTGTTATTCTACGTTAAAAATGTATCCGCTGCATAATTGGCTATCATTATTTTAAAAACAACAAATATTCCATTTTATAACTGTAAGAACCTGAAGAGGAAAAATGATTCAGGAGGATATTCTTCGTTCAGATTGACTTTTATTACTGAATATCACTTTGTGATTTTTCAAATAAACTGGTCTAATATGGAATTAGATTGTACCACAGTGCCCCGAAGTTCTACACACTTATATTAGATAGACTTTTGTAAATCTGATATGGAACGAAATGTTTTCTGATTGGTAGTTGTCAGTACAGTTAGCGTAATTTGCAGAATAGGTGTTTCTTAATTGTCGGATTAGAGGTAATTGATATTGAAACAACTTGTGATTGTTTCAGTGGAACAAACACATAATTGAAGCATAAAATTCAGGGTGAAATTAACAACAGATTATGTATTTCTTAGGTATTTTGTGAATAATGTTATCATGTAGATATTTCGTCGCAAACAAGTAATCAGTTGAAAAATTATCTACCAAATTTAACTGCTCCTGTGGAGCCAGTCAGCCACATAGACCGTACAATTAGACGGGTTTCTCGTCGGATTTCCGAACATCACCCTGCATAGTGGTGGTTAAGTAAAGGACAAACAAAATCTATGTATAGAGCTATTCTATCTCATCTTGTGGATACAGAACACAAGATTGATGTTAACCAGGTAGGTGGCTTTCAGAGTCATTTACCGCATACCAACAAATCTCAATTTTGCCTAAAGAGTTCGACTGTTGAATATTGCTGAGACTGGCTGTTGGGATCCAGATTAAGAAGCCTAATTTGTGCATCCGAAAGAAGTTAATTCAGACATTAGCCTTACTTTGGCCATCCAGGTTTGAATGATCCTGAATATTTTTGGGTATATTTCATAATTTCAGTTGATATTCTATTTGCTACTATATCTTTATTATAATTTAAGCATCTTTAATGAACTGTAATTCCATTGTGATCTGACTTACCAAATCGATATTATTTAGAAAAACACTAATATTGTCATTGACTACTATTCTAGAATATCCTATGAATAAAAAAATATGTATAATTGTAGAGCGAGAAGATGAAATTATCGAAAAGAATATTCTTTGTTCAATTATTTTGCGTTTTATGGATGTCTGAAAAATTATGTACACAAACAATTGTAACATACCAGCAATTTTCACATGATCTCAGTTGACAGAGAGGTCAAGTTTTAACAAAAAATCAATGTACGTATACAATGGTACAGTAGTTACGTAATAAAGACAAGAGGTATAAAGCCAAAGATTACGTAATCGAAGGACATCCAGTTACCAGGTGGGCAAGGAAAGACTGATAACTGCTTCTTTGTGAACGCATAAATCGGGTTTCAGGCGTATGATAGAGATTGCTTCAGAAAACTTGAGCAGAATTGAGCTCCTTTGTCTAATGATAATTTTGCGATGTCCAACTCTTGACCCCTATCGAGGAGATGTCTGGTAATGGCACTATTGAAAGTGTTTGTTCCCTAGAGTCGTAGACTTTTCGGTACATGTTCAGAAAATCGGAGGTGCTCCTGTCTCTTTGTTCTCCCAGTGTGACTGCTACTGCAGATGCATGTGAATTTGTATATACACAGTCAGCACTGACATGAGGAGAGTATCTGTCGACTTTTGATTGTATCAAGGAACATGTGTTGTCCGATAGACGGGGAACAACTTAGCTGCAGGATGTGTTCTGGCTATTAAGGTACTCGACCTTCTGAGACTATTCTTGTAATATGCTCATCTTTAAAATGGAAATGAATGAAGACAGGCTTTTTTTCCCACTGTGATTTGTTGTACATTTGAGCCTTGATACCTTCCATATTTCCAAGTATTGGTTTGTAGGGATTTGAATGATTGATTGATTGGAGGATTTCATCATGAGCTGACATGAGTTAGACAACCATTGAGAAACTCTGGAGTACTGGACAGGTGTTTCGTCCTAGTTTGGGACTCCTCACAGTACGCACCCACTGCAGGGGGTTCGAACCCAAGACTTTCTGGTTACAAGGCGAGCTCGTAGACCATCAAGCCACTGGGACCTGATCCAATGGCCAGTCCATGAATTCCAACTTCTTCTAATTCACGATATAGCGCAACCTGTAGCCAATGCCTTCGTCGAGTATTTGTAATCACACCCGACCTACTGGTCACGACTTCCCACTAGAATCCCTGTTTAAATAGGACCAGTCGCTACTAAGCATCAAATCAGTTTTCATGTATTAGTGGGTGCGTACTGCCAAGGAGTCCAAAACTAAGGCTTAAAAGCTGTCCACTACTCCCAGGTTTTCCAATACTTCTCTTATCGATGTAAGCTCATGATGAAATCCTGTAACCATCTTCCATTTATGTTGATAAATCTGTGACGGTAACGGATTTTTTTCAACATCTTACGGAGAATCATAAAATCCTACTCTAATTTCTCTGCAGAGCATTTTCTCCTAGCTTCACAGTACAGATTCTTGACTGATGCTCGTTTGAAGCTACTTGGACAGAACTATTAAAATGTAGGTATTGTCCATTCTATGTCGGTTGTGGGTAAATAGACCTCTGGAGACAACCATCTTCCAGCCATTGTACGGCATTGTGCAGTCGAAAGTCGACAGATACCCTCTGTAAGATCAATTCAATTCCTATCCTTGAATCAAGTCAACCTGTCCGGGATCAGCCTAGCATTGTTGCAACACAATTATCCATGCCCAACGTGTCTATCCCACCTTTTTTAATTAACTGTGTATGTGTGTTTTTACTTCTATCCTTTTAGTCAGACAGTTGAACTCATGACCCAATCAGAGTATTTTGTGAACTGTTATTTTGCTGACCCATGTCTTATTTGTACTATTATGTTGAGTTTATCTTATTTATTGATTGGTTAAGTAGCCAATTAAATTCTATCTTTGTGCCTATGCTTTGTTTATCTCTTACTTGGGTTCATTCTTCTACTGACTGCCTACCTGAACGGTCGTGTCTGATCCGGCTAGTTCGTAATTTTGGCTTTAACGTTATTCCGCTCTGATAGCGGTTCTTTGCTTTCTGTTAAGCATTGTGTATTGTACTCTTGAAACCGTTAAGTACTGTAAGCGCAATATCGCTTGAAATTAAGTCACGCGTAGATAAAGGCTATCCCGGTCCAGAACAAACAAGAAGCCGGTCACTGTTTCTACGGTGTTTACAAAAACAGTCAATGGTCGGGCCACCGCCTCCCTCACATCAGTAATGTATTTATATTCAGCAGGATCTTCATACATCAAGCCCGTTTCCCCATTGGTGTGATAGTTAACGTAACCCATCAGGTTGAGCTGAACAAAGACCCCCCACAGCAGACCTGGGTCGCCCTCCTCCTTTATGCACGCTCCACCGAGCCCGGACATCATCCCCATCTGCATACCAATCTGTTGTTCCGTTGATAACATTAACATACCTAACATACTCCTATTGACTGGGAATTGCTCGAACTCCAACCCCGGAAAGCTGATGTTTTTAGCCCACCTGAGGTTCACCCTTCCAATATGAATTTCCTCCTGTTTATCATACACCACAGACTCCGACTCCCCCTCCTTCCTGTCCGCAGTGACCTCCAAGATATTATACAACAGCATCTTCTCCTCCGTGAGGTCCATGAAAACACTCTGGTGTAGAAGCACGCCCTCTCTACTGTACTGGAGCTCACAGCGCACATTTTCTCCAGCCCATAGCCCCAGAACCAGACCCACATAATCGTCAATCTGTCGGGAGCCCGCGACATATACACTAACCATTCTGTTGGCTTCCATTAAAGAGAGGGTCTCACCACCCACTTGGATCTTCCCATTGCTCATACCCTCCAGATATTGCTGCAATCCAATCCTCCACACCTTCACTGTAATTGGCATCTGATACACTTTAGCTTGCACTGAAGTGGGTAGATTCTTACCATCATTGAGTGTGGTCCAGCAATGATTACTGCTCACCACATCAGCTAACATCCTGCTCTTTAATAAGCTATATGCAATCAAGCCACACCCATACCGCCTTCCGACAAACTCCACCCTCCTCAGATTAGCCACCATATATCGGATGACATCCCCCTTCAGCCACTCGCTTTTGCAAACACCATCGATGTACTTTGCGGCCAACACCTCCGCAGGACCAGCACCACCCAGGATATCTAGCCCTTCCTTGGCGATGACCACCTGACGGTCCAACCCTCCTTCGATCTTAAACACCCGATCCCGTCTCAATCGCTTCACGACCCCTTGATCCACCGCAGTGGTTCCCCCTTCCACAACCTCCTCCACCGCGGACCTCTCGAAGGTGACATGGGGCAAGATCAGAGTCTTCCTCTCAATCATAGTTCCCAAGTCATTGCTCTTATAAAAGCCAACTCCACCCGCCGTCTGTATGCTTGTCAACAAGTCAATCTTCTTATCGATGTTCCCTTCTATCATATGCATCAACTTGTTCCAATTGGCCGCCAACACCCTAGCATATTCTGAGTTATTATTGACAGCTGTGTCTAGATAACCAATGAAAATCTGACGGCTAGTACAGCAACTGCCATAAAACTCATAAATATGTTCAGGCTTGGCTAAGCCACCCTCCAGCACCTGTCGAATAGTGCCATTTGATAGGAAAACTTTCAACCGTGAGAGATTCTTCAGGCGGGATTCCACGTCATCAAAGTTCTGTTCTTTAATACTGTCCATATGTAGAAGGAGATGACAAAGTCGTTCCTCTCCGTAACGATGCTCATGGTGCAGAAGCCACTGTGCGGCACTCAACATGACTCTGTTGTCTCTCCACTCGACTATTGCTCCGCATATCCTACGCACCTGCCATCCCCAGCTACTGAACAGGTCATACACTCGCCTGTGGGCGCCATTTCGCTGTTCTTGCCTCACCTGGGCCATAAAACCCACCTGTGGGGGACCTCCGTCTAGCTCTGCCCTTCTGGTAGATATTACCTCTCCACCCCCTCGACCGGCTACTCTCTCACCGCGCCGCGCTAGACTGGCCTCTACTTTCCTCACTCCGTCGGCCAAGCCACTCCTCACATAACCCCAACTCTGTAGGATTATGTTCTCTTTCCTCTCATTGTTCTTGACGACTTCCTCTGGATGGGCACCACTGACCTCGATCTTATTTCCCTTTGTTCGACTGTGCACCATCTCAACCAGCCGTTCTAGTTGGCACACCTCCTCTATTGCTTCCTCCAGCCGCATGATCTTACTCTTCAAGTCCACCATGCTCTTCAGTAACTTCTTATCGTGTCGCCTAGACGTACCCAACTTAAATTCGGGGTACACATCCCCAAATACCTTCAACCACTCTCCCTTCCACTCCTCCAACTTCCCTTTTGCCGTCTTGATGTCTAACCTCGTCGTATTATCCACCCTGGCCTCACCTACACGGGTTAGCTGATCCTCTTTAATCCTAGCACTTGGACAATCTGCAATCATCTCACTTAATATTTGTTTTTGCTCTGCCACCTCCCTTCTTGCAGCATCCGTTGCTGACGCCATACCAAAACTCTTGCTAACAACATTCTCCACTCCCTCCTTATTCTTACGCCAAGCTTTCGCATCACCCCACTTTAGACCCACGGCTCTGATGTCCCAGTGTGGCACTTGTCCAGTACCCCACAAAGTACACAGAGCTGAATGCACCCCCCGCCAACTACATTCCTCTAACTTCTCCTTCAAGACCAAATACACCTGATTGTCTGGAGTAGACAAAGATATATTGGCCAGCAAGCTTCCTCGATCTCCACCACTCGTTTCCCTTCCAAAGTACTGCGCCAAGGTTAGGATTATAGAAAATCGGCCAACCGCCTGCAGATATAGCCACTCTCGACCTTTCACCAGGGTCTTGGTCTTGACATCGGCCACGTCAAGTGGGAAGTACCCGTCTAACCCACTGTCCACCAACTCTCTGAAAAATAAATGTAGGAAATACACGCTTCGAACAGTCCAATTTCGTCCAGAATAGATCTCTTGCATAGTCTTGCCACAATACATACACCTCGAGTAGCTATTGAAGCCATCATGATACATGATATATCCATCCTCTTTCTGTTCAAACTTGTTTGACCTACAATGTGGCACGTATAGGTAGCGCAGGTACTCCAACACATCACTCGTGTCCCATGTCCCCCCCGCTCTGTTCGAGAAGCCTGACAGATTGTAATCAATCAACCAGTTCTCCATTCCTGTAGGCCAGGGCCATCCCCATTCCTCAAAGATCTTCTTGGTCTTGTTAATAACGTCACATCTGAAGATACTAAAGATACAATTATAAAGATCGACAAGAGTAAAGTTTTTGTAAGTAATAGTAGGCTTCGGCTCAGGAAGAGGAGCCTCTGCCTTTAAAGATGTGGGATTTTCAGGAATAGGGGCCAATAAAGAAGAAGAAGAAGGAACGGGAAGAGAGTTCACCAGACTCGTTGTAGACTCACTCATGATCGTATACCAGGCTGTCTAGGACTTTTTTCCCTTTTACTGGCCTCTACTTTCCGTCAGGCACCGTTTTAGTAAAAGGGAAAAAAGTCCTAGACAGCCTGGTATACGATCATGAGTGAGTCTACAACGAGTCTGGTGAACTCTCTTCCCGTTCCTTCTTCTTCTTCTTTATTGGCCCCTATTCCTGAAAATCCCACATCTTTAAAGGCAGAGGCTCCTCTTCCTGAGCCGAAGCCTACTATTACTTACAAAAACTTTACTCTTGTCGATCTTTATAATTGTATCTTTAGTATCTTCAGATGTGACGTTATTAACAAGACCAAGAAGATCTTTGAGGAATGGGGATGGCCCTGGCCTACAGGAATGGAGAACTGGTTGATTGATTACAATCTGTCAGGCTTCTCGAACAGAGCGGGGGGGACATGGGACACGAGTGATGTGTTGGAGTACCTGCGCTACCTATACGTGCCACATTGTAGGTCAAACAAGTTTGAACAGAAAGAGGATGGATATATCATGTATCATGATGGCTTCAATAGCTACTCGAGGTGTATGTATTGTGGCAAGACTATGCAAGAGATCTATTCTGGACGAAATTGGACTGTTCGAAGCGTGTATTTCCTACATTTATTTTTCAGAGAGTTGGTGGACAGTGGGTTAGACGGGTACTTCCCACTTGACGTGGCCGATGTCAAGACCAAGACCCTGGTGAAAGGTCGAGAGTGGCTATATCTGCAGGCGGTTGGCCGATTTTCTATAATCCTAACCTTGGCGCAGTACTTTGGAAGGGAAACGAGTGGTGGAGATCGAGGAAGCTTGCTGGCCAATATATCTTTGTCTACTCCAGACAATCAGGTGTATTTGGTCTTGAAGGAGAAGTTAGAGGAATGTAGTTGGCGGGGGGTGCATTCAGCTCTGTGTACTTTGTGGGGTACTGGACAAGTGCCACACTGGGACATCAGAGCCGTGGGTCTAAAGTGGGGTGATGCGAAAGCTTGGCGTAAGAATAAGGAGGGAGTGGAGAATGTTGTTAGCAAGAGTTTTGGTATGGCGTCAGCAACGGATGCTGCAAGAAGGGAGGTGGCAGAGCAAAAACAAATATTAAGTGAGATGATTGCAGATTGTCCAAGTGCTAGGATTAAAGAGGATCAGCTAACCCGTGTAGGTGAGGCCAGGGTGGATAATACGACGAGGTTAGACATCAAGACGGCAAAAGGGAAGTTGGAGGAGTGGAAGGGAGAGTGGTTGAAGGTATTTGGGGATGTGTACCCCGAATTTAAGTTGGGTACGTCTAGGCGACACGATAAGAAGTTACTGAAGAGCATGGTGGACTTGAAGAGTAAGATCATGCGGCTGGAGGAAGCAATAGAGGAGGTGTGCCAACTAGAACGGCTGGTTGAGATGGTGCACAGTCGAACAAAGGGAAATAAGATCGAGGTCAGTGGTGCCCATCCAGAGGAAGTCGTCAAGAACAATGAGAGGAAAGAGAACATAATCCTACAGAGTTGGGGTTATGTGAGGAGTGGCTTGGCCGACGGAGTGAGGAAAGTAGAGGCCAGTCTAGCGCGGCGCGGTGAGAGAGTAGCCGGTCGAGGGGGTGGAGAGGTAATATCTACCAGAAGGGCAGAGCTAGACGGAGGTCCCCCACAGGTGGGTTTTATGGCCCAGGTGAGGCAAGAACAGCGAAATGGCGCCCACAGGCGAGTGTATGACCTGTTCAGTAGCTGGGGATGGCAGGTGCGTAGGATATGCGGAGCAATAGTCGAGTGGAGAGACAACAGAGTCATGTTGAGTGCCGCACAGTGGCTTCTGCACCATGAGCATCGTTACGGAGAGGAACGACTTTGTCATCTCCTTCTACATATGGACAGTATTAAAGAACAGAACTTTGATGACGTGGAATCCCGCCTGAAGAATCTCTCACGGTTGAAAGTTTTCCTATCAAATGGCACTATTCGACAGGTGCTGGAGGGTGGCTTAGCCAAGCCTGAACATATTTATGAGTTTTATGGCAGTTGCTGTACTAGCCGTCAGATTTTCATTGGTTATCTAGACACAGCTGTCAATAATAACTCAGAATATGCTAGGGTGTTGGCGGCCAATTGGAACAAGTTGATGCATATGATAGAAGGGAACATCGATAAGAAGATTGACTTGTTGACAAGCATACAGACGGCGGGTGGAGTTGGCTTTTATAAGAGCAATGACTTGGGAACTATGATTGAGAGGAAGACTCTGATCTTGCCCCATGTCACCTTCGAGAGGTCCGCGGTGGAGGAGGTTGTGGAAGGGGGAACCACTGCGGTGGATCAAGGGGTCGTGAAGCGATTGAGACGGGATCGGGTGTTTAAGATCGAAGGAGGGTTGGACCGTCAGGTGGTCATCGCCAAGGAAGGGCTAGATATCCTGGGTGGTGCTGGTCCTGCGGAGGTGTTGGCCGCAAAGTACATCGATGGTGTTTGCAAAAGCGAGTGGCTGAAGGGGGATGTCATCCGATATATGGTGGCTAATCTGAGGAGGGTGGAGTTTGTCGGAAGGCGGTATGGGTGTGGCTTGATTGCATATAGCTTATTAAAGAGCAGGATGTTAGCTGATGTGGTGAGCAGTAATCATTGCTGGACCACACTCAATGATGGTAAGAATCTACCCACTTCAGTGCAAGCTAAAGTGTATCAGATGCCAATTACAGTGAAGGTGTGGAGGATTGGATTGCAGCAATATCTGGAGGGTATGAGCAATGGGAAGATCCAAGTGGGTGGTGAGACCCTCTCTTTAATGGAAGCCAACAGAATGGTTAGTGTATATGTCGCGGGCTCCCGACAGATTGACGATTATGTGGGTCTGGTTCTGGGGCTATGGGCTGGAGAAAATGTGCGCTGTGAGCTCCAGTACAGTAGAGAGGGCGTGCTTCTACACCAGAGTGTTTTCATGGACCTCACGGAGGAGAAGATGCTGTTGTATAATATCTTGGAGGTCACTGCGGACAGGAAGGAGGGGGAGTCGGAGTCTGTGGTGTATGATAAACAGGAGGAAATTCATATTGGAAGGGTGAACCTCAGGTGGGCTAAAAACATCAGCTTTCCGGGGTTGGAGTTCGAGCAATTCCCAGTCAATAGGAGTATGTTAGGTATGTTAATGTTATCAACGGAACAACAGATTGGTATGCAGATGGGGATGATGTCCGGGCTCGGTGGAGCGTGCATAAAGGAGGAGGGCGACCCAGGTCTGCTGTGGGGGGTCTTTGTTCAGCTCAACCTGATGGGTTACGTTAACTATCACACCAATGGGGAAACGGGCTTGATGTATGAAGATCCTGCTGAATATAAATACATTACTGATGTGAGGGAGGCGGTGGCCCGACCATTGACTGTTTTTGTAAAAACCGTAGAAACAGTGACCGGCTTCTTGTTTGTTCTGGACCGGGATAGCCTTTATCTACGCGTGACTTAATTTCAAGCGATATTGCGCTTACACCCTCCTTATCTTAACTCCAACTGTGTATGCAAATCTTCATGTATCTGCGGGAGCAGCTAAATTGGGACAACAGAAAGAAGGGCGCACTTCCGATTCTTGGAACATGTACCGAAAAGCCTACATCTCAAGGGAACAAACGCTTACAATAGCGCCATTACTAGGCATCTCCTCGCCACACATCATAAGGTGAGGTCGCGATATCCTTTAAAATTATCAACAGTCAATGCAGCTCAATTCTCCCCAAGTTTGCCGAAGCAATCTCTATCATACCCCTGAAAGCCGATTTATGCGTTCAGAAAGAAGCAGTTATCAGTCTTTTCTTGCCCATCTGGTAACTGGACGTCATTCATTAATATGTTTTTCATTTGATTGCGTAATCTTTGGCTTTGACCTCACCCCACCTCCTCCGATATAGTTGAATTGTCCCTGTCTGCTGTTTCTATGATTTCAGTTGAACTCAGTACAGCGTTCCCCAATTTATTAGTTACCCATCATCTTACGCATCTCTTGTCTTTATTACGTAACTCCTTTGCCATTGTATGCATACATTTACATTGTTTTAACTTGAACTCCCTGTGTACAGACTATATAATAGCGTTATATTTCTGAGCATTGTTCACTAATTGTTCGGAACTTTCTGTCAACTGACATCATGTGAAATTAGCAAGTACGTTAAAACTTTTCTGTAAATAAAATTGCTAACGTATATTTAGGCTGTAAGCAGTCGATCTATGAGAGAAGCTAACGAAATTCACAATGATGGTACCTACCACTGTTATTCTTGCTTTATTCAAATGTTTATAACACTTTAATCCCTCACTGATATCTTGTATTATTGTTATTGTTCCCTTGGGTTCCTAGTGGAACATAGGGCTTCAACTGCACGTCTCCACTTGCTTCTGTCTTCTGCTTTACTTTTCACCTGCGTCCATGTCAGTCCATACTGTTTCAACTCCTCTTCACACGATCTCCTCCATGTCACCCTTGGACGTTCCACTCGCCGCTTCCCTTTCAGCGGGTTCCACTCGAGCTATGGCCTGACGCGCGATGTCACCCAGCGGCCTCCTCAGCTCAGTGAGTGCCCAATCCATCTCCACTTTCTCCTGCATATCTGTTGGCCAATTGGTTCTTGTTTTGTTTGTTCCCATAGTTTTTTGTTGGTGATTCTTTCTGGCCATCTAATCTTCAGTATAGAGCGGAGACAGTTGTTGATAAAGGTCTGCAACAGGCTGTTGGAAATATTCTCTGTGACACTGGCCAAGTTTCTGATCCGTATATAAGAACTGACTTGACGTCGTTTGTATTGAAAATCTGAATTTTGTTGTTGATGCAGGCTGAGTGACGAAGATTTCTAGATTGGTTTCAGGTGGATGAATGTGTTTCTCGCCTTCCTGATTCTCGCTCGATTTGACATCCTCGTCCGTTCCTCCTGTAGTTGAGACAATGCTCGCTAGATAAGTGAATGAAGTAACCTCTTTCAAATCTAGGCGAGGTTTATCTTGTATTATATATAAGTATAGTTATATATGCGCTTGTCTTAAATTTCCTCTTTACACGCACACACATATATATATTTATATTATTTTATTTAATGATTATAGATAATTTGTTTCAATGAATCAAAAGTTGAACCTGGCAGTATATTCTCGTCTTTCGCACAGTACGAGTAACATGAATAAATGATGAATATTATTGTGACAGTTGATGGCGAGGAGGACGATGAAACATACGAAAATTGATTCCAGTGTTAATTATTCAGATTTTTGTTTTGCTAATTATAATCACTTCTGATTGATGTTTCTGTACATTTTTTTCAACTTCTTTCATGACTACTAAGTACCATTATAACAACAACAACTACTACTACTACTACTGAGACGAGACTTTGATGTTTTGTTTGTCTGCTTATTTGCTTGCTTGCTGGAACAAATTAGAATCATGCTTGTATAATTTTTAAAAGAAAATCGCTTGATTCGCTTTTGCTGCTCTCTTTGCTTTTCTTCATTATTCATACACCGAAAAGAGACTCGTCGCTGAACTACTGTGGTCGGTCGGCTGGTTATCTCTTTTCCAACCTGATCCATCCTATTTCAGCTGACATTGCCCGTAGAGGAATTGTTGTTAATGCAATGCTGAGCTGTGAAAATAGTATTCAGACGTTGGTGTTACACCAGCAAATACAACGGTTCTAACTATATGAGAATAAAATTCTGTTGGAACCCATTGTCTGTATCACACCACCACCACAATATGATTTTGAGGAATAATTCATGCTCGAAACACGTCATCCATTTTAAGAGAATGAAATATCTCCATATCATGAATTAAAAGTCAATCTGAAAGAAGAATATTCTTTTCAATAATTTCTCCTCTTCAGGTTCTCACAATTAGAAAATAGAATATTTGTTGTCGTCACAATAATGATAGCCAGTTATGCAGCGGATACATTTTTTACGTAGAATAACAGATTAGTTTAGGGGGTGACAAAATAAGTAGTAGTATTTGTGTGACAAACGTGCTCTGGGCTGAAATCGATTACAAAATATTTCTGTGAAATGGAACCCAGTGGTGGTGATTAGTAGTGAGTCATAATAGATTCGTAGAATATGGGGTAGGGCGGCGAAAAATTGACACCAACACAACCTTCAAGGTGATATACCGAATTCCGAAGTCGTTATCATGTATAGTTTGCTTACGTCTGCTACACATAGCTGAAGCTGTTGCAATAAGATCGACTACACCGGAACTTTGTATCCAAAAAGAACACATCCAGACGCTGTCCCTACCGTGGTTAAACTTGGATAAATGATTCTTCTTCTCAACAGGAGTGCTTATTCCCCATAGGCCTATTGGTTATTTTCTTTCTTTCTTTGCTTATAATTATTATTCGTCATAAATTTATACCCATCATTTGAACATTCTCTGAATACCATCGAATTTTCCATTTATACTATCCGGACTTATTATTATTATTATTAGTGGTATTATCTCTTTTCTCAATATATGCCTCCACCTGTTCCATTTCACACATTGGTTATGTCATGATGAACTTCTCATTTCAATCTTACTATCTCCTCTTTAATACATACTATATTGTACTAGCCACTCACTCACCTGACACCTTTTATAACCTTGAACTGACTTTTCAATTTCTCCTACCCCACATTCTAAGAATCTATTATGACTCACTACTAATCACCACCACTGTGTCCCATTTCACCGAAATACTTTGTAATTGATTTCAGCCTAGCACGACGTTTGTCACACAAATACGACTATTTATTTTGTCACTCCCTGAGCTAATCTGTTATTCTACGTTAAAAATGTATCCGCTGCATAATTGGCTATCATTATTTTAAAAACAACAAATATTCCATTTTATAACTGTAAGAACCTGAAGAGGAAAAATGATTCAGGAGGATATTCTTCGTTCAGATTGACTTTTATTACTGAATATCACTTTGTGATTTTTCAAATAAACTGGTCTAATATGGAATTAGATTGTACCACAGTGCCCCGAAGTTCTACACACTTATATTAGATAGACTTTTGTAAATCTGATATGGAACGAAATGTTTTCTGATTGGTAGTTGTCAGTACAGTTAGCGTAATTTGCAGAATAGGTGTTTCTTAATTGTCGGATTAGAGGTAATTGATATTGAAACAACTTGTGATTGTTTCAGTGGAACAAACACATAATTGAAGCATAAAATTCAGGGTGAAATTAACAACAGATTATGTATTTCTTAGGTATTTTGTGAATAATGTTATCATGTAGATATTTCGTCGCAAACAAGTAATCAGTTGAAAAATTATCTACCAAATTTAACTGCTCCTGTGGAGCCAGTCAGCCACATAGACCGTACAATTAGACGGGTTTCTCGTCGGATTTCCGAACATCACCCTGCATAGTGGTGGTTAAGTAAAGGACAAACAAAATCTATGTATAGAGCTATTCTATCTCATCTTGTGGATACAGAACAGAAGATTGATGTTAACCAGGTAGGTGGCTTTCAGAGTCATTTACCGCATACCAACAAATCTCAATTTTGCCTAAAGAGTTCGACTGTTGAATATTGCTGAGACTGGCTGTTGGGATCCAGATTAAGAAGCCTAATTTGTGCATCCGAAAGAAGTTAATTCAGACATTAGCCTTACTTTGGCCATCCAGGTTTGAATGATCCTGAATATTTTTGGGTATATTTCATAATTTCAGTTGATATTCTATTTGCTACTATATCTTTATTATAATTTAAGCATCTTTAATGAACTGTAATTCCATTGTGATCTGACTTACCAAATCGATATTATTTAGAAAAACACTAATATTGTCATTGACTACTATTCTAGAATATCCTATGAATAAAAAAATATGTATAATTGTAGAGCGAGAAGATGAAATTATCGAAAAGAATATTCTTTGTTCAATTATTTTGCGTTTTATGGATGTCTGAAAAATTATGTACACAAACAATTGTAACATACCAGCAATTTTCACATGATCTCAGTTGACAGAGAGGTCAAGTTTTAACAAAAAATCAATGTACGTATACAATGGTACAGTAGTTACGTAATAAAGACAAGAGGTATAAAGCCAGAGATTACGTAATCGAAGGACATCCAGTTACCAGGTGGGCAAGGAAAGACTGATAACTGCTTCTTTGTGAACGCATAAATCGGTTTTCAGGCGTATGATAGAGATTGCTTCAGAAAACTTGAGCAGAATTGAGCTCCTTTGTCTAATGATAATTTTGCGATGTCCAACTCTTGACCCCTATCGAGGAGATGTCTGGTAATGGCACTATTGAAAGTGTTTGTTCCCTAGAGTCGTAGACTTTTCGGTACATGTTCAGAAAATCGGAGGTGCTCCTGTCTCTTTGTTCTCCCAGTGTGACTGCTACTGCAGATGCATGTGAATTTGTATATACACAGTCAGCACTGACATGAGGAGAGTATCTGTCGACTTTTGATTGTATCAAGGAACATGTGTTGTCCGATAGACGGGGAACAACTTAGCTGCAGGATGTGTTCTGGCTATTAAGGTACTCGACCTTCTGAGACTATTCTTGTAATATGCTCATCTTTAAAATGGAAATGAATGAAGACAGGCTTTTTTCCCCACTGTGATTTGTTGTACATTTGAGCCTTGATACCTTCCATATTTCCAAGTATTGGTTTGTAGGGATTTGAATGATTGATTGATTGGAGGATTTCATCATGAGCTGACATGATTTAGACAACCATTGAGAAACTCTGGAGTACTGGACAGGTGTTTCGTCCTAGTTTGGGACTCCTCACAGTACGCACCCACTGCAGGGGGTTCGAACCCAAGACTTTCTGGTTACAAGGCGAGCTCGTAGACCATCAAGCCACTGGGACCTGATCCAATGGCCAGTCCATGAATTCCAACTTCTTCTAATTCACGATATAGCGCAACCTGTAGCCAATGCCTTCGTCGAGTATTTGTAATCACACCCGACCTACTGGTCACGACTTCCCACTAGAATCCCTGTTTAAATAGGACCAGTCGCTACTAAGCATCAAATCAGTTTTCATGTATTAGTGGGTGCGTACTGCCAAGGAGTCCAAAACTAAGGCTTAAAAGCTGTCCACTACTCCCAGGTTTTCCAATACTTCTCTTATCGATGTAAGCTCATGATGAAATCCTGTAACCATCTTCCATTTATGTTGATAAATCTGTGACGGTAACGGATTTTTTTCAACATCTTACGGAGAATCATAAAATCCTACTCTAATTTCTCTGCAGAGCATTTTCTCCTAGCTTCACAGTACAGATTCTTGACTGATGCTCGTTTGAAGCTACTTGGACAGAACTATTAAAATGTAGGTATTGTCCATTCCATGTCGGTTGTGGGTAAATAGACCTCTGGAGACAACCATCTTCCAGCCATTGTACGGCATTGTGCAGTCGAAAGTCGACAGATACCCTCCTTATCTTAACTCCAACTGTGTATGCAAATCTACATGTATCTGCGGGAGCAGCTAAATTGGGACAACAGAAAGAAGGGCGCACTTCCGATTCTTGGAACATGTACCGAAAAGCCTACATCTCAAGGGAACAAACGCTTACAATAGCGCCATTACTAGGCATCTCCTCGCCACACATCATAAGGTGAGGTCGCGATATCCTTTAAAATTATCAACAGTCAATGCAGCTCAATTCTCCCCAAGTTTGCCGAAGCAATCTCTATCATACCCCTGAAAGCCGATTTATGCGTTCAGAAAGAAGCAGTTATCAGTCTTTTCTTGCCCATCTGGTAACTGGACGTCATTCATTAATATGTTTTTCATTTGATTGCGTAATCTTTGGCTTTGACCTCACCCCACCTCCTCCGATATAGTTGAATTGTCCCTGTCTGCTGTTTCTATGATTTCAGTTGAACTCAGTACAGCGTTCCCCAATTTATTAGTTACCCATCATCTTACGCATCTCTTGTCTTTATTACGTAACTCCTTTGCCATTGTATGCATACATTTACATTGTTTTAACTTGAACTCCCTGTGTACAGACTATATAATAGCGTTATATTTCTGAGCATTGTTCACTAATTGTTCGGAACTTTCTGTCAACTGACATCATGTGAAATTAGCAAGTACGTTAAAACTTTTCTGTAAATAAAATTGCTAACGTATATTTAGGCTGTAAGCAGTCGATCTATGAGAGAAGCTAACGAAATTCACAATGATGGTACCTAGCACTGTTATTCTTGCTTTATTCAAATGTTTATAACACTTTAATCCCTCACTGATATCTTGTATTATTGTTATTGTTCCCTTGGGTTCCTAGTGGAACATAGGGCTTCAACTGCACGTCTCCACTTGCTTCTGTCTTCTGCTTTACTTTTCACCTGCGTCCATGTCAGTCCATACTGTTTCAACTCCTCTTCACACGATCTCCTCCATGTCACCCTTGGACGTTCCACTCGCCGCTTCCCTTTCAGCGGGTTCCACTCGAGCTATGGCCTGACGCGCGATGTCACCCAGCGGCCTCCTCAGCTCAGTGAGTGCCCAATCCATCTCCACTTTCTCCTGCATATCTGTTGGCCAATTGGTTCTTGTTTTGTTTGTTCCCATAGTTTTTTGTTGGTGATTCTTTCTGGCCATCTAATCTTCAGTATAGAGCGGAGACAGTTGTTGATAAAGGTCTGCAACAGGCTGTTGGAAATATTCTCTGTGACACTGGCCAAGTTTCTGATCCGTATATAAGAACTGACTTGACGTCGTTTGTATTGAAAATCTGAATTTTGTTGTTGATGCAGGCTGAGTGACGAAGATTTCTAGATTGGTTTCAGGTGGATGAATGTGTTTCTCGCCTTCCTGATTCTCGCTCGATTTGACATCCTCGTCCGTTCCTCCTGTAGTTGAGACAATGCTCGCTAGATAAGTGAATGAAGTAACCTCTTTCAAATCTAGGCGAGGTTTATCTTGTATTATATATAAGTATAGTTATATATGCGCTTGTCTTAAATTTCCTCTTTACACGCACACACATATATATATTTATATTATTTTATTTAATGATTATAGATAATTTGTTTCAATGAATCAAAAGTTGAACCTGGCAGTATATTCTCGTCTTTCGCACAGTACGAGTAACATGAATAAATGATGAATATTATTGTGACAGTTGATGGCGAGGAGGACGATGAAACATACGAAAATTGATTCCAGTGTTAATTATTCAGATTTTTGTTTTGCTAATTATAATCACTTCTGATTGATGTTTCTGTACATTTTTTTCAACTTCTTTCATGACTACTAAGTACCATTATAACAACAACAACTACTACTACTACTACTGAGACGAGACTTTGATGTTTTGTTTGTCTGCTTATTTGCTTGCTTGCTGGAACAAATTAGAATCATGCTTGTATAATTTTTAAAAGAAAATCGCTTGTTTCGCTTTTGCTGCTCTCTTTGCTTTTCTTCATTATTCATACACCGAAAAGAGACTCGTCGCTGAACTACTGTGGTCGGTCGGCTGGTTATCTCTTTTCCAACCTGATCCATCCTATTTCAGCTGACATTGCCCGTAGAGGAATTGTTGTTAATGCAATGCTGAGCTGTGAAAATAGTATTCAGACGTTGGTGTTACACCAGCAAATACAACGGTTCTAACTATATGAGAATAAAATTCTGTTGGAACCCATTGTCTGTATCACACCACCACCACAATATGATTTTGAGGAATAATTCATGCTCGAAACACGTCATCCATTTTAAGAGAATGAAATATCTCCATATCATGAATTAAAAGTCAATCTGAAAGAAGAATATTCTTTTCAATAATTTCTCCTCTTCAGGTTCTCACAATTAGAAAATAGAATATTTGTTGTCGTCACAATAATGATAGCCAGTTATGCAGCGGATACATTTTTTACGTAGAATAACAGATTAGTTTAGGGGGTGACAAAATAAGTAGTAGTATTTGTGTGACAAACGTGCTCTGGGCTGAAATCGATTACAAAATATTTCTGTGAAATGGAACCCAGTGGTGGTGATTAGTAGTGAGTCATAATAGATTCGTAGAATATGGGGTAGGGCGGCGAAAAATTGACACCAACACAACCTTCAAGGTGATATACCGAATTCCGAAGTCGTTATCATGTATAGTTTGCTTACGTCTGCTACACATAGCTGAAGCTGTTGCAATAAGATCGACTACACCGGAACTTTGTATCCAAAAAGAACACATCCAGACGCTGTCCCTACCGTGGTTAAACTTGGATAAATGATTCTTCTTCTCAACAGGAGTGCTTATTCCCCATAGGCCTATTGGTTATTTTCTTTCTTTCTTTGCTTATAATTATTATTCGTCATAAATTTATACCCATCATTTGAACATTCTCTGAATACCATCGAATTTTCCATTTATACTATCCGGACTTATTATTATTATTATTAGTGGTATTATCTCTTTTCTCAATATATGCCTCCACCTGTTCCATTTCACACATTGGTTATGTCATGATGAACTTCTCATTTCAATCTTACTATCTCCTCTTTAATACATACTATATTGTACTAGCCACTCACTCACCTGACACCTTTTATAACCTTGAACTGACTTTTCAATTTCTCCTACCCCACATTCTAAGAATCTATTATGACTCACTACTAATCACCACCACTGTGTCCCATTTCACCGAAATACTTTGTAATTGATTTCAGCCTAGCACGACGTTTGTCACACAAATACGACTATTTATTTTGTCACTCCCTGAGCTAATCTGTTATTCTACGTTAAAAATGTATCCGCTGCATAATTGGCTATCATTATTTTAAAAACAACAAATATTCCATTTTATAACTGTAAGAACCTGAAGAGGAAAAATGATTCAGGAGGATATTCTTCGTTCAGATTGACTTTTATTACTGAATATCACTTTGTGATTTTTCAAATAAACTGGTCTAATATGGAATTAGATTGTACCACAGTGCCCCGAAGTTCTACACACTTATATTAGATAGACTTTTGTAAATCTGATATGGAACGAAATGTTTTCTGATTGGTAGTTGTCAGTACAGTTAGCGTAATTTGCAGAATAGGTGTTTCTTAATTGTCGGATTAGAGGTAATTGATATTGAAACAACTTGTGATTGTTTCAGTGGAACAAACACATAATTGAAGCATAAAATTCAGGGTGAAATTAACAACAGATTATGTATTTCTTAGGTATTTTGTGAATAATGTTATCATGTAGATATTTCGTCGCAAACAAGTAATCAGTTGAAAAATTATCTACCAAATTTAACTGCTCCTGTGGAGCCAGTCAGCCACATAGACCGTACAATTAGACGGGTTTCTCGTCGGATTTCCGAACATCACCCTGCATAGTGGTGGTTAAGTAAAGGACAAACAAAATCTATGTATAGAGCTATTCTATCTCATCTTGTGGATACAGAACAGAAGATTGATGTTAACCAGGTAGGTGGCTTTCAGAGTCATTTACCGCATACCAACAAATCTCAATTTTGCCTAAAGAGTTCGACTGTTGAATATTGCTGAGACTGGCTGTTGGGATCCAGATTAAGAAGCCTAATTTGTGCATCCGAAAGAAGTTAATTCAGACATTAGCCTTACTTTGGCCATCCAGGTTTGAATGATCCTGAATATTTTTGGGTATTTTTCATAATTTCAGTTGATATTCTATTTGCTACTATATCTTTATTATAATTTAAGCATCTTTAATGAACTGTAATTCCATTGTGATCTGACTTACCAAATCGATATTATTTAGAAAAACACTAATATTGTCATTGACTACTATTCTAGAATATCCTATGAATAAAAAAATATGTATAATTGTAGAGCGAGAAGATGAAATTATCGAAAAGAATATTCTTTGTTCAATTATTTTGCGTTTTATGGATGTCTGAAAAATTATGTACACAAACAATTGTAACATACCAGCAATTTCGACATGATCTCAGTTGACAGAGAGGTCAAGTTTTAACAAAAAATCAATGTACGTATACAATGGTACAGTAGTTACGTAATAAAGACAAGAGGTATAAAGCCAGAGATTACGTAATCGAAGGACATCCAGTTACCAGGTGGGCAAGGAAAGACTGATAACTGCTTCTTTGTGAACGCATAAATCGGTTTTCAGGCGTATGATAGAGATTGCTTCAGAAAACTTGAGCAGAATTGAGCTCCTTTGTCTAATGATAATTTTGCGATGTCCAACTCTTGACCCCTATCGAGGAGATGTCTGGTAATGGCACTATTGAAAGTGTTTGTTCCCTAGAGTCGTAGACTTTTCGGTACATGTTCAGAAAATCGGAGGTGCTCCTGTCTCTTTGTTCTCCCAGTGTGACTGCTACTGCAGATGCATGTGAATTTGTATATACACAGTCAGCACTGACATGAGGAGAGTATCTGTCGACTTTTGATTGTATCAAGGAACATGTGTTGTCCGATAGACGGGGAACAACTTAGCTGCAGGATGTGTTCTGGCTATTAAGGTACTCGACCTTCTGAGACTATTCTTGTAATATGCTCATCTTTAAAATGGAAATGAATGAAGACAGGCTTTTTTTCCCACTGTGATTTGTTGTACATTTGAGCCTTGATACCTTCCATATTTCCAAGTATTGGTTTGTAGGGATTTGAATGATTGATTGATTGGAGGATTTCATCATGAGCTGACATGATTTAGACAACCATTGAGAAACTCTGGAGTACTGGACAGGTGTTTCGTCCTAGTTTGGGACTCCTCACAGTACGCACCCACTGCAGGGGGTTCGAACCCAAGACTTTCTGGTTACAAGGCGAGCTCGTAGACCATCAAGCCACTGGGACCTGATCCAATGGCCAGTCCATGAATTCCAACTTCTTCTAATTCACGATATAGCGCAACCTGTAGCCAATGCCTTCGTCGAGTATTTGTAATCACACCCGACCTACTGGTCACGACTTCCCACTAGAATCCCTGTTTAAATAGGACCAGTCGCTACTAAGCATCAGATCAGTTTTCATGTATTAGTGGGTGCGTACTGCCAAGGAGTCCAAAACTAAGGCTTAAAAGCTGTCCACTACTCCCAGGTTTTCCAATACTTCTCTTATCGATGTAAGCTCATGATGAAATCCTGTAACCATCTTCCATTTATGTTGATAAATCTGTGACGGTAACGGATTTTTTTCAACATCTTACGGAGAATCATAAAATCCTACTCTAATTTCTCTGCAGAGCATTTTCTCCTAGCTTCACAGTACAGATTCTTGACTGATGCTCGTTTGAAGCTACTTGGACAGAACTATTAAAATGTAGGTATTGTCCATTCCATGTCGGTTGTGGGTAAATAGACCTCTGGAGACAACCATCTTCCAGCCATTGTACGGCATTGTGCAGTCGAAAGTCGACAGATACCCTCCTTATCTTAACTCCAACTGTG
>OX235271.1:187088723-187328958 GCA_944472155.2 Trichobilharzia szidati | reverse complement strand
CAACCAATTATTTCAAATACTGTTAGCTGTCTCTATTGGTTGTAAAATTGTATAAATACCATTTCCTAAATAAGTTATTTGTCGTTGTCGTTGCCGTCGTAGTCGTAGTTGTTGTACTACAATATAAAGTCAGAGACCAGACTTTGTCTTTTGATATTTGCGTGGTTCGCTGAATCGGAAGGTACCAGAAGCAGATAGGCATATTAGTCAGGCGCAGACAGAACTAGGCGACAACGTTCCTCATTAAAATACCCCGTACAGTTTCAACAAATTGGCGACGGGGTTTTACCTTAATCCATTGCAGTTACAACAAATTGGCGACGGTTTTACTTTCATTCATTGCAGTTATAACAAGCAAGCGACGACGTGTTTTATTCTGTTCAGCGCATCTATAGAACATTTTTGCCTGTGTTAATTACAACCCAATTACAATGTCTATCTCTCTGGACGATCTCAAATCCATCTTGCAGCAGCAGCAAATTCAGAATGAAGCAGCTCAACCTTAATTAATCGTAGCTCTCACTCAGAAGCTGTCCATTCAAGTTCCATCAACATCTCATTCAGAAAAATACGAAAGCATCTCAAATTCCATCAGTGAATTCAACTACGACCCAATATCTGGTCTCCTTTTTGATGCATGGTTCAATCGTTATGAAGACGTTTTTCGTATTGAATGCCACATGTTTGATGATGCTGCCAAAGTCCGATTGTTACTACGAAAACTTGGTACTGTTGAGCACAACAGATATGTTAACTTCATTCTGCCTAAGAACCCACGTGAATTATCATTCGATGAGACAGTCACCGTTTTATCACAAATCTTTGGTGAACAGTCATCCATGTTTAATATTCGGTATCAATGTTTTCAGTTGACAAAAATGCCTTCCGATGATTATGTTACTTACGCTGGCAAAGTGAACAAAGAATGCGAAAGGTTCAAACCACATGAAATGACATCAGATCAGTTCAAGTGTTTGATTTTTATTTGTGGGTTGAAGAACCCAGAAGATACTGACATAAGAACTCGACTTCTGTCACTCGTGGAACAAGACCCGAAAATGACTTTACAAGTGGTGACAGCAGAATGCCAACGCCTAATCAACTTGAAGCACGATACTGCTATGTTGGAGTGCAAACGACAGTCGTCTGAATTTGATTCAGTTAACACAGTGAAAAGTCCTGCGATCACCGTTAAGCACACAGCACGTCATTCTCAGAATTCAGCTAAACGTCCTTCAGTGTGCTGGCACTGTGGTTCGTGACATTTTGTCAAGTTCTGTCCTTTCAAGAAACATAAATGCCGTAATTGTCACCGTTTTGGACATAAAGAGGGTTACTGTCCACCACAGAAAAATTCTTCGGTGAAGAACAGAAGTAGTCGTTTCAAGCCGAAACAATCTCCTCGAATACAGACCATTTTCACAACTTCCAAAGTCGATTTCGCCAGCAAACGTAAGTACATTACACTACGTATAAACGGCAAATCTATTCGTCTTCAGTTGGATACGGCATCAGATATCACTTTAATTTCCCGAACTACGTGGCGCAAACTTGGTTGCCCACAGATTCTGCCAACCGAGCATGTCGCTAAGAATGCCTCTGGAGATATACTGAAACTCGTGGGTGAGATAAATTGCCAGGTTCAGTTTGGTGAGAATCAGTTTAATGGTGTATGTTACGTCACAAACTACCATGATTTGAATTTGCTTGGTCTTGACTGGTTAGACAAGCTCCATATCTTCAATGTACCATTAAATTCAGTATGCTCTAATGTTTCGTCCTCACCAAATAATGTTGTTCCCGGACATGTATCTGATCAGTCTCTCTTCAACGCCTGCGTCGGTGGCACAGTGGTTAGGACTCCCGCCGACCATGCACATGGTCCGGGGTTCGATCCCCTGCCGGCGCACACCCGATATCTATGGTCGGCCTGAATTTGGGCTACCGACATCCATGCTGAAAATTCCACACTTGTACTGAAAATACGGTGTGGATTCAAGCTGTAAATCAAAAAAAAAATTACGCTTCTGTTTTTCAGGACAAACTTGGTTGCTGCAAATTTACCAAAGTGCTTATGCAAAACCGAAGGGGGAGGGAACAACAGAAGAAATTTTGCACAGATTCTAGCTGCATTATCGTACGACGCCAAATCCTTCCGCAGCCGGAAGCCCGGGACGCAGATCACAATCTATCCAGTACGCGAAAGTCAACTCGACAAAGAAGAGCTTCAAAACCTTTTCAAATAGTTCCAAAAAGCAAGTCCTACACTTTTAACGGGGGGAGGTGATAGGATCCCACACACTTTGTCATTGTTCAATTATCTTAACGACTGTTAATCTCGCATAAGTTGTATATCATCATTTCTCACGCATATTGTTATTGTTCAATTATCTTAACGACTGTTAATCTTGTATAAGTTGTATATCATCAATTCTCACAGACTTTGTTATTGTTCAATTATCTTAATGACTGTTAATCTCCCATATGTGTTATATTATCATTCCCCAGGCACTTTGTTATTGTTCAATTATCTTAATGACTGTTAATCTCGCATAAGTGGTATATCATCATTCCCACGCATTTTGTTATTGACTATTACAACCAATTATTTCAAATACTGTTAGCTGTCTCTATTGCTTGTAAAATTGTATAAATACCATTTCCTAAATAAGTTATTTGTCGTTGTCGTTGCCGTCGTAGTCGTAGTTGTTGTACTACAACATAAAGTCAGAGACCAGACTTTGTCTTTTGATATTTGCGTGGTTCGCTGAATCGGAAGGTACCAGAAGCAGATAGGCATATTAGTCAGGCGCAGACAGAACTAGGCGACAACGTTCCTCATTAAAATACCCCGTACAGTTTCAACAAATTGGCGACGGGGTTTTACCTTAATCCATTGCAGTTACAACAAATTGGCGACGGTTTTACTTTCATTCATTGCAGTTATAACAAGCAAGCGACGACGTGTTTTATTCTGTTCAGCGCATCTATAGAACATTTTTGCCTGTGTTAATTACAACCCAATTACAATGTCTATCTCTCTGGACGATCTCAAATCCATCTTGCAGCAGCAGCAAATTCAGAATGAAGCAGCTCAACCTTAATTAATCGTAGCTCTCACTCAGAAGCTGTCCATTCAAGTTCCATCAACATCTCATTCAGAAAAATACGAAAGCATCTCAAATTCCATCAGTGAATTCAACTACGACCCAATATCTGGTCTCCTTTTTGATGCATGGTTCAATCGTTATGAAGACGTTTTTCGTATTGAATGCCACATGTTTGATGATGCTGCCAAAGTCCGATTGTTACTACGAAAACTTGGTACTGTTGAGCACAACAGATATGTTAACTTCATTCTGCCTAAGAACCCACGTGAATTATCATTCGATGAGACAGTCACCGTTTTATCACAAATCTTTGGTGAACAGTCATCCATGTTTAATATTCGGTATCAATGTTTTCAGTTGACAAAAATGCCTTCCGATGATTATGTTACTTACGCTGGCAAAGTGAACAAAGAATGCGAAAGGTTCAAACCACATGAAATGACATCAGATCAGTTCAAGTGTTTGATTTTTATTTGTGGGTTGAAGAACCCAGAAGATACTGACATAAGAACTCGACTTCTGTCACTCGTGGAACAAGACCCGAAAATGACTTTACAAGTGGTGACAGCAGAATGCCAACGCCTAATCAACTTGAAGCACGATACTGCTATGTTGGAGTGCAAACGACAGTCGTCTGAATTTGATTCAGTTAACACAGTGAAAAGTCCTGCGATCACCGTTAAGCACACAGCACGTCATTCTCAGAATTCAGCTAAACGTCCTTCAGTGTGCTGGCACTGTGGTTCGTGACATTTTGTCAAGTTCTGTCCTTTCAAGAAACATAAATGCCGTAATTGTCACCGTTTTGGACATAAAGAGGGTTACTGTCCACCACAGAAAAATTCTTCGGTGAAGAACAGAAGTAGTCGTTTCAAGCCGAAACAATCTCCTCGAATACAGACCATTTTCACAACTTCTAAAGTCGATTTCGCCAGCAAACGTAAGTACATTACACTACGTATAAACGGCAAATCTATTCGTCTTCAGTTGGATACGGCATCAGATATCACTTTAATTTCCCGAACTACGTGGCGCAAACTTGGTTGCCCACAGATTCTGCCAACCGAGCATGTCACTAAGAATGCCTCTGGAGATATACTGAAACTCGTGGGTGAGATAAATTGCCAGGTTCAGTTTGGTGAGAATCAGTTTAATGGTGTATGTTACGTCACAAACTACCATGATTTGAATTTGCTTGGTCTTGACTGGTTAGACAAGCTCCATATCTTCAATGTACCATTAAATTCAGTATGCTCTAATGTTTCGTCCTCACCAAATAATGTTGTTCCCGGACATGTATCTGATCAGTCTCTCTTCAACGCCTGCGTCGGTGGCACAGTGGTTAGGACTCCCGCCGACCATGCACATGGTCCGGGGTTCGATCCCCTGCCGGCGCACACCCGATATCTATGGTCGGCCTGAATTTGGGCTACCGACATCCATGCTGAAAATTCCACACTTGTACTGAAAATACGGTGTGGATTCAAGCTGTAAATCAAAAAAAAATTACGCTTCTGTTTTTCAGGACAAACTTGGTTGCTGCAAATTTACCAAAGTGCTTATGCAAAACCGAAGGGGGAGGGAACAACAGAAGAAATTTTGCACAGATTCTAGCTGCATTATCGTACGACGCCAAATCCTTCCGCAGCCGGAAGCCCGGGACGCAGATCACAATCTATCCAGTACGCGAAAGTCAACTCGACAAAGAAGAGCTTCAAAACCTTTTCAAATAGTTCCAAAAAGCAAGTCCTACACTTTTAACGGGGGGAGGTGATAGGATCCCACACACTTTGTCATTGTTCAATTATCTTAACGACTGTTAATCTCGCATAAGTTGTATATCATCATTTCTCACGCATATTGTTATTGTTCAATTATCTTAACGACTGTTAATCTTGTATAAGTTGTATATCATCAATTCTCACAGACTTTGTTATTGTTCAATTATCTTAATGACTGTTAATCTCCCATATGTGTTATATTATCATTCCCCAGGCACTTTGTTATTGTTCAATTATCTTAATGACTGTTAATCTCGCATAAGTGGTATATCATCATTCCCACGCATTTTGTTATTGACTATTACAACCAATTATTTCAAATACTGTTAGCTGTCTCTATTGCTTGTAAAATTGTATAAATACCATTTCCTAAATAAGTTATTTGTCGTTGTCGTTGCCGTCGTAGTCGTAGTTGTTGTACTACAACATAAAGTCAGAGACCAGACTTTGTCTTTTGATATTTGCGTGGTTCGCTGAATCGGAAGGTACCAGAAGCAGATAGGCATATTAGTCAGGCGCAGACAGAACTAGGCGACAACGTTCCTCATTAAAATACCCCGTACAGTTTCAACAAATTGGCGACGGGGTTTTACCTTAATCCATTGCAGTTACAACAAATTGGCGACGGTTTTACTTTCATTCATTGCAGTTATAACAAGCAAGCGACGACGTGTTTTATTCTGTTCAGCGCATCTATAGAACATTTTTGCCTGTGTTAATTACAACCCAATTACAATGTCTATCTCTCTGGACGATCTCAAATCCATCTTGCAGCAGCAGCAAATTCAGAATGAAGCAGCTCAACCTTAATTAATCGTAGCTCTCACTCAGAAGCTGTCCATTCAAGTTCCATCAACATCTCATTCAGAAAAATACGAAAGCATCTCAAATTCCATCAGTGAATTCAACTACGACCCAATATCTGGTCTCCTTTTTGATGCATGGTTCAATCGTTATGAAGACGTTTTTCGTATTGAATGCCACATGTTTGATGATGCTGCCAAAGTCCGATTGTTACTACGAAAACTTGGTACTGTTGAGCACAACAGATATGTTAACTTCATTCTGCCTAAGAACCCACGTGAATTATCATTCGATGAGACAGTCACCGTTTTATCACAAATCTTTGGTGAACAGTCATCCATGTTTAATATTCGGTATCAATGTTTTCAGTTGACAAAAATGCCTTCCGATGATTATGTTACTTACGCTGGCAAAGTGAACAAAGAATGCGAAAGGTTCAAACCACATGAAATGACATCAGATCAGTTCAAGTGTTTGATTTTTATTTGTGGGTTGAAGAACCCAGAAGATACTGACATAAGAACTCGACTTCTGTCACTCGTGGAACAAGACCCGAAAATGACTTTACAAGTGGTGACAGCAGAATGCCAACGCCTAATCAACTTGAAGCACGATACTGCTATGTTGGAGTGCAAACGACAGTCGTCTGAATTTGATTCAGTTAACACAGTGAAAAGTCCTGCGATCACCGTTAAGCACACAGCACGTCATTCTCAGAATTCAGCTAAACGTCCTTCAGTGTGCTGGCACTGTGGTTCGTGACATTTTGTCAAGTTCTGTCCTTTCAAGAAACATAAATGCCGTAATTGTCACCGTTTTGGACATAAAGAGGGTTACTGTCCACCACAGAAAAATTCTTCGGTGAAGAACAGAAGTAGTCGTTTCAAGCCGAAACAATCTCCTCGAATACAGACCATTTTCACAACTTCTAAAGTCGATTTCGCCAGCAAACGTAAGTACATTACACTACGTATAAACGGCAAATCTATTCGTCTTCAGTTGGATACGGCATCAGATATCACTTTAATTTCCCGAACTACGTGGCGCAAACTTGGTTGCCCACAGATTCTGCCAACCGAGCATGTCACTAAGAATGCCTCTGGAGATATACTGAAACTCGTGGGTGAGATAAATTGCCAGGTTCAGTTTGGTGAGAATCAGTTTAATGGTGTATGTTACGTCACAAACTACCATGATTTGAATTTGCTTGGTCTTGACTGGTTAGACAAGCTCCATATCTTCAATGTACCATTAAATTCAGTATGCTCTAATGTTTCGTCCTCACCAAATAATGTTGTTCCCGGACATGTATCTGATCAGTCTCTCTTCAACGCCTGCGTCGGTGGCACAGTGGTTAGGACTCCCGCCGACCATGCACATGGTCCGGGGTTCGATCCCCTGCCGGCGCACACCCGATATCTATGGTCGGCCTGAATTTGGGCTACCGACATCCATGCTGAAAATTCCACACTTGTACTGAAAATACGGTGTGGATTCAAGCTGTAAATCAAAAAAAAATTACGCTTCTGTTTTTCAGGACAAACTTGGTTGCTGCAAATTTACCAAAGTGCTTATGCAAAACCGAAGGGGGAGGGAACAACAGAAGAAATTTTGCACAGATTCTAGCTGCATTATCGTACGACGCCAAATCCTTCCGCAGCCGGAAGCCCGGGACGCAGATCACAATCTATCCAGTACGCGAAAGTCAACTCGACAAAGAAGAGCTTCAAAACCTTTTCAAATAGTTCCAAAAAGCAAGTCCTACACTTTTAACGGGGGGAGGTGATAGGATCCCACACACTTTGTCATTGTTCAATTATCTTAACGACTGTTAATCTCGCATAAGTTGTATATCATCATTTCTCACGCATATTGTTATTGTTCAATTATCTTAACGACTGTTAATCTTGTATAAGTTGTATATCATCAATTCTCACAGACTTTGTTATTGTTCAATTATCTTAATGACTGTTAATCTCCCATATGTGTTATATTATCATTCCCCAGGCACTTTGTTATTGTTCAATTATCTTAATGACTGTTAATCTCGCATAAGTGGTATATCATCATTCCCACGCATTTTGTTATTGACTATTACAACCAATTATTTCAAATACTGTTAGCTGTCTCTATTGCTTGTAAAATTGTATAAATACCATTTCCTAAATAAGTTATTTGTCGTTGTCGTTGCCGTCGTAGTCGTAGTTGTTGTACTACAACATAAAGTCAGAGACCAGACTTTGTCTTTTGATATTTGCGTGGTTCGCTGAATCGGAAGGTACCAGAAGCAGATAGGCATATTAGTCAGGCGCAGACAGAACTAGGCGACAACGTTCCTCATTAAAATACCCCGTACAGTTTCAACAAATTGGCGACGGGGTTTTACCTTAATCCATTGCAGTTACAACAAATTGGCGACGGTTTTACTTTCATTCATTGCAGTTATAACAAGCAAGCGACGACGTGTTTTATTCTGTTCAGCGCATCTATAGAACATTTTTGCCTGTGTTAATTACAACCCAATTACAATGTCTATCTCTCTGGACGATCTCAAATCCATCTTGCAGCAGCAGCAAATTCAGAATGAAGCAGCTCAACCTTAATTAATCGTAGCTCTCACTCAGAAGCTGTCCATTCAAGTTCCATCAACATCTCATTCAGAAAAATACGAAAGCATCTCAAATTCCATCAGTGAATTCAACTACGACCCAATATCTGGTCTCCTTTTTGATGCATGGTTCAATCGTTATGAAGACGTTTTTCGTATTGAATGCCACATGTTTGATGATGCTGCCAAAGTCCGATTGTTACTACGAAAACTTGGTACTGTTGAGCACAACAGATATGTTAACTTCATTCTGCCTAAGAACCCACGTGAATTATCATTCGATGAGACAGTCACCGTTTTATCACAAATCTTTGGTGAACAGTCATCCATGTTTAATATTCGGTATCAATGTTTTCAGTTGACAAAAATGCCTTCCGATGATTATGTTACTTACGCTGGCAAAGTGAACAAAGAATGCGAAAGGTTCAAACCACATGAAATGACATCAGATCAGTTCAAGTGTTTGATTTTTATTTGTGGGTTGAAGAACCCAGAAGATACTGACATAAGAACTCGACTTCTGTCACTCGTGGAACAAGACCCGAAAATGACTTTACAAGTGGTGACAGCAGAATGCCAACGCCTAATCAACTTGAAGCACGATACTGCTATGTTGGAGTGCAAACGACAGTCGTCTGAATTTGATTCAGTTAACACAGTGAAAAGTCCTGCGATCACCGTTAAGCACACAGCACGTCATTCTCAGAATTCAGCTAAACGTCCTTCAGTGTGCTGGCACTGTGGTTCGTGACATTTTGTCAAGTTCTGTCCTTTCAAGAAACATAAATGCCGTAATTGTCACCGTTTTGGACATAAAGAGGGTTACTGTCCACCACAGAAAAATTCTTCGGTGAAGAACAGAAGTAGTCGTTTCAAGCCGAAACAATCTCCTCGAATACAGACCATTTTCACAACTTCTAAAGTCGATTTCGCCAGCAAACGTAAGTACATTACACTACGTATAAACGGCAAATCTATTCGTCTTCAGTTGGATACGGCATCAGATATCACTTTAATTTCCCGAACTACGTGGCGCAAACTTGGTTGCCCACAGATTCTGCCAACCGAGCATGTCACTAAGAATGCCTCTGGAGATATACTGAAACTCGTGGGTGAGATAAATTGCCAGGTTCAGTTTGGTGAGAATCAGTTTAATGGTGTATGTTACGTCACAAACTACCATGATTTGAATTTGCTTGGTCTTGACTGGTTAGACAAGCTCCATATCTTCAATGTACCATTAAATTCAGTATGCTCTAATGTTTCGTCCTCACCAAATAATGTTGTTCCCGGACATGTATCTGATCAGTCTCTCTTCAACGCCTGCGTCGGTGGCACAGTGGTTAGGACTCCCGCCGACCATGCACATGGTCCGGGGTTCGATCCCCTGCCGGCGCACACCCGATATCTATGGTCGGCCTGAATTTGGGCTACCGACATCCATGCTGAAAATTCCACACTTGTACTGAAAATACGGTGTGGATTCAAGCTGTAAATCAAAAAAAAAATTACGCTTCTGTTTTTCAGGACAAACTTGGTTGCTGCAAATTTACCAAAGTGCTTATGCAAAACCGAAGGGGGAGGGAACAACAGAAGAAATTTTGCACAGATTCTAGCTGCATTATCGTACGACGCCAAATCCTTCCGCAGCCGGAAGCCCGGGACGCAGATCACAATCTATCCAGTACGCGAAAGTCAACTCGACAAAGAAGAGCTTCAAAACCTTTTCAAATAGTTCCAAAAAGCAAGTCCTACACTTTTAACGGGGGGAGGTGATAGGATCCCACACACTTTGTCATTGTTCAATTATCTTAACGACTGTTAATCTCGCATAAGTTGTATATCATCATTTCTCACGCATATTGTTATTGTTCAATTATCTTAACGACTGTTAATCTTGTATAAGTTGTATATCATCAATTCTCACAGACTTTGTTATTGTTCAATTATCTTAATGACTGTTAATCTCCCATATGTGTTATATTATCATTCCCCAGGCACTTTGTTATTGTTCAATTATCTTAATGACTGTTAATCTCGCATAAGTGGTATATCATCATTCCCACGCATTTTGTTATTGACTATTACAACCAATTATTTCAAATACTGTTAGCTGTCTCTATTGCTTGTAAAATTGTATAAATACCATTTCCTAAATAAGTTATTTGTCGTTGTCGTTGCCGTCGTAGTCGTAGTTGTTGTACTACAACATAAAGTCAGAGACCAGACTTTGTCTTTTGATATTTGCGTGGTTCGCTGAATCGGAAGGTACCAGAAGCAGATAGGCATATTAGTCAGGCGCAGACAGAACTAGGCGACAACGTTCCTCATTAAAATACCCCGTACAGTTTCAACAAATTGGCGACGGGGTTTTACCTTAATCCATTGCAGTTACAACAAATTGGCGACGGTTTTACTTTCATTCATTGCAGTTATAACAAGCAAGCGACGACGTGTTTTATTCTGTTCAGCGCATCTATAGAACATTTTTGCCTGTGTTAATTACAACCCAATTACAATGTCTATCTCTCTGGACGATCTCAAATCCATCTTGCAGCAGCAGCAAATTCAGAATGAAGCAGCTCAACCTTAATTAATCGTAGCTCTCACTCAGAAGCTGTCCATTCAAGTTCCATCAACATCTCATTCAGAAAAATACGAAAGCATCTCAAATTCCATCAGTGAATTCAACTACGACCCAATATCTGGTCTCCTTTTTGATGCATGGTTCAATCGTTATGAAGACGTTTTTCGTATTGAATGCCACATGTTTGATGATGCTGCCAAAGTCCGATTGTTACTACGAAAACTTGGTACTGTTGAGCACAACAGATATGTTAACTTCATTCTGCCTAAGAACCCACGTGAATTATCATTCGATGAGACAGTCACCGTTTTATCACAAATCTTTGGTGAACAGTCATCCATGTTTAATATTCGGTATCAATGTTTTCAGTTGACAAAAATGCCTTCCGATGATTATGTTACTTACGCTGGCAAAGTGAACAAAGAATGCGAAAGGTTCAAACCACATGAAATGACATCAGATCAGTTCAAGTGTTTGATTTTTATTTGTGGGTTGAAGAACCCAGAAGATACTGACATAAGAACTCGACTTCTGTCACTCGTGGAACAAGACCCGAAAATGACTTTACAAGTGGTGACAGCAGAATGCCAACGCCTAATCAACTTGAAGCACGATACTGCTATGTTGGAGTGCAAACGACAGTCGTCTGAATTTGATTCAGTTAACACAGTGAAAAGTCCTGCGATCACCGTTAAGCACACAGCACGTCATTCTCAGAATTCAGCTAAACGTCCTTCAGTGTGCTGGCACTGTGGTTCGTGACATTTTGTCAAGTTCTGTCCTTTCAAGAAACATAAATGCCGTAATTGTCACCGTTTTGGACATAAAGAGGGTTACTGTCCACCACAGAAAAATTCTTCGGTGAAGAACAGAAGTAGTCGTTTCAAGCCGAAACAATCTCCTCGAATACAGACCATTTTCACAACTTCTAAAGTCGATTTCGCCAGCAAACGTAAGTACATTACACTACGTATAAACGGCAAATCTATTCGTCTTCAGTTGGATACGGCATCAGATATCACTTTAATTTCCCGAACTACGTGGCGCAAACTTGGTTGCCCACAGATTCTGCCAACCGAGCATGTCACTAAGAATGCCTCTGGAGATATACTGAAACTCGTGGGTGAGATAAATTGCCAGGTTCAGTTTGGTGAGAATCAGTTTAATGGTGTATGTTACGTCACAAACTACCATGATTTGAATTTGCTTGGTCTTGACTGGTTAGACAAGCTCCATATCTTCAATGTACCATTAAATTCAGTATGCTCTAATGTTTCGTCCTCACCAAATAATGTTGTTCCCGGACATGTATCTGATCAGTCTCTCTTCAACGCCTGCGTCGGTGGCACAGTGGTTAGGACTCCCGCCGACCATGCACATGGTCCGGGGTTCGATCCCCTGCCGGCGCACACCCGATATCTATGGTCGGCCTGAATTTGGGCTACCGACATCCATGCTGAAAATTCCACACTTGTACTGAAAATACGGTGTGGATTCAAGCTGTAAATCAAAAAAAAAATTACGCTTCTGTTTTTCAGGACAAACTTGGTTGCTGCAAATTTACCAAAGTGCTTATGCAAAACCGAAGGGGGAGGGAACAACAGAAGAAATTTTGCACAGATTCTAGCTGCATTATCGTACGACGCCAAATCCTTCCGCAGCCGGAAGCCCGGGACGCAGATCACAATCTATCCAGTACGCGAAAGTCAACTCGACAAAGAAGAGCTTCAAAACCTTTTCAAATAGTTCCAAAAAGCAAGTCCTACACTTTTAACGGGGGGAGGTGATAGGATCCCACACACTTTGTCATTGTTCAATTATCTTAACGACTGTTAATCTCGCATAAGTTGTATATCATCATTTCTCACGCATATTGTTATTGTTCAATTATCTTAACGACTGTTAATCTTGTATAAGTTGTATATCATCAATTCTCACAGACTTTGTTATTGTTCAATTATCTTAATGACTGTTAATCTCCCATATGTGTTATATTATCATTCCCCAGGCACTTTGTTATTGTTCAATTATCTTAATGACTGTTAATCTCGCATAAGTGGTATATCATCATTCCCACGCATTTTGTTATTGACTATTACAACCAATTATTTCAAATACTGTTAGCTGTCTCTATTGCTTGTAAAATTGTATAAATACCATTTCCTAAATAAGTTATTTGTCGTTGTCGTTGCCGTCGTAGTCGTAGTTGTTGTACTACAACATAAAGTCAGAGACCAGACTTTGTCTTTTGATATTTGCGTGGTTCGCTGAATCGGAAGGTACCAGAAGCAGATAGGCATATTAGTCAGGCGCAGACAGAACTAGGCGACAACGTTCCTCATTAAAATACCCCGTACAGTTTCAACAAATTGGCGACGGGGTTTTACCTTAATCCATTGCAGTTACAACAAATTGGCGACGGTTTTACTTTCATTCATTGCAGTTATAACAAGCAAGCGACGACGTGTTTTATTCTGTTCAGCGCATCTATAGAACATTTTTGCCTGTGTTAATTACAACCCAATTACAATGTCTATCTCTCTGGACGATCTCAAATCCATCTTGCAGCAGCAGCAAATTCAGAATGAAGCAGCTCAACCTTAATTAATCGTAGCTCTCACTCAGAAGCTGTCCATTCAAGTTCCATCAACATCTCATTCAGAAAAATACGAAAGCATCTCAAATTCCATCAGTGAATTCAACTACGACCCAATATCTGGTCTCCTTTTTGATGCATGGTTCAATCGTTATGAAGACGTTTTTCGTATTGAATGCCACATGTTTGATGATGCTGCCAAAGTCCGATTGTTACTACGAAAACTTGGTACTGTTGAGCACAACAGATATGTTAACTTCATTCTGCCTAAGAACCCACGTGAATTATCATTCGATGAGACAGTCACCGTTTTATCACAAATCTTTGGTGAACAGTCATCCATGTTTAATATTCGGTATCAATGTTTTCAGTTGACAAAAATGCCTTCCGATGATTATGTTACTTACGCTGGCAAAGTGAACAAAGAATGCGAAAGGTTCAAACCACATGAAATGACATCAGATCAGTTCAAGTGTTTGATTTTTATTTGTGGGTTGAAGAACCCAGAAGATACTGACATAAGAACTCGACTTCTGTCACTCGTGGAACAAGACCCGAAAATGACTTTACAAGTGGTGACAGCAGAATGCCAACGCCTAATCAACTTGAAGCACGATACTGCTATGTTGGAGTGCAAACGACAGTCGTCTGAATTTGATTCAGTTAACACAGTGAAAAGTCCTGCGATCACCGTTAAGCACACAGCACGTCATTCTCAGAATTCAGCTAAACGTCCTTCAGTGTGCTGGCACTGTGGTTCGTGACATTTTGTCAAGTTCTGTCCTTTCAAGAAACATAAATGCCGTAATTGTCACCGTTTTGGACATAAAGAGGGTTACTGTCCACCACAGAAAAATTCTTCGGTGAAGAACAGAAGTAGTCGTTTCAAGCCGAAACAATCTCCTCGAATACAGACCATTTTCACAACTTCTAAAGTCGATTTCGCCAGCAAACGTAAGTACATTACACTACGTATAAACGGCAAATCTATTCGTCTTCAGTTGGATACGGCATCAGATATCACTTTAATTTCCCGAACTACGTGGCGCAAACTTGGTTGCCCACAGATTCTGCCAACCGAGCATGTCACTAAGAATGCCTCTGGAGATATACTGAAACTCGTGGGTGAGATAAATTGCCAGGTTCAGTTTGGTGAGAATCAGTTTAATGGTGTATGTTACGTCACAAACTACCATGATTTGAATTTGCTTGGTCTTGACTGGTTAGACAAGCTCCATATCTTCAATGTACCATTAAATTCAGTATGCTCTAATGTTTCGTCCTCACCAAATAATGTTGTTCCCGGACATGTATCTGATCAGTCTCTCTTGCAACGCCTGCGTCGGTGGCACAGTGGTTAGGACTCCCGCCGACCATGCACATGGTCCGGGGTTCGATCCCCTGCCGGCGCACACCCGATATCTATGGTCGGCCTGAATTTGGGCTACCGACATCCATGCTGAAAATTCCACACTTGTACTGAAAATACGGTGTGGATTCAAGCTGTAAATCAAAAAAAAAATTACGCTTCTGTTTTTCAGGACAAACTTGGTTGCTGCAAATTTACCAAAGTGCTTATGCAAAACCGAAGGGGGAGGGAACAACAGAAGAAATTTTGCACAGATTCTAGCTGCATTATCGTACGACGCCAAATCCTTCCGCAGCCGGAAGCCCGGGACGCAGATCACAATCTATCCAGTACGCGAAAGTCAACTCGACAAAGAAGAGCTTCAAAACCTTTTCAAATAGTTCCAAAAAGCAAGTCCTACACTTTTAACGGGGGGAGGTGATAGGATCCCACACACTTTGTCATTGTTCAATTATCTTAATGACTGTTAATCTCGCATAAGTGGTATATCATCATTCCCACGCATTTTGTTATTGACTATTACAACCAATTATTTCAAATACTGTTAGCTGTCTCTATTGCTTGTAAAATTGTATAAATACCATTTCCTAAATAAGTTATTTGTCGTTGTCGTTGCCGTCGTAGTCGTAGTTGTTGTACTACAACATAAAGTCAGAGACCAGACTTTGTCTTTTGATATTTGCGTGGTTCGCTGAATCGGAAGGTACCAGAAGCAGATAGGCATATTAGTCAGGCGCAGACAGAACAAGGCTACAACGTACCTCATTTAATCCCCCTACAGTTACAACAAGCGACGAGTCTCTTTTCGGTGTATGAATAATGAAGAAAAGCAAAGAGAGCAGCAAAAGCGAAACAAGCGATTTTCTTTTAAAAATTATACAAGCATGATTCTAATTTGTTCCAGCAAGCAAGCAAATAAGCAGACAAACAAAACATCAAAGTCTCGTCTCAGTAGTAGTAGTTGTTGTTGTTGTTGTTAAAATGGTACTTAGTAGTCATGAAAGAAGTTGAAAAAAATGTACAGAAACATCAATCAGAAGTGATTGTAATTAGCAAAACAAAAATCTGAATAATTAACACTGGAATCAATTTTCGTATGTTTCATCGTCCTCCTCGCCATCAACTGTCACAATAATATTCATCATTTATTCATGTTACTCGTACTGTGCGAAAGACGAGAATATACTGCCAGGTTCAACTTTTGATTCATTGAAACAAATTATCTATAATCATTAAATAAAATAATATAAATATATATGTGTGTGCGTGTAAAGAGGAAATTTAAGACAAGCGCATATATAACTATACTTATATATAATACAAGATAAACCTCGCCTAGATTTGAAAGAGGTTACTTCATTCACTTATCTAGCGAGCATTGTCTCAACTACAGGAGGAACGGACGAGGATGTCAAATCGAGCGAGAATCGGGAAGGCGAGAAACACATTCATCCACCTGAAACCAATCTAGAAATCTTCGTCACTCAGCCTGCATCAACAACAAAATTCAGATTTTCAATACAAACGACGTCAAGTCAGTTCTTATATACGGATCAGAAACTTGGCCAGTGTGTCACAGAGAATATTTCCAACAGCCTGTTGCAGACCTTTATCAACAACTGTCTCCGCTCTATACTGAAGATTAGATGGCCAGAAAGAATCACCAACAAAAAACTATGGGAACAAACAAAACAAGAACCAATTGGCCAACAGATATGCAGGAGAAAGTGGAGATGGATTGGGCACTCACTGAGCTGAGGAGGCCGCTGGGTGACATCGCGCGTCAGGCCATAGCTCGAGTGGAACCCGCTGAAAGGGAAGCGGCGAGTGGGACGTCCAAGGGTGACATGGAGGAGATCGTGTGAAGAGGAGCTGAAACAGTATGGACTGACATGGACGCAGGTGAAAAGTAAAGCAGAAGACAGAAGCAAGTGGAGACGTGCAGTTGAAGCCCTATGTTCCACTAGGAACCCAAGGGAACAATAACAATAATACAAGATATCAGTGAGGGATTAAAGTGTTATAAACATTTGAATAAAGCAAGAATAACAGTGCTAGGTACCATCATTGTGAATTTCGTTAGCTTCTCTCATAGATCGACTGCTTACAGCCTAAATATACGTTAGCAATTTTTTATCTACAGAAAAAGTTTTAACGAATTTGCGAATCTCGCATGATGTCAGTTGATAGAAAGTTCCGACCAATTAGTGAACAATGCTCAGAAAAATAACGCTATTATATAGTCTGTACACAGGGAGTTCAAGTTAAAACAATGTAAATGTATGCATACAATGGCAAAGGAGTTACGTAATAAAGACAAGAGATGCGTAAGATGATGGGTAACTAATAAATTGGCGAACGCTGTACTGAGTTCAACTGAAATCATAGAAACAGCAGACAGGGACAATTCAACTATATCGGAGGAGGTGGGGTGAGGTCAAAGCCAAAGATTACGCAATCAAATGAAAAATATATTAATGAATGACGTCCAGTTACCAGATGGGCAAGAAAAGACTGATAACTGCTTCTTTCTGAACTCATAAATCGGCTTTCAGGGGTATGATAGAGATTGCTTCGGCAAACTTGGGGAGAATTGAGCTGCATTGACTGTTGATAATTTTAAAGGATATCGCGACCTCACCTTATGATGTGTGGCGAGGAGATGCCTAGTAATGGCGCTATTGTAAGCGTTTGTTCCCTTGAGATGTAGGCTTTTCGGTACATGTTCCAAGAATCGGAAGTGCGCCCTTCTTTCTGTTGTCCCAATTTAGCTGCTCCCGCAGATACATGTAGATTTGCATACACAGTTGGAGTTAAGATAAGGAGGGTATCTGTCGACTTTCGACTGCACAATTCCGTACAATGGCTGGAAGATGGTTGTCTCCAGAGGTCTATTTACCCACAACCGACATGGAATGGACAATACCTACATTTTAATAGTTCTGTCCAAGTAGCTTCAAACGAGCATCAGTCAAGAATCTGTACTGTGAAGCTAGGAGAAAATGCTCTGCAGAGAAATTAGAGTAGGATTTTATGATTCTCCGTAAGATGTTGAAAAAAATCCGTTACCGTCACAGATTTATCAACAAAATGGAAGATGGTTACAGGATTTCATCATGAGCTGACATCGATAAGAGAAGTATTGGAAAACCTGGGAGTAGTGACCAGCTTTTTCGCCCTAGCGCGGGACTCCTCGGCAGTACGCACCCACCAATACTTGAAAACTGATTTAATCCTTAGTAGAGACTGGCGCAATTTAGGCAAGTAGTTACCTGGGATTCCAGTGGGAAGTCGTGACCAGTAGGTCGGGTGTGATAACAAATACTCGACGAAGGCATTGGCTACAGGTTGCGCTATATCGTGAATTAGAAGAAGTTGGAATTCATGGACTGGCCATTGGATCAGGTCCCAGTGGCTTGATGGTCTACGAGCTCGCCTTGTAACCAGAAAGTCTTGGGTTCGAACCCCCTGCAGTGGGTGCGTACTGTGAGGAGTCCCAAACTAGGACGAAACACCTGTCCAGTACTCCAGAGTTTCTCAATGGTTGTCTAACTCATGTCAGCTCATGATGAAATCCTCCAATCAATCAATCATTCAAATCCCTACAAACCAATACTTGGAAATATGGAAGATATCAAGGCTCAAAGGTACAACAAATCACAATGAGAAGAAAAGCCTGTCTTCATTCATTTCCATTTTAAAGATGAGCCCACTGCAAGAATAGTCAACAGAAGGTCGAATACCTTAATAGCCAGAACACATCCTGCGGCTATGTTGGTTCCTGTCTATTGGACAAAATGCTCTTTGATACAATCAAAAGTCGACAGATACTCTTCTCATGTCAATTCTAACTGTGTATATACAAATTCACATGCATCTGCAGTAGCAGTCACACTGGGAGAACAAAGAGACAGGAGCACCTCCGATTTTCTGAACATGTACCGAAAAGTCTACGTTTCAAGGGAACAAACACTTTCAATAGTGCCATTACCAGACATCTCCTCGATAGGGGTCAAGAGGTGGACATCGCAAATTCCGATAAAATTATCAGTAGACAAAGGAGCTCAATTCTCCTCAAGTTTTCTGAAGCAATCTCTATCATACGCCTGAAAACCGATTTGTGCGTTCACATAGAAGCAGTTATCAGTCTTTCCTTGCCCACCTGGTAACTGGATGTCCTTCGATTACGTAATCTCTGGCTTTATACCTCTGGTCTTTATTACGTAACTACTGTACCATTGTATACGTACATTGATTTTTTGTTAAAACTTGACCTCTCTGTCAACTGAGATCATGTCGAAATTGCTGGTATGTTACAATTGTTTGTGAACATAATTTTTCAGACATCCATAAAACGCAAAATAATTGAACAAAGAATATTCTTTTCGATAATTTCATCTTCTCGCTCTACAATTATACATATTTTTTTATTCATAGGATATTCTAGAATAGTAGTCAATGACAATATTAGTGTTTTTCTAAATAATATCGATTTGGTAAGTAAGATCACAATGGAATTACAGTTCATTAAAGATGCTTAAATTATAATAAAGATATAGTAGCAAATAGAATATCAACTGAAATTATGAAAAATACCCAAAAATATTCAGGATCATTCAAACCTGGATGGCCAAAGTAAGGCTAATGTCTGAATTAACTTCTTTCGGATGCACAAATTAGGCTTCTTAATATGGATCCCAACAGCCAGTCTCAGCAATATTCAACAGTCGAACTCTTTAGGCAAAATTGAGATTTGTTGGTATGCGGTAAATGACTCTGAAAGCCACCTACCTGGTTAACATCAATCTTCTGTTCTGTATCCACAAGATGAGATAGAATAGCTCTATGCATAGATTTTGTTTGTCCTTTACTTAACCACCACTATGCAGGGTGATGTTCGGAAATCCGACGAGAAACCCGTCTAATTGTACAGCCTATGTAACTGACTGGCTCCACAGGAGCAGTTAAATTTGGTAGATAATTTTTCAACTGATTACTTGTTTGCGACGAAATATCTACATTATAACATTACTCACAAAATACCTAAGAAATACATAATCTGTTGTTAATTTCACCCTGAATTTTATGCTTCAATTGTGTGTTTTTTTCCACTGATACAATCAAAAGTTGTTTCAATATCAATTTCCTCTAATGCGACAATTAAGAAACACCTATTCTGCAAATTACGCTAACTGTACTGACAACTACCAATCAGAAAACATTTCGTTCCATATCAGATTTACAAAAGTCTATCTAATATAAGTGTGTAGAACTTCGGGGCACTGTGGTACAATCTAATTCCATATTAGACCAGTTTATTTGAAAAATCACAAAGTGATATTCAGTAATAAAAGTCAATCTGAACGAAGAATATCCTCCTGAATCATTTTTCCTCTTCAGGTTCTTACAGTTATAAAATGGAATATTTGTTGTCGTAAAAATAATGATAGCCAATTATGCAGCGGATACATTTTTAACGTAGAATAACAGATTAGCTCAGGGAGTGACAAAATAAATAGTCGTATTTGTGTGACAAACGTCGTGCTAGGCTGAAATCAATTACAAAATATTTCGGTGAAATGGGACACAGTGGTGGTGATTAGTAGTGAGTCATAATAGATTCTTAGAATGTAGCGTAAAAGAAATTGACAAGTCACTTCAAGGTTATGAAAGGTGTCAGGTGAGTGAGTGGCTAGTACAATATAGTATGTATTAAAGAGGAGATAGTAAGATTGAAATGAGAAGTTCATCATGACATAACCAATGTGTGAAATGGAACAGGTGGAGGCATATATTGAGAAAAGAGATAATACCACTAATAATAATAAGTCCGATAGTATAAATGGAAAATTCGATGGTATTCAGAGAATGTTCAAATGATGGGTATAAATTTATGACGAATAATAATTATAAGCAAAGAGAGAAAGAAAATAACCAATAGGCCTATGGGGAATAAGCACTCCTGTTGAGAAGAAGAATCATTTATCCAAGTTTAACCACGGTAGGGACAGCGTCTGGATGTGTTCTTTTTGGATACAAAGTTCCGGTGTAGTCGATCTTATTGCAACAGCTTCAGCTATGTGTAGCAGATGTAAGCAAACTATACATGATAACGACTTCGGAATTCAGTATATCACCTTGAAGGTTGTGTCGGTGTCAATTTTTTCCCCTACCCCATATTCTACGAATCTATTATGACTCACTACTAATCACCACCACTGGGTCCCATTTCACAGAAATATTGTGTAGTCGATTTCAGCTCAGAGCACGTTTGTCACACAAATATTACTATTTATTTTGTCACCTCATAATATATCTGTTATTCTACGTGAAAATGTGTCCGCCGCATAACTGGCCAATATTCTTAAGACAACAAATATTCCATTTTATAATTGTAAGAACCTGAAGAGGAGAAATTATTGAAAAGGGAATATTCGTCGTTCAGATTGACTTTTAATTCATGATGTGGAGATATTTCACACCATTAAACCTTTTATTCAGTATTAACAAATGGATGACGTGTTTTGAGCATGAATTATTCCTCAAAATCATATTGTGTTGGTGTGATACAGACAATGGGTTCCAACAGAATTTTATTCTCATATAGTTAGAATCATTGTATTTGCTGGTGTAACACCAACGTTTGAATACTATTTTCACAGGTCAATATTGCAATAACAACAATTCCTCTACGGGCAATGTCAGCTGAAATAGGATGGATCACGTTGGAAAAGGGTTAGCCAGCCAGTCAGTGGTGGTCAAACCAAAGCCAGAAAACATGGCTTCGTCAGTCAGTGAAATCCATCCACAGCAGTTAGTTTAAGCCAGCCAGTCAGTCACGTAGGGAATTGTAGACTGATTGGCTGGTTGGGATTCTCGGGACAGTAGAAACCAATGAAGACTTGAGACGATTGGTGATATGACTCAAAATCGTTCTCACTCAATGGCTGGCACAGATGCATCTACTCCCTGTGACTTATAATACCCAATAGAACTATATGGTTCTTACATCTTACTATTGTTTTTGCCTCACATCTCTGTTTACTATCTCTATTTTGCATTTGTTTTTACTTTCTTCTCTTGCTTTGTGTACTAAATGGAGGGAGTGTGGCGACTCGAACTGCTGTACATCGGTGTAAAGTTCTACATTGAAAACAGACATTAAGAGAATAATGTATATGTTTGAACATTATATTTCATGTCGTTTAATGTAATCCAAAATCACAAGCTCAGTGATTCGTTAAAGAATATGCAATGTATATATACACATAAATAGCTGTTTGATCAATTGAAAGTATACTTTAGCTTCCATGTCTTGCCTTCTGCTGTTACAATGTATCAATACAGTCACACGGTTTCACAATTTGTGTTAAATGTACATTTTATCTCTTTTTGTCTTTCCAACTTGCCTACCTTTGTTGTTTGTTGCCAATTTCCACATCTCCCGTATAAGCGGTTGCAGGATTTTGATTGCACATGTGCGGTGTGAAGACCCAATAGATCCAATTAAGAATAATCATCATAATAATTCACTAAGGCTGTAAAGACTCTGAGGTCAGTCAAATAGGTCAACGTAGGTCAGCCCAGAATGATTGACACCACAGTGAAGTTAAATGACCTAGATAAAAGCCAAGTCATCGCACTGCACTGCATTGCATCATTCACTTGCATGTAATCACACACCATAGGGTGGGTGGAAATATTAGACAGTAATGTAGTTAGGTGGAGACGGGGAGAGGTTAATCACTCAAGCCTTGTCTATCGATTGAACATGGAACACATGCAGCATTCAGAATGACGCAACACCGCCTACGATACCGGAGATATGGAAAGTGCCAACAAACAACAAAGGGAAAATGGACAGACAGAGACAGGGAAAGACAGAGAAAAAGTGTATATATAAGACATAGTATGAAACCGTGTAACTAAATAATAATATTATTATTATTATGAGTAGCAATAATTCATGCAAGAAACGTCATCATCCAGTCGTTAATACTGTTAATCACTCTGTGATATTCCAAAATTAACTTATCTAATACGGAAAAAAAGTGAATGTAAATGTAGAATTTCAACTGAAGTTCACACAAATTTAGGTCAAAGATTAACCTCTCTTCTACGTGAAAATTTGGTGTGTATAAGTCCTTCAACCAATTCATGATGTTACAATACTAGTTTTAAAGCAGGAATTATACAATAATCATAATAATAATAAGGCAAAGTTAAACTTTAACTACCACTAACTACTAATCAACAAATGACCTCGAACGCACCAATCACGCGAAGGAGGAATTTTTGTGTATGGAATACATATATTTTTATGAAATAATGCATAAAAAACTGTAGAAAAGTGTTTCAGAGGATACCTTGCACTCACATGTGATAAAAATAGATCTCAGTTTTAGGTTGGAGTATCAACAGAGTATAATTCCACAGTGTGGGTAAAATTTATTCTGATAAAGTCTCACAGTAATATTTCGTGAGCAATAGATTCTGCTCGAAACGTTGTCATTAGTAAATATTACTACTGTATTACACTGAGAGTTTATCGAAATAAATTTTACCCACAATGGAATTATACTCGACCACCACAGTGCGCAAGTTCTATTCTTATATCAACAGAGTAATTTAACCGCGTTTTATGCATGTAATTATCTAGGTCTTCTAACCCTAACAATAACCCCAATCTTTGCTGAACCTAATAACTCTAACGTGAAAATATCCCTAAACTAACTGTAATCTAACTCGAACCAACCCTAATGTCGGCTCTATTAGGTTAGCTCAACCCTAACTTGTCCTTGGCTTAAAGAGTAACTTAATCTTTCTCAAGCCTAAGCTGAAAATTGCCAGAAATCCCATTTAATTGCATAACACTTCGATAAGCATATTTTTTTGATAATGACAACGTTATTTCCCAGGTTTCACTAACTTGCTCAGTGAGCGTTTGAAGGTCATTGGTGCGGTCGCACTCCACTGGTAGTCAAGTCAGTGGTGCTTAAAGTTTAACTTGGTCAATAATAATAATAATATGAAAAATATTATAATGAATACATATACCAATCTTTTCAAACCGTTAAAGTGAACTTGGTTTGGACATATATAATAATAATAATAACAGTTCTTGAAAAACTTACTCGACCACGATTAACCTGACGAGAGTAAACTTTTAGAAAACATGTGAGCAATTGACAAAACTCTACATCTTTAGATACGATTTTCACATCCTCGATAATGATACCGCATAAAAACTTCTGTTGCATAAGTAACCAGGCTAAATGTGTTATAAAGCCACCTAAGGGATAGAAAAAAATGGTAGAGAATATAAATTTATGTGAATGATATGTAAATAGACTTCGCATATATTAGAGAATCCTTTAAAAACCCGAGGAGAAGTACTAGTCAGCGCTGTTTTGTCCTTTTTCGGGACTCTTCAGCACTCACATTCAGTACGCACCCATTGCTTCACAACCAGCATGGAACCAACCGAAGATGTTCAGATTACCAAGCGAACACGTTTGCAAAATGTAACCATCGAGATGGAATCCAGTGGACTGCCCATGAATTCTAACTTCAGCCAATTTGCGACAGACCGTGACCGCCAGACAACGTCGTCAATGACTAATCTGTCCACAAGCCCGAATTGGTGGACTTCACTGATCACGACAAGCCACTAGAATTTCAGCTAACTTCACCATGCAAAGCTGTTTCCTCCTTGTTCAGGACTTTTCCACCCCTAATGAGGACATAACTGCGTACTACACTTGAATATCAAATTCAATTGATGCAGTAAACAGAGTAGTTTTCAACTAGAAAAGGAACAACAAATTTCAGTAGACATAAAATCCCCACAGTTTATTCAAAACAAGATGATTTGGAGCGAACAATTGTGGTTTCGATAAATTCTTCCCTATTCAGGCTCTACAGTTATAAATCCATGACTATTAGAAGAATACAAATAGCCATTAAGGGCGTGTGAAAAGTATATCGGAAACTGTCTCTAGTGGGGTACATGTATAATATGGAGTAACAGTTCATCATTTAGTGTCCCCCAATTTTTATTTGTGGTAATTGTGCGTCGGTGGCACAGCGGTTAGGATGCTCGCCGACCATGCACATTGTCCGGGGTTCGAACCCCGGCCACCGACGCACTCCTTTACCTCGCTAAGCCACTGATAGAACTGGCAAAGAGGGGAGGTTGGGCATGAGGCTAGCAACCCCATCCTGTAAAAATAAACACTGCTAAAGAAACTTCAAGCCTAGCCTAGCTTGAAGCCCTATGTTCCACTGGGAACGTCAAGGAATAAAAAGGAAAATTGTTTTTCTCGCACACCATTGAATATAACTCACACTCCCACTCCCACCCCCACCCCAGTGAAAATTACATTCTGTTCACTATAAACAACATGAGTATGTGTCACCCTTTTGTCAATTCACACACTTTAGAACAACACATTCAAGTGAATAATATTGTGCTTTCAACTGGATCTCATCAGATCTAATTAACTCTAATATACATAATTTTACAAATAAAAACTCAAATATACACCAATCACGGTGTAAGATTGTGCATATCAGATGTGCAATTAGTCTAATTATTAATAGCAATGTGTAGAGGAGTAGGATAGTAAACTACATTTTTTGGACATCTTACTAAGTGGGTGAGAAGTTGGGTTACTTCGGAGAAGAGTGTATAGAAAAAGCACATTCACAGGGCAGTACTCACACTTTCATAGATACGTGCCTATTAAATATAAAAGAATTGTTGTCTGATTAGCAGAGCAAGAAAGATATGTACGGATGACCGCTTGCAAGCGGAATCCGAATACATCCATGATTCACTGACGGAGATCGGATGGATATCCGATTAGTTTCATAAAGGAACATATAAAACATTGGAGAGAAAACCTGAGACCATGACTGCAGGTAAAATACCTCCATTTATTAAGTTACAATTTAATCTGTGACTTGTCAAGTGAGATTTTATTCCAGAGACTTTTCAGGAGTATATGAAGAACTTTTTACGCAGCATACCTATGTTTGTCATTCTCTAACCAACGAATGACTGGTACGCAAACGAAGGATAGATAGCTAGATAGCTTTGCCACACACCTATGTGCATTTATCAATTCAGCTGCACCTGTGGTTATAGTTATCTTGGGCGTATTAGCAGACAGCTTAGTCAACGTGTCACTACTGAACATCTACCATCATGGTTTGCAAAAGGACAGATAGAAGCAATTCGTAGCCCTACTATTTTGTCACATTTAGTTGATAGTAGTCACGTAGTGGATAAAGTAAAACGAAAGTTTTCAAAGTAGTGATTTGTCGCATCCAACCGAATCTTTCCAATGGACTTCGCATTACTCTTGTTCACACAGCTAACGTGATAGGCATTCGAACTATCAATTATAACGTTTTCGTATTTCCCAATGAATGAATGAAAAATAAAACGATATTGTTGTTTTTACTGGCGTTTCACTGTTGAATGCTGCTAATAGCTTTATCAAAATATTATTAAACCAGAATTCACTACAAAATCTCAGCTTATATACGGCGAGCCAAGTTTACTTCTATCATATACAGCAGGTTCAAGGTGAGGACAGTTACTCATCCAAGAGGACATTGTGAAATGGTCACTCTATATCATCAATTGGGAGAAGTTAGATATCATGAACTGGTCATTGGATTACGTCCCAGTGGCTCAATGTTCCACGAGCTCGCTTGTCTTGTAAAAAGAAGGTCATTGGTTCGAACCCTGTCGGTGGGTGCGTACTGATGAAGAGTCCCGAACCAGGCTGACGAAACAGCTGTCCAGTACACCCAGCTTCTTTTCCGATGGTTCTCTAACTGATCTCAGCTCATGATGAAATTCTCCAACCAATATATACATACGAAACAAAATCAGATTACATTTAAAAACTGAACGACTTGGTTAGCTGAGTTCGCCGCACTTAACTCTAGAGAACAAAAATAACAAGTCTGACGATAGACCGATAGATATTCTAACTGAATACAATACCATCAAAAGAGAAAAAACTTGCCTGAATTTGTTCTCACGATATCAGTTTCTGATAGGACTGACGGATCGAACGGTGGATATGCAAAAATCAATGGACGCCCAGTTGAACTTTTCTCACCACCCGGCCTAGAAGGCATATGAACAAAAAAAAGTTTAATTTAAAACACAAAGCTTGGTACAAAATAGGCGCCAAGACGATGCACTATACAACAATAATGATAAAACAACTCGTGAACAAAATGGGCAGAGAATGAATACAGAACTCCATCTGGGAAGGAAGCTGTTTTATTTATCAAGATGAAACAGCATTCGTCGAATTATTGTCACAAGGGGAAGAAAAAAGGATAACTGCAGCACATTCGCCACTGATTGTCATTCTTGGCCACATCCGATAATGTTTCAAGCTATCTTTCGGATCCCAACCAGGGAGTCGTGATTTATCAACCAAAGCTAACCTACCACAAATAGCCTTCATCCCACAACGCCACGTCATGCACTGACCGACCAACAACCTTTCCGCTTTTTCCATCCCGTCCTAGGGCTAGGCGAACAGAGATTTGTATGGAAGCCACTGGGATGACATTTGTAGTATATGTCCAAACCACTGAAGCCGGTGTTTCCAGATGACGACACTCAGTGAATAGTGCCTTCCAATGTGTCCAAACACACACTGTCTAACCTAAGAATTACTTACATGATGATGTCGTCGAATCATATGCTCATCAAAGTGCAGCTCCACTCAACATAGTCGAACAAAGCATAGAATCGCAGTCAAACCTCACTCTACCTCAACTTCTTTAATCGACTTCAAGAAGGCCTTCGACAGTGCACCATTGACCAAGAAGTAATTTGGAAACTACTGCAACACTACGGCGTGCAGTACCCAAATCTTTATCAACCTCATTCAACAGCTGGCTGGCTGGCTGGCTATATGACAATGTCACGTGTCAGGAGATCCACAACAGAAAACACAGTGAGGCGTTCGAAATGAACACAGGAGTCGGTCGGTCGTTCGGTTTTTGACATAGAACTTTGCACATATGTGCGGCAGTTCAAGTCGCCACACGAACACAGGAGTAGGACAAGCTGACTGTCTATTATCACCACGGATAATGTTCCTAATTGTGGTGGACTGGATTATGCGTCAGACTGTGCACAGGGAGCGAGGAGACAGGAGCACGCTCGATCATCGATGAGGAGACTCTAGAAGATCTGGATTATACGCGCGGATGATATATGTCTAGTGTCACACAAACTTGAAGACTTGCAGGCAGGCGAAAACCAACAAACTGAATGAAGAAGCGGCCATAGAAGACAGAACTCCACCGTAACATAGAGAAGATGGAGGTGATGAAGATAACCAACCAACCAACCAACCCACCAATCACTGTCGACCGGAGAAGTTTGAAAGAGGTCACATCCTTCACTTATCTGAGAGGCATCCTTTCAACTACAGGCGACACCACGAATGAGAATGTCAAAACCGCAATGGGGAAGGTGGGACAGACTCTCATCACTTTGAAATCAGCTCGACAACCTTCTGCACTCCGCAGCATACACAACAAAATTAGGAATTTTAACGCCAATGTTAAGTCAGCTAGTCAGCCATTCCCTATAATATATGAGTCTGAGACTTGGAGCGTCACGAAAAACATACCCTAGAGGCCATTGAAGACTTTTATCAACAACTACCTTCACTCAATGTTGAAGACCAAAGGCAGGCCAGGAAAAATTAGCAACAAGAAACTCTTGGAACGAGTTATCCAGCAATTTATTGACCAACAAATATTCCGAAGAAAATGGAGATGGACCGGACACACATTGAGAAGACTGCAGAATGATATGGCGCGCAATGCAGGCCATCGCTCGAGTAGGACCCGAACTGGAAACGATGAGTTGGGCGGCCGAGATTGATATGACGGGGATTGTGAGAGGAGCAGATGAGAGACTATAGGCAATCGTGGACCTAGATAAAGACGACAGCAGAAAAAAGGAACGAAGTGGAGATGCATTGTTGAAGCCCTGTGTTCCACGCGGAACCCAGCGAATAATAATAATAACAAGTGAACAAATTTTTAAAGATGAATGAGTACAGACCAGTAAATATAATTGCAGAAGGTATATTATATACGAGAATGTTACCAATATAAAAAGTATACAAATATATATATAACCAGTAAAATGAATTTACTCACTGAAATGTGAACGTAGAATGAGAACGATTTGTAGCTGTAGTCATTGGTGTCTCAGGTGCAATCCATAGCACACACGTAATATCAGTCGGAGTAGTACTAGTACTCGGTTTCAATGAACTACCAAAATTATTGGACGGAGGGAAATTCCGATTAGCGATCAACAGGGCATTGGCTAAATGTAAGCCAACACGTGATCGACCATCACATGATGACAAGAGTAAAATGCAATCATCATCATTCTTCGCTGCTTCCATTAATAGGTTAGCCTGACAATTTAAAAGATTTAAAACTAGTAGTTACTATCTATAATGGAGAATATTTATAGCTTAGGTGAATGATTTTCACATTTAGTTGTGTTCTCTGAACTGGCTGATTTAATTGCACAGCTTTCATTGTCCTGCTAGACAACATATCCAATCAGCGCTGAAGATGATGACATTGAGAGAATAACATATGGAGCTTTTATATGTAAGCGAAGTTCAACTCCGAGTTATGAATATCACAGTATTTTTTTACTCCTTCTAATACTTACTCAGATTTTACTATTATTAACCACTTTGAATTCCTAGCGGCAAACAGGGCTTTAACAGAAAACCTCCACGTTGTTCTATTCACTGAAGTTACACTAGAAGGATAGTGTGGCGCATAATGTCACTCGAAGTTCTTCGCATTTCTACTGCCTCATCCGAACTGATTGACGCAAGACGACTGATTCCGGCGAGCTCCAATAATGATGATGAGGAGCAAAAGCTGCTCAAACAAAAACTAACAAGAAGTTTTCGCAACGACCGGGAACTGTGGTGGTGGGGGGGGGTGACAAAAGTGAAAGAGATGGAGAAGGCATCGACGATTGGTAACATCAGAGAACTACTTAGACTTATCAGGGAAACAGATGGTGGAAGGCGAATGATAAGTGAAACAATCTGTGAGGAAAATGGCATCATAATTAGCTCTTACCATAGACGCCTGAAACACTGGAAAGAAAACTTTGAGGAGAAATTTAATCAGCCTACAGCCATGCTCAACTTACTCAGCATCCAATACCTACCTCCCTGAATCGGATATATACACAAGTCCTCCGGCCTTAACTGAGGCTACAAAAGCTGTTACTAGTCTGAAACGAAGCAAAGCACAGAGACCTTCTGGAATGAGTCCATAGGTGTTTAAGGATAGCGGAGAACGTCTACTGTTAGCGTTAACTAAGGTATTAGACAGCGTCTGGGAGTCAGAGGAAGTCCTATTGAGTTGGTGTAGAGTGGAAGACATCAAAAATCCGGCTAGCCAGATGTCTTTGATCGTAGGTACCCGATTTCTATCTCCTGTGTAAGCTGGTAGGTGTAATAGGGTGAGCAATATTGAGGTGAGGTGTCGGTCGAGTGCTAGTTGGGTAGGTAGGTGGGAGGGAAATCAATCGATGAGGTTGTGAAGTAACACCGATTGAGATGGTTAGGACATGTGTTAGGCATGCATTGCTAGCCATCGCCTTCCTCGACCAACGGACAATGTTAGCTGAAATAGGATGGATCAGGTTGGAAAATAGTTAACCAGCCAGTCAGTCAGTCAGTGGTGGTCAAACCAAAACTAGCCAACATGGCTTCATCAGTCAGTGAAATCCATCCACAACAGTTAGTTTGTGCCAGCCAGCCAGTCAATCAGTCACATTGAGAAGTGTACACTGGTTGGCTGGTTGGGGCTCTCGGGACCTTAGAAACCAATGAAGGCATGAGACAATTGGTGATATGAAAAAGAGAAGACGTTCAGCGAAGAGACTCTTTTCGACGGCGAATTCATTCACATATCTGTACAATCGCATTTATATATAATTAATTATTTGTGTATGTGTGTACATGTGGTTTGTCAAGTTTAGATAATACAAGACTGATCTAGTATAGAAACAAGGTTAATTAGACAGACAGCAACTAAAGTAACATTGAGTTAGTAAGTTAGTTAGATCACGCAATATAATTGACTAAAATGTTTCAATTCAGGTTAGGATAGCAACTGAGGTAAGTAATTACAGGTTGAGACTAAGTAGAAGTGGGGTAGAGAATAATGCCATTTATATTAGAAGTGAAATTGAGCAAATAAGTTGGATGATGTAACATAAATGACTAGAAATTGAGCGTTGGTCAAGTCAGTAATAGTGGTAGTGAGGTGTAGAAATTCAAGCGGGTGGGGTGGGGGTAGAGAACAAGAAGGTTGAAAATGTAAAATATTACAGTTGAGAAGACAAAATAATACTAATGAAGAGAAAGAAAGAAGAAAAAATATTAGGTAGAATTTACTTGTCGGGTAATAAGATAGATTAAGTCCATTGCAAGTGTAGTGATTGAACGAACTTCTTCTGTATGCAGAGTTCAGGACTTAGCAAGTGAATCGCCATTGCTTCTGCAGTTTGAAGAAGTCTGATTCGTACACCTTTAGGAAGACTACTTCGTATTCTGTAGACGACTTTGAAGTTTGTTTGGGGTGTAGCTTGGTGTCCGGAATCTATCAGATGTTCTAAGATGGAGCTGGAGAGCATCGTTTCTTTGCTTTGTAAAGCCATGTCGGTTAGTGTTCGGTGATACGTTTGGAAAGTGAACGCTGGGTACGGCCGACATACCTGGCTCCACACGAGCAGGTGAATTGGTAGATACACATCGATGAGGCCAGCAGTGGTAGCTTATCCTTCACGTTCACATGAATCATAGGTTTTGTCGCGAAGATTAGTCGTAGTTCACTTGCGAAGAGGGTCTTCTTAAGTGAGTGCGACAGTCGATTTTTCAGTGTTTCCGCAGATTTATCTTCATTGAATTGAAGATTCATGTAGAGTAGTTTTTTCGGGACGCTAACCATGGGCGGCTTTTGTGGTCTAGGATTCATAGATTTTGCAATAAATCGTTCTGGATAACAATTCTCGACGAGGATTCTCTTGAGATCGTTCTGCTTATTATAGTTATTTTGAATCTGTCTTTTTTTCCTTTGTATAGTAGTTACATGAAGTGTGGCAACTCGAACTGTTATACTTCGGTGCAAAGTTCAATGTTGAAACTAGTCAGTCAGTCAGTCAGTCAGTCGATCACACCATCAATACATTTTGACTTTTGTACACAACTGACTTTCTAAATGCAAATGTGACTGATCAACTTTTGAAGTTTACTTGGTTTTATTTGCTCAAACAAATTTTAAAGGTTTTCGTTTTTGAAGGTTGTTGCATATTTACACATTGTCACCAAACTGCAACTACTGCTACTGCTACTTCAAACAGCTCAAGCTAATCAATAAATATGTCCATTTAAGTACTGTCTGTTATTACGGGGTTTATAATCCATTAAGCCTAAATTACATATATTATAATTACACTACCCAGTGATGAACTGTTTAATTTTTGTATCCAATGCACGGTCCCTTGTGATCTATATACTCATTTCATTTGATTTTTATCACACTGCTAAAGTTGCTACACATCTGAGAGTTTCACTGAATCTTAGATCAAATCATCAGACAGGTGAGAAATTGATTTGTAAATAAATAAACAGGCGGTCAAAACTGTTCCACAATTTGTAATATTGATGCTTATCCCGGACTACCTTCTGAAGTCCACCTAATAATATCTGCTGACTTGCACATGATAGATATAGATTCGATCTCTACCTGTCACAGCTAGGTAATATTCAGAAATAAAAATTTTGTAAATTTGATCGTGACCAGGAGAGACACAGTCAGAGATCAGTCAGTTCCTCTATATGGGTCAAGAAAAAAAGGCTATTTCCAACAGGTCAGTCACTGAAGACTTTTATCAAAAGCTGCCTTCGCTGGCTCCATATATTCAAGATCAAATGGTACGCCAGAAAGAATTAGGAACAAGAAACTCTCTGAACGAACCAATCAAGATTCTACTGTTCAACAAATGCAGATGTATGGGAAACATACTGAGTTGACCCCGTTGAGTGATATGGCACTCTCCAGGGCCACGACGACTAGTGGTGTCTGTCAGGGATGCCCATTATCCCTATTTCTATGCAATTTCATCATAGATGTACTAATGGATTTAACCCTAACTCACTTCAAAGACTCAGGGATTGACTTGTTACCAAGGAATAATCTCGTTGACTTAGAATATGCATCGCCTTCCTCGACCGATAGGCAATGTTAGCTGATAATATAGGGTCAGGCTGGAAAAGAGCTAGCGGCGGTCAAACCAAAACATGGCACTAGTCAATGAAATCTACAACAGTTAGTCTAGGCCACGTAGGAAGGTGTAGATTTCCTGGTTGGGGTCTTCGGGACAGTAAAATCCAATGGTTGGAAACAATTAGTGACACGGCTCAAAATCGTTCTCAATGGATGGCACAGATGCATCCACTTCTTGTGACTTATGATTTCCAATGAAACTGTTTTGCTCTCCGTTACTACTATTCCTTTGTCTCACACCTCTGTTTACTGTCTATATTGGGCATTTCTTCTACTTTCTTCTCTTGCTTTGTGTGCTAAATGGAGGGAGTGTGGTGACTTCAACTACTGCACATCGGTGCAAAGTTCTATGTCGAAAACAGACAGACAGACAGACTCCAGACCCATCCCTGGAGTGGAAACCGAATGGGAAACGACGAGTGACATGGATGAAATGACAGAATATGGGCGACCACGAGGCCAGCTAAAGAGGATCACAGAGAAGAGGGCAAAATGGAGACGTGTTGCTGAAGCCCTATGTGTTCCACTCGGAACCCAAGGGAACAATAATATATACTAATAATGATAATAATAATAATGACCACATGAATTTTCTGTATTATATTGAACAGACATATCACTCAAGTATTAGCTTACCTCCGCATCAGTAAATTTCACTGAAGGCCATACAGGACACAAAACTTCTTGACACGAGCGACGATATTCCCGTAGTGGAAGGATATAATCGAAACCTATTACTGAGCTTCCATGGATTTTGGCAGTTCCCAATTTATGCTCTTCAGAGTTTAAATGTTCTTGCATCGCTGAACGAAATACTATCGTTTCACAATGTTCACATCGATAGAAAATACTCTTTGAATCATCGCCATCCAGTAATGTCTAAAAAGGGATAAAAAAACTGTTTAACAAGTGGGGTAAAAGCATCGTGACCACATTGAGAGAGAAATGCTTTATTTAGACTGAAACAGTGAAATAAGGATTCACATGGGATGATGAAGATATAAATCAAAAGTGATTCGAAAAACTTTGCAAATTTCACACCAACCGTATACATATGAACTACTTTATAATTAACTATATCAAACAGAGAGAAAAAACAATCACTTCACTCAACAAATTTCAATTCCTACACGTTAACTAAGGCAAATTGATTTTGTATTTCTAGTTTGAAAATAAACTGAGTTATACTGTGAACAGAGAACCTACAGAGCATATTATAAGATGGTTGGGGGCAATCCGGCCAGAGGAAGCCTTGCTTGCTTGACCTAAGCTTCAATATAGACAAAAAAATCCTCATTTAGACATTTAGAAAACAGAAAGATTGAGCGAAGAAATATTTACTTTTCAATTAGATCCTCATCTCTGGCTCTACTCTAACACACATATGTAGCATTTTTATTACAATGCACAACAGTTTACCAATCAAGTGGCACTGATATGTATGTTTGTCAACAATAATTAGTCAGTGTCAAAATGTCGATGGAGTAACAATTAACGAAGAAAATTAATACATACAATTATGATGTTCGGAAAAAGGATGATGAACCTGCCTAAATTGTACGCCAGATATAGCTGGCTCCGCAGCTGCAGTCAAACTGGTAGATACACATAGAAGAGGCAAATTTAGATAGTTAATAATTATTTCTAGAACATAAAATACGGGTGATAGTGAAGAGACAACATACCTCTGCTGCATAATAAGCTCTTTTAACTGCATTCTTCAGGCGCTGGGTTATTATTTAAATAGAAATGCAGTTAAGAGAGCTTATTATGCAGCAGAGGTATGTTGTCTCTTCACTATCACCCGTATTTTATGTTCTAGAAATAAGAATAAACTATCTACATTTACCTCTTCTATGTGTATCTACCAGTTCGACTGCAGCTGCGGAGCCAGCTATATCTGGCGTACAATTTAGACAGGTTCATCATCCTTTTTCCGAACATCATAATTGTGTGTATTGATTTTCTTCGTTAATTGTTACTCCATCGACATTTTGACACTGACTAATTATTGTTGACAAACATACATATCAGTGCCACTTGATTGGTAAACTGTTGTGTATTGTAATAAAAATGCTACATATGTGTGTTAGAGTAGAGCCAGAGAGAGATGAGGATCTAATTGAAAAGTAAATATTTCTTCGCTCAATCTTTCTGTTTTCTAAATGACCTAAGTTTCGTGATTGTTGGTACTCTCACCAGTGAGCAAGGTCCCTCCTGAGATTCGCACCCGCGTCACCCAGTTAGATCTGCAGTCAGAGACATTACCACTGAGGTATTCGGGCCCACGATTGACCTCCTGTGGGATTGTATTGGACACTTTGATTAGACACACTAGTCATTGACTAATATCAATGTGTCTAGTCCTTTGTTTTGGTGCAGACTGAATTCTATTGTCAGTCAAGTTTGCTATGCGGCCACCACCATGCTGGGTGCCTCAGTGGTAACGTCTCTGACTTCAGTACAGGGTGAGACGGGTTTGCATCCCAGAAGGGACATGAGTTCTTTCAAGATTGCACACACGCCTTGCTGACTGGTGAATGCGAACAAATACGAAACTTAGATGAAGAGAGGCTTCCTGTGGTCGATCGCCTCCAACCATCTAATATTAAAAATTCACAGGGCACCGTGAGATGCTGAGCCACATTGCGAAATTGACAGGCTGACAGAATTCAGCCTGCACCGACACCGAGGACTAGCTGGACACATGATAGTAGTTACTAACAAGTGTGTAATCTAGGTTACAAGGATATATATATATATTATAAAGCACACATATGACTTATAGAAACTATATCTAAAATGTAACATTTTATTACAGCAATCCCTCAGCATCTTTTCGTTCTTCGAAAGTTATTTCCCGATCGACATAGCTGCTACCTACTATGAAGTGGTGATCGCACTTGCACAGTCAATTATCCAACGAGCTACAACACTACCAGACAGTCAGAAAGTAGTAAGTATCCTTGCAAATCCCACCAAGTGTGTTTATTCATTATTCATTATTTAATCCCACCTGGCGAATAGAATGAATCTGGAAAATTTCACTAAACACCTATCAGGACATTCTTTGGTTACTTCATTCACATGATGACTTACATATGTAGTGATAGGCATTGGAAGATAGGGTAGAGAAATCCCTACTTGACTGGATCTCAGGGGATACTTGCTTGTATGTGTGCTGCTCCATCAGAGCACAGAAGGAAAGATTACACTACTCATCGATATGTTTTTATAACATCCACATACACATCCTGACAGACTGTAGTTCACACAAAGCAAATAATTTCTACAGAAAGATGTTTCGTTCACTGACTGACTGATTTCAACATAGAACTTTTCACCGATGTGCAGCAGTTCGAGTCACCACACTCCCTCCATTTAGTACACAAAGCAAGAGAAGAAAGTAAAAACAAATGCAAAATAGAGATAGTAAACAGAGATGTGAGGCAAAAACAATAGTAAGATGTAAGAACCATATAGTTCTATTGGGTATTATAAGTCACAGGGAGTAGATGCATCTGTGCCAGCCCATTGAGTGAGAACGATTTCGAGTCATATCACCAATCGTCTCAAGTCTTCATTGGTTTCTACTGTCCCGAGAACCCCAACCAGCCAAGCAGTCTACATTTCTCTACGTGACTGACAGACTGGCTGACTAACTCTTTTCCAAACTGATCCATCCTATTTCAACTCACATTGTCCGTCGGTCGAGGAAGGCGATGGCCAGCAATGCACGCCTAACACATGTCCTAACCATCTCAATCGGTGTAACTTCACAACCTCATCGATTGATTTCCCTCCCACCTACCTACCTACCTACCTACCTACCCAACTAGCACTCGACCGACACTCACCTCAATATTGCTCACCCTATTACACCTACCACTTCCCACGGGAGATAGAAGGCAGGTACCTACGATCAAAGACAGCTGGCTAGCCGGATTTTTAATGTCTCCCACTCTCAATGGCCATGTCTCACTCACAGTCATAAAGAAGGAGGGAGTGGACTGCTGTGCGGTACACTCGCCAACCACACATGTGGTCCGGGATTCGATCCTCAGCCGACGTACTCCTAAACCTCACTAGACCGGTACTAAGGCTGGAAAAGACCGAAGGTTGGGTGCGAGGTTAGCAACCCTATGCCGTAAAAGTATTTCTTTTAGCATAACAGTGACCATTGTTTGAAAGTGTCAGCATAACACATATAAGGAGGGTATATAAAAATTTTTTTAAAGTAGTATAACACATACGTTTGTGGTTCCCAAATTTTTGCTGTCTGTTGTGTTGACATTTGATTTACTTTGGTGTTTACGCCCACGAATATGAGCGTCTAATTGCTCCAAAGAATTCATTTTTACATCACACAAAGAACAAAAGAGACTGCCATCAGGTAACAAAAACTTTTGCTTCATATCTGCATCAATAGAAACCATGTTTACAGGTGATTCATGATCAGGAGTTGAATTTTTCAATGCTCTAGATGGCTTACACATATCCCAAGATAGATCTTTGGGAGACGATTCAGGTGTGGTAAGTACTGGTAGTGAAACTTTCAGTGGTTGGTGAATATGACTGACTGAGTTAGATTTTTGCAAACTAAGGCATTTTAAACGATGCTTTTTGCCTTGTTCATGTAATCTGAGAACATTTTCAGTATCACACCGCACATTGCAGACATTGCAAGCAAATTGCAGATTACTCATCTGAAAGATTCCACACACACACACAAAAAAAAGTAAAATTATTTTGAGGGTGAAAAACAGCAACCCTTTAAATCTAAATGTGAAAGGCCCTGGAACTTTCACTACTGAGGCTACGACAAGTAATACACAACCCATATTCTTAGCGTTTACTTTATTTACTGCAAATAACTCACATTAATAGTACAATACTGTTTGATAGACTCTGTGTGCAGAAACATTTGAGTCTTTACAATTATATCATAGTTTTCATATAATGGATCACAAAGCTTTTAGCATAAGCCTACCACCACATATTACCCACTATATGCATTTTTCCATGATAGTAAACAATACATTGTAGTATTACTATATTCAGTACAAAACTGATCACGAGCTGACATCAGTTACAGAACTATTGGAAGACCTGACACAGTAATGAACAGCTGTTTTGTCCCAGTCTGGGACTGTTTATCCATCCATACTCACCCAACAACCGACATTCGAACCCAGGACCTTCTCGTTGCGAGAAGAGCTCGTAGACGGTTGTTAAGCTATTGGAACCCGACCCAATTCAGATTATTACTCTGTCATACTGTCTAGGTTTAGATATCACAACTGGGAAATATTCACTGTCAGTAGACTGATTAACAGGAGCATTCATATTCGCAAAATAAATCAATATTCACAAACAGCTATCATATATATTATATTTATACCAACAAGCATTGTATAATAACTTTAGCGGATTCCAAACACCTAAGGATCTATATTTCAGCTTTAGTTGATAGATAAGCAACAAAGAATCACATTTATCATCAGGCTTCTTAACCTTGCCTAGTTAACTAGCCTGCTAGTTCTCTAGCCGCTCCCAAGCCCGGGTAAAAAGGGAGGGTTGGGCTGCTACCTTGACGTGGTGGTCGAGCCTGCCTGCGTATCGCAACGAACCAACAGGCTACACCGGCTACACTAGAACTATTGTTCCTGCACGTCCTATCATGCCAGGAAGGTTGTTAGGATAGCGAGCGATTTGACTAAAAGCAGTTACCGGCAAAGTGTAAGCATTTCGTTTTTACACTACGCTGGAGGTGTGTGGGCAAACTCCTACTCCTGGGGAACAGGGATATAACACCAGTGAGGTGATGCCCATATGGATGTGGATTGTCAAAATTGTCAACTGGACAGTCAGTAATCTACTACGGTCTGGTCACCCAGACGACAACCATGAGCACAATGAGGCAATGAGTGGCCATCATGATGTCAACAGTGCCAACCAAATACCTAATGCAGTGGGAACCAAAATCATCCCGCCTGATCCTGACAGCATGATTCAACTCAAAAGGAAGGAAGGAAGGAAGGTCACAATTGTCCAATGCTACGCACAGTGCTACGAACAACGCGGAACAAGACAAAAAGGAAGATTTTTACAGACAACTACAAACAGTAATGGACAACATTTCGAATGGTGACATCAGAATCCTCATGGCTGGCTGGCTGGCTGGCTGCATTCAACATAGAACTTGGCACCGACGTGCAACAATTCGAGTTGCCACGTTCCAAATAGCACACAAACGTAGACAGGAAAATGAGTGAAGAGAATCAATAGAGTTTTGACAAGTATAAGAGTGAAACACAATGAGTAATGGTAGAAAGGAATATGAAAGATTACACAGACTGAATACATCTGCGTAAGCCATTGACAACGATTTTCAGCCATGTCACCTATTGTCTCCAGCCATTGATTCTTAGAGTCCCGAGGGCGAGTCCCAACCCGGAAGTCTGCATCTCCCTCTCTACCTGACTCAGTTTAACTGTCAGGGATTTCATGGATTGATGAGGCCATGTTTTTGTTTGACCACCACTTACTCTTTTCCAACCTGCACCTATATCAGCTAGTAATGCCCGTCAGTCGGGGGAGGCGATGGTTAGGCATGCGCAGCACATGACCTAGCCATCTCAATCTATGTAACTTTATAGCCTCTTCGAATGATTTTCCCTCTTTGCCCAACACTCTACGCCTAACGTCAACATTACTTACCTTATTATACCACCTAACGCGAGAAAGAGATCGTAAACATCTGTGGTCAAAAACAGACAACCTTTTCATGTCTTCAACTCGTATTGGCCATGTTTCAGAGCCATAGAGAATCCTCATGGGCGATATGAACGCCAAACTGGGAGCAGATAGTACAAGAAGAGAACTCATCATGGGTCGTGAGGCCCTCGGAGAAATGAAAAAGAAAGGAGAATTATTTGCAGAATTCTGTGCTTTCAATGATTTCGTGGTCGGAGGAAGCGTGTACAAACTCAAGGATATACACAAAGCAACATGGATTTCGCCTGATGGGCATACCACGAACTAGATAGATTTCATCTCAATGCTACTCAAGGTGAAGCTGAAATCCTTAAGGACAACTGGAGGCAGGACACAATTCAAGTTCAACATTCACAAACTGAAGGACAAAAGTACAAGGGATGCCTATGCTACAGATCAGATCAGATCGGGGCAAAATCGGAGACACTATGTGGCATTACTGAGGACACCTGCGTGCAAGAGCATTGGAACTCTCTGAAGGCAATATTCAAGGACGTGTACAACTGTTCTAGGAAGAAAGAAGAAACAAGACAAGGAATGGCTCTCAACGGATACATGGAAGCTAATAGAAGAGAGAAGCATGGTGAAAGAGATGACTCAATGCAAAGATGCACAACAGAAGGAGAAGTTGAGTTCAATGTACACTGCACTGAATAAAGCAGTAATGAAGAGTGCTAGGAGAGACAAAAGACACACTGGCAACAGAAGCATAACAAGCCGCAGGCAATAGAGATCTCAGGACATAATATCACATAACCACGTATCTATCTGGAAAGAGATCAAGCCAGATGATGGAACCACTAGAAGATGGTCAAGGGAACCTGATTACCAAGGAGGAGAAACAAATAAAACAATGGGTTGATGACTTCAAAGGACTCTTGAATCGACCATCACCTGAAACTCCACTAGATATACCACTAACAGTACTCACGGAAATGCTTGTCAATGGACACCAATCCTCCAACGAAAGCTGAAACTCTGAATGCGATCAAGCTACTGAAGTCCGAAAAGGCAGCAAGACCAGATGGAATCACCCCACACACACACACACTCCAGATCACTGAAAACGGATCCAGAGACTGCAGTAGATGTGCTCACGCCATTACTGCACAAGGTTTTGAAGGAGGGAAGGGAAGGTAACCAACGATTGGAAGAAAGGCTGGCTACCACGTCAAGCTGCCAAAGAAGGCTGACATATGGATCCGCAAGAACTGACTGGCGTGGAATAATGCTCTTGTCCACGCCAAGTAAAATACTAAGTCGTGACATCTTGGACAGACTAAGAGATGCACTGGATTGATATGACGGGGACTGTGAGAGGAGGAGATGAGAGACTATAGGCAACCGTCGACCCAGATAAACACGACAGCAGAAAAAAGAACAAAGTGGAGATGCTTTGCTGAAACCATCTTATAGTTCCACTAGGAACCCAAGAGTATAATCGTAGCAGTATATAATACTGTAAACGTTTAATTAAAGCTTCTATAGTAAGATGGTAATTTCGGCCTTCAAGAAACTTACAGATGTGCAAGTTAAAAGTTTACAATCGCGAAATAAAAGGGAATTATTCTTCTCAGAAAAAATTAGATCCCCAGAAATGACACATCTCAGGAGGGATATGAGTTCCTTCAAGATTGCAGATATATATGCCTTGTTCATTAGTGAGTACCAACAAATATTAAAACTAGGTCAAGCAAAGCTTCCTTCTTATAGCCTCCAACTATGTCATAACATGCATTCGTGTTAGGCTGGATCACAATGGATGTATGACTCATTCAAAATAAGAGTTCTCGAAATAAAGCTAAATATCACTTGTAGTAAATTAAATGAAACGTAGAAGAGCAATCATAAACAATTCAATAAATTCTAAGTGAATAAAAGATGCATGAGTCATATTCTTACGGAGTGATTCTATATATACATATATATATATATATATATATATATGTATATATGAAAAGGCATTCGACATCGTCGATCGAGAGGTGCTTTGGCAACTACTTCGCTACTATCGGGTGCCACCGACAATTATACATCTCATCCAACAGCTGTATGACAATGCTGCATGCCAAGTAATCCACAACGGGAAACTTACGGAATCCTTCGAAGTGAGGACAGGAGTAAGACAAGCTGGCTGCCTACTATCGCCAATGATTTTCCTGATTGCAGTAGATTGGAGAATGCGACAAACAGCGGGCAATGAGGAAACAGGCATAAAATGGACTCACACAAAAAGAGAACTTCGAGGATCTGGACTTCACCGATGACATATATATGTCTGATTTCCCACAAACTGGAAGATATGCAAGCGAAAAGCAACAAGTTGGCAGAAGAAGCATCCAGAGAAGATAGGACACCATTCAGGTGAACATAGAGAAAACAGAGGTAATCAAGATTCCTGGACAAGAACAACAACAACAGACAACGATCAGCATAAATGGGAGGAACCTGAAAGAAACAACCTCTTTTACCTACCGACCTGGAAGCACCGTTTCAACTACAGGCGAATGGAACTGACGAGGATATCAAAGCAAGAATCGGAAATGCAAGACAAGCTTTCACTACTCTCAAGTCTGTGTGTAGGTCAACAGCACTCAGCATCAAAAATAAGACCCTGATTTTCAACTCCAATGTGAAGTCACTGCTACTGACTGTACGGTTCAGAGACTTGCACTGCGCGTCATAGAGAGCATCCCAAACAAACTACAGACCTTCATAAACAGTTGTCTTCGCTCAATACCACTCAAGATCAGATGGCCGGCCAGGAAAGATCAGCAACAGAGAGGGATCTCTGGCAATGAGCGAACCAACCAGGGACCGATTGTGTAACAAATAGGCAGGAAGAAATGGAGATGGATTGGCTGGCCATACTCTGAGGAAACCATCAAGTGACATCACTAGACAAGCCATTGCTCGAGTGGAACCCGAAAGGGAAGTGGCGAGTTGGTCGTCAGTGCAAGGGTGACTTGGAGGAGGTCTGTAGGGGACTTATGTTAGAGTTCACTAGTATTACAAAATATGAGAAGTAAAATTCAAGTCAATGGAATGTTAAGTAACAGTATATTACCAAAAATGCAACGAAACGTTATATCAACAAAAGGGTTACTTGGAAATAAAGTTTAAGTCCTCTGCTACAGATTATTTATATAACCCACGGAGACGTTAATTGTTTGGACGGAGTGGGTTGTAGCTGCTGTGTCCCGGTTGTAGAATTGTCTTCGGTTGAGCGTAGTGGACTTCTACAATAAATTCGAAAGATACAACACGGTGAGAGCTGAGCTAGTAAGCCGAAGAAACCAAGGAGGTGACGAAGCCTCCAACAGCAGAGTGTATTTTTCAATCGTTCACGGAAGCCAAGTGTATTTCAACAAGAAGCGTTTTAAACAAAAATTATGTACAATATGTCTAATTTCTACAAATAACCAAAAAGTGTACAATCACATTGTTACGCACTCCACAGGTCATGTGAAGAGGAAATGAAAACGTGTGGGCAGACTTGGAGCCAGGTGAAGACTCTAGCAGAGAACCGAACGCAATGGAGACGCACGGCTGAAGCCCTATGTTCCTCTAGTAGTTAAAGGAAACAATAATATATATATATCACTGGGACCCATACAAATTCGATCGAAGGATTTTGATCACAATTTGAAAAACGCATGATGAGCTGGTCCAAAAAACATATAATACACACAATCATTTCATTTAGACGAATATGTGCACAGAAACTGGTTTCAGATGTCATTATTTAGTATACATTTGCCCTAAGTACACTTCCCACATGATAAATGCATGTTTCGTGGGACGAATTTGATAGGTTATTCAGTGCTAGTTTGTTGGCTAGAGAGTTAGCTTACTACATTTTATAGTTGCTCTTTTACCCTAATGTATAATTACATGCAAGTGAATGCATTGTAATGGTCAAGTTGTTTTTGGAAGAGATACAGCTTAATTTTAATGATTTAGATATATAGAAAATTGCAGTAGATATCTGGAGGCAGTGAAGCCATATATGAATATATTGATATAATTATGAGCAATAGATTGTGCTCAAAACATCATCCTAATCTAAATTAGAAGAAAACGACGAGTGGTAGTTCATTGCAAAACTGCTGATAACACTCGCTATTTGTCTTAATACAGATAAATTAATCGTAACCAAAAGCCAGAATACATTGAGAATAAAATAAATTCGGAATCAACTCATATAATAAAAATGTGTAGATATGGTAAGCTGATGAATATGTACTCACATTTTTACGATGGTTATCAGGACGATGTAATTACGTAAGAATCGGAAATGACGACTAATTATCCAACAGACTGTACTGCTATACGTCCAGTACTGACCTGAAAAACAGAAAGCAAAGAGCGGGTTACCAGGATGATCATACAAGTGTCGCATGCCAGTAAGAATAAGAACCATCACTCGTGATCAAAGGCTATATTTACAACCAGTTCTATTACAGAGAGTAGGCTTCTTCCAATTGGTTGCTCACAGCATTGTCTTGGGACACTAATCCATACACGTCACGCAGCCAACCTGAAATCAAAGAGGGGTACAGTTAAGACATAAGAATTATCTTACACTATACCTTCTCACCGGTAAGAGCATTGCCCCTAGTGTTGGGCTACTGTGTCTACAGACCTAGCTTGAACTATGACTAGCTGTGGAAACAGTTGCAGCTTACTGAAATGTGTTAATGGGTTATAAAACAGAATGTTGCTCCCGAATTCTCTATGTGAAATCACTAAGTACCTCTATAACGGTTTATGACATTTAAGAGCTCTTCCTCTAGTTGGTGCCCCCTTTAGTAACATTAATTTTCACTCCTGCTTCAAAACTTAGATATCTCGTTACTAACATCTATTAGTTAATTGTTTTAATGGCTTTTAATCACGTATTTTCACCCCCCCTATACCTAAAACTGGTAATTATTATTGACTAAACCGCATGATTGATATAATTGCTGTAAAATAAACTAGATATTAGTGTAGCAACTCCACCCTCAAAACTTAACCAAATTGCTACAGAAACCTCAACGCACAAATATATTAAAAATACTAGAAATATAAATACACGGACTAAGTTTTGAGTGTCATCTAGACCTAGTATTTCAGTATTGTAAGGATAATAGGCTGATAGGATGGAATAAAACATACATTTATGAAGAGGGAATCATTGTAGATTGGTATGTAACTGCGATTGGTGGATATAAAGTGGTTAGAGACAATTACCGTCACTCGTCAACATTACCCATGTCCCCAGAAAGCAATTGCCCTCATTTTCCCTGTTCGCCCATGTTACTTTCGAAATTGGGCCACTGTTTTTTCCAATGTACCCATTTTTGAAGAGGAAAGTGTCCACAGTTTTACCCACAAATCACAGGTATGAAAATTTCTCCGACTGGGATAATACGACTATCTCGAGGAAACCATGTGCCCAAATTGGTTTGGACTAAATTTAGAGACTCCAATTAAGACCTGAGGGTAGCGTGTCGGCAGCATGTCAACGACCGTAATTCTTTGAGCCCGCGAGTAAGATCAACAAGTGATGTAATCATAGTCGCTTGTGATTGGCCAGTTTGTCATTAGAGTTGCGGTAATTTCAAACGTCATTCAGCGGCATGGTGATGTAATAAAAACAAAACCTATATTATAACACTAATAAATGTTTTATCTTCTTCACTTGCAGAAAGATACTCAGAAGCCAAGAATTGCAGAATATAAACATTAACGAAGACCAGTAAAACTGTTACACTCTACGACTGGGCTCCCGCACTTTTTAAAAGCTGATTTCGGGGAATAAACGTTTCCCTGAACAGCTGGTGTTCTGTTTTAATTACCTGTGTGTCTGCTACTTTTCTCGTTACAAATTAGTGTCGGAGGTATTCCAGACTCAGTCTAAACATGAAATCGGACTCATTCGGACCTCCTGCAATGCTCTCCAACCAGAAAGCCAACACACATCCTTCATCCGCAGGATACATTCTCCCTGTGTGAGGGCCACCACCTATGGATATCAACAGCAACTATGCGCTGTGGAACTTTCGCATGGAGTCTCTCCTCACAGATCTATCTACACAAGCTCAGTATACTCAGATCATGTTAGCGATGAGTGATGCCGCGTTAGGTCGTGCAATCACTGGGAGATTCTCCCCGTCCGAGACGCTCAACGACAACTGGCGCAACCTAGTTGAATGCTTCGCAAAACCTTCTAGTGCATCCGCATACATGCGCTCTTTCCTAAGCCATCGTCAAGAACCGGGTGAGACAGCTGCCAACTACCTTCACCAGTTTCGTGAGATCGCGTCTTACGCCTTCCCTACCCTCACCAATGCGAACCACGATGAAGCCATTTGTACCCGCTTTGCACGAGCTCAAATGCCAGCTATTGCGTCAACCGGAAAAATCTATCTCAGAGACTCCCGATGTAGTCAAACGCTTCGACAGCTTGGAGCATATTCTTTCGTCAACTGCCAGTACTTCCTGTTATGCACTAGGAACCACTGGCCAAAGAACACTCGTCCTAGCTCCTCGCCAACATCGCCGACACTCTGACTTTGCTGCAAGAGTATAGTGATGTGTTTGGCGATGAGCACGTTATGGGACAAACTAGTGTTGTCCAACACGAGATCAAGATACGGGATAACTTGCCACTTCGGATGCCACCTCGGCGGGCGCCCATTCATTACCAACAACAAGTGGACACGATGATAGCAGAAATGTTACAAAAGAAAGTAACTAATAATCCGTCCACTCCACCATTGGCAACCCCTACTGTTCTTGTGAAGAACAGAGATGGCTCTCTCCATCTGTGAGTAGACTACCGTCGTCTAAATGCAGTCACACAATGAGATTCTTTTCCCTCACCTCTCATAGACGCTACACTAGATGCTTTGGGTGGGGCTCAGTGGTTCTCCACGTTATACCTGGCTTCTGGCAGTTGGAAAGTCGAAATGCGTCCTGCATTTGTTGCGCCTACGGGGTTGTATGAATTCGAAACCGTGCCATCTGGCCTGTCTAATGCCCCTGAAACGTTTCAACGGCTCATGTAGACAATACTCGCAGGGCTAGTCCCTAAACAATGCCTCATTTACCTGGACGATATCATCGTTTTCGGACAGTCCCTCGAAGAACACCATGCCAACCTCCCAGCCGTATTCCAAAGCTTGCGCACGAATAATCTTAAGCTGAAAGCCTCGAAATGCCATTTCCTGCAGAAATCTGTTACTTTCCTTGGTCATGAGATTACTTCACAAGGAGTTAGCACCGATAGAAGCAAAGTACATGCGATCCTCAAATGGCTTATCCCTTAATCGACAGCGGACGGACGTAGTTTCATGGGACTTGCTTCTTATTACCATCGTTTCGTTCAAAATTTTGCCTGTATAGCAGCCCCCGTTCATCGATTAACGGAAAATGGACGGAAATTCGTTTGAACTAATGAGTGCCAGGTAGCATTTAATACGCCTAAAACATGCTTAACTTCTCCCACTTTTCTAACATTTCCAAATAAGTCGCCCGACAGTGGCCCCTTTATCCTGCATACTGACGCTAGGGCACAGGTGATAGGAGCTGTCCTTTCACAGATGACTTCTCACAGACTGGTGCGAGTAATAGCATACGCTAGGCGGCCTCTGGACAAGAGAGAGACAATATATTCTACGACTCGCCGTGAGATGTTGGCTCTTGTGTACTTTCATACTTACTTTCGCCATAATATATTGGGGCGTAAATTTTCGGGCAGGACTGATCACAAGGTGCTACGGTGGTTGCAGAATTTTCATGATGCGGAGGGCCAGCTTGCCCACTGGCAGGAACGTCTACAGGAGTTTGATTTTATTCATGAATACCATCCCGGAAAACGACATGCTGACGCCGATGCTCTCTCACGCCTGCCAAATTGTGAAACCACAGTGAATGTGTTATTCAGTGATGCAGTTGATATAGACTGGGCCTGCCTGTAAGCGGCGGACACAGACATACAACCTGTTTATTTACGACAACAGCACGGCAACAATAAACCAACGTATAAGTAATTACGAGATCTGCCAGCAGCTACGCGCTGTACCTGCGGAAGTTGGGGCCCACTTCGACTAATAGATGATGTCATATATATAGTAGAACCGAATCCCAACCCCCGACTCCTCTTCCTAAACGTCAAAGTACAGGAGCTTATCAGTCAAATACACCACCAACTTAAGCACGCTGGTCCACACAAAACTGAACACATCATCCATCAGCGTTTCTGATGGCCGTTGTTTCATCGGGATGTGACCGGGTTCTGTCAAAACTGCGACTTCTGTAGCCCCAACAAACAGCTTACACAAACGTCTAGGGACCCCTTGTACCTATGCTAGCCTAAGCACCGAATCAGCGCGTCAGTATTGACGTAATGCGGCCACTTTCAACCTCACAAAGAGGTCAACGATATATCTTAGTGATGATTGATTACTTTACCAAATGGTGTGAGGCGCTACCTCCGCAACAAAAAGATGCAAACAGCGTGGCCAAGGCATTCATTGACAACTGGATTACTCGTTTTGGTGCCCAACACTCACTGCATTTGGATCGAGGTGCTACTTTTGAGAACCAACTTGTTCATCCCATCTGTGGCGTATCTGGTATTCGGAAGACAAGCACGACTGCCTTTCACTCAGAAGGAAAGGGTACGGTGAAGCGTACTAATCGAACGATCAAGAGTATCCCACACGCTTTCATCAACTTAGTGTCAACTGGCGCTTGGGAAGATAACCACCTCAATTTCTCCTGGCCTATCGCTCTTCCGTACATTCTTCCACGGGTTTCTCTCCTGCGTTACTTTCCTAAGGTTAAGAATTACGTCTTCCTACTGAAGTTCACTTTCATCCCTTACCCTTTGAAAAGACTGACCATGTTGCTTATGTCCGGCAATTACGCGACCGTTTGGAGCGCACTCAGCGAAAGTCCAATCGCCTCCTTCATGGCCCATAATACTCTGTCGGTGATCATGTTTGGCTTCACTGTCCGCCTGGACCGAGCTCAAAGTTCTACTCCCCATGGCAAGGACTCTTTGAGATTGTGTGGACATGCCCCCCCCACAACTTACTTCCTGAAAACATTCAGCGGCCGAATGTCGATTTTATCCCTGTCCATTGAAATCAAATTAAGCCATATCGCATCTTTCACTCTAATAATCTTCCTCCTCCGATGAACCACCACCTGCCACCTGTCAATATGAAGTCCCAGCCGCCGGCGGTGGAGGCTACCCAGTATCGACCTTTAGCACTGAGGACAGTGCCTCCATAGGAAGGAGGCAGTGTAATAAAAACAAAACCTATATTATAACACTAATTGGCTACAGACTACATTTAGCAAGCCAAATAAGCCAACAGAACCCATTCACACACCTTATGCATTTAGTAGGGAGCATGTGCCGATGTCTGCAAAAAAGCTTTCTGATCTGATAACTACCCCAAAAGGATACCAACACTTCATTCCTATTCTGGCTACCATATACTCATATATCATATCAATTATAGCCTTCACAACAACACTGCCCCACTAACCGCTTCGGGCAGAATTTTCACCAACGTCAGTCAACAGAAACATCTGGCATCATGCATATATCATGTATGATATCGGATGAATTTCTGGCTGACATAGCCAACAGTCTACAGCTAAGGCAAGGCACGATCCCCGTGAGATAGCTGACACGGTGTCGACACCGAGCGCGGATACTAATATTTCTAAAATACTGATATCTAATTACCATAAAGGTGTCTCTCACTGCATACCATATCCAACGAAAGACCATCCCTGATTACCACCTCACAAACCAACCTGAAGTCTTCCTATGATCCAAAGATATTGGTAAATGAGTCTAAAACATGTATATAGAGGATACTCATGGATTATTTTATCAAGATGTTGTCCACTCACTGAAACCACATAACCAGTGTTTATCTATTATCCTGGTAAACGCGAGATCAGTTCTAAGCAAACACTTAACACTAAGTACATTAGCTTCTATATTCATACCGTCATTGATTATGATCACTGAAGCCTGGTGCACAAGTGATATCTCCAGTGACAGCCTAAGGATTGATAAATACAACCTATTTCGAGGGGACAGACAGACAGGTCGTGGGCGTGGAACACTAATTTACTGTGAACAATCCATGTGTGCAAGCCAGTTCAGTAGCCCAATTATGTCACAACTCAATGACTCAATCTGGGTCGAGATAAAAGTTGTCAGGAGTAAACCTATACTTGTGGGTTGTGTGTACCGACCCCTCCATCCAGCATGGAGTATTAGAATATGCCCAACAACATTTTTAATGTTACAGACAATCTTCCCTTCAGTTATAAAATTATCGGAGGTTGTTTCAAGGTCTTCACTCCGAGGACACCAAAGGTATGATAATCTCCTGAATTCCATCGTCTCAGGAGGGTGGACACAACACATAAATTCACGCACTAGATCCACTAGTATCCTAGACCTTATTTTCACGAACAACATAACACCATCTACAGTACATGTAGGACGTGAATTTCCAGGTGGTGACCATAAAATAGAAGTGTTTTCTTTCGACATCTTTCCTGAAAGAAAACGCAGAGATGAAGCTGGCCAGACACCTATGAGATTGTACACACATGCTGACTGGGACTCGTATCAGTACCTGATTAGATGTTCTAATTGGGACTCGTACTTTTCGAACGAGTCCTTAGAGGCAATTCTTAGCAACTTTTATTACAATATTTACTCAACTCATGACGTCATTGCACCTGAGAAGATTCTTAGCTTCAGATTCCCCAAAGCGATTATATTCCGACATCGTTTAGGAGAAGTCTACGAAAGCACTCAATAAAATACTACAGATATCATGACTTATCATCACTAATTGCTATTACGTCCCTTCTCAATAGAATTGAAGAGTTGAGAAATATAGGCCTCGGAAACAAAGAAATGCGAGCCATTCAGGCACCACATAACTGAGGAGAAATAGCCAAACTTTCCAAAGGTAGTTTGACAAACTCCATACGGCCTATCCAAAAATAATATATTTAGACGGCATTGCCTACGAGAATAACGAGGTGACATGTAAGCCGTTTATCAAGCACTTTGAAATAATAGAGAAGATTTGTAGCTCAGGTGGATGATTTGCAATTAACAGTGTTCTCTGAGCTGGTTGGTTTAGTTGCGAAGCTTTCGTCGTCCTTCTGAACAACATCCCCTTTCAGCGCCATATTTAGCACAAAGTGAAATGATTTAAATTTCTTCATGAGTGATATAATTGCGTCTCCTGGTAACTATCTTTACATATGTGTTGACCATTTTCTATTGACTTGGATTTTTAACTTTCTGGTCACCTGATTTACCTTTTATTAGTTGGTATATTTCGTCTATATTAACGTGTTTGTTAATTGCATTTTCGCTTGAATACCGGGCTTCTAGGAATTCTCTGGCACTTTTCGTGTTTCCTCTGTCTAAGATTTTGACATGATCCTAATCAATTGTATGTATGCATTGATACTAAAGAATACATATCATGTCTGATTTATGTTCTTGGATTCTGATTCGAAGGGGACGCCCACTTTGGCCGATGTAATGTTTGTTGCAGTTCATACAATTTATTTTGTAAATGGTATTAATTTTATCTCCTTTTTCTGTTGGATCTTTTGGTTTGCGTAACATCGAATTAAGCGATTTTACTGGTTTGTGTGCTATATCTATATCTAACGGTTTCATTATTCTAGCTGTTATTTCAGAGATATTCCTCATGTATGGTAGAATGAATTTTCTTGTGGTCTTCGATTCGACTTTAAACACTTTTTGATGAAATTTTGTGGATAACCATTCTTTTTGAAGACCGTTTGTAGGTACTTTTCTTCCATTCTTTTCAACTCTGGAGTGCTACAATGTGTCTGAACTCTTTTAAACAATGTCTGCACACAGTTTCTTTTGTGAGTAATTGGATTATTGCTAGTGTAGTTGAGTATTTGATCTGTGTGCGATGATTTTCTATATACTTGTGTTTCTAAATTTCCTATGTTGGTTCTCCTGATTAAGACATCTAAAAATGGGATTTCGTTATCTAATTCTTTTTCTCTTGTGAATTTGATGTCTTCAGATATGTTGGTTATTAATTTATGAGTACATTCTAAATCACTTCTCTTAATTATTACAAACGTATCATCAACGTAACGTATCCAGATTTTCGGTTTAATTATAGGTAGAGCTATGAATTCTTATCTTTGCATAACGGCTTCAGCTATTAATCCTGATATGGGCGATCCCATTGGTGTTCCTTTTATTTGTTCATATATTTGAGCATTGAACTGGAAGTATGTTGTAAGGCATAATTTTATGAGTTCTATCCAAGTTGATAATTGCGTTTTCATCACTATAGAGTAATTGTTGCATAGTTTCTGTTGCTAGTTTTGGACTAATTGAAGTATATAATGCTGTGACATCAGGTGACCAGAAAGTTTAAAATCCAAGTCAATAGAAAATGGTCAACACATATGTAAAGATAGTTACCAGGAGACGCAATTATATCACTCATGAAGAAATTTAAATCATTTCACTTTGTGCTAAATATGGCGCTGAAAGGGGATGTTGTTCAGAAGGACGACGAAAGCTTCGCAACTAAACCAACCAGCTCAGAGAACACTATTAGTTGCATACCAGGCACTTGGCCAGATTATACTCCTTGGAGAGCGATCAGGTCATGGATTTCCCAAGTAAAGCAGATGAATATCTAAGTGACTGACATACTTTTCACCACACACGAGATCGATAAAGCTGTCGCAAATCTTAGGCTTTTAGCGGTAAATAATTCCCCAAAATTATTAACCACAGCAATCATCACTCAACATTGGATGCTGACCATCACTGTTTAAGTCGACTTGTTTAGCTGAAGGCTTACGGTCAAGCATCCCCGCCATTTGGTGCTTCGTCGTGTCACGTGCGTGCACGATTACTAGCTAGCTAAGCATTCATTCCTACCCGCGATTTGGTCCCAAAATATATCATGGAAAATTCCCATTGTAACATATAGAAAATCAAAACAAATGATTCAGCGAAGAGACTCTTTTCAACGAATTTATCATCAAGCTGTACAATCGTATATATATGGTTTTTAAGAGGTTATATCCGGTGAGGGAATTTAAACATAGGTGTGAATGCATGAAATAATAATAATATGAAGTGCAATTAAAACTAAAATGTTTGTGATTATAATCGTAGTTAAAGGTCAAGTGGCAAAGCAAATTAATGTCATATATAGAATAATTCATAGGATGGATAGAACTTGAAAAAGGTGTGCAATTATAAGATTAGTAGACAAATCGAAAAAATAAAACGTTACGTAATATTGTGTAAAATTTAATAGCATAGAATTTAATGTTGCATAAAGGAATTGATTTAGAATGACAAGTGGAACAAGTGAAATAATACCGGGGACAATTAAAAGTGAGAGTAGTAATAGTAACAATTGACTTAATAAGGAAGAGTATACAAATTGAATAGACAAAAATGAAAAAATGAAAAAATGGAGAGTTGGTAGAGCTAAAGTATGATTGGGGATTACCATACTTTAGCATAGAGGGATTAAGACCATGAAAGTTGGAGGGGTTGAACGAACTTCTTCTGTACACAGAGATCTGGCTTTTCTGTTTCGATAGCCAAAGCTTCAGCAATACAGATGAGTCGGGTACGTAGGGATTTGGGTAGATTACTCTTTGCCTTGTAGATGACTTTGAAGGCGGAGGCTATAGAGATAGGGTGATCATTATCGACCAGATGTTCAATGATCGCGCTTCTTATTGCTCCACTACCACCTTTTCGTAACCATGCAGGATAGTGTTCCTGCACCCTCTTGGACAAAACTCGTGTCGAACGACCGATATACCTAGCTCCACAAGAGCAGGTGAATTGATAAACACACATAGAGTTGGTCAACAGCGGGATTTTGTCCTTCAGGTTATTGAACAATAATGGTCGACTAGAAAAGGCTATTCTCAGGGATGCAGCAGGGAATGTTCTTTTCAGGGATTGTGATATCCTCCGTTTCATGATATCGGAAGCTAAGTCCCCTTTGAATTCCAAGCTCATGTAAAGTGTCTTCTTGGGTACGGTTGATAACTCACGTTTTTTAGGATTTGAATGAATATTCTTATCTATAAAACGTGGTGGAAATCCATTTTCTATTAGGACTTTCCTCAAGATGTATAGCTCATCTTCCACAGTATCAGGGCTACATATGCGCCGAATACGGGTGGCCACTTGACCTTTAACTACGATTATAATCACAAACATTTTAGTTTTAATTGCACTTCATATTATTATTATTTCATGCATTCACACCTATGTTTAAATTCCCTCACCGGATATAACCTCTTAAAAACCATATATATATACGATTGTACAGCTTGATGATAAATTCGTTGAAAAGAGTCTCTTCGCTGAATCATTTGTTTTGATTTCCCAAAATATATATCGTATTTGGACGACAAAATCTGGTCTTTTGCTTTACCATTTGGTACTCGAAGAACGAACACTATAGTGGTTGTTGGTATAAGACCTTGCGTTAGTATAATCCGTACAACTCGCGAACGTCGATACCCGCAGCCCCTAAACTGGTGAGCCCAACCACGAACTACATCTTCAATTCACACGCAGATAAACCCGGTGAGTTCGTTCCTTTTTGTGTTTATTCTTGTACTATATTGTTATCGGCATACTTTTCGTCATGAGTGATCCTAGCCCCAAGGTTATTCAGATTCGCTCAACCGCCAAAACAATTCAGCTAGTACCATTTTGGCCAGATAATGCTGAAACGTGGTTTCAGATTGCTGAGTCTGATTTTTGTGAACAAGACATAACTGATCAACGTTCACAGTTCCTTGCAGTTATTCACGCCCTACCGCGGGAATTCAGCAAGTGCGTAACTCTGCAGATGTCGGTAAGTAACTCGTACGAGTTGCTAAAAGCATCCCTCCTCAAGAGAAACGTTCTCACAGATCGACAACGTCTGGATGAGTTATTTCGTAACATCGAGTTAGGAGATCAGTCAGCCGTGAGCATGCTGGCAAGAATGAAAGAGATCATTGGCCAAAGTCAGTTCGATGAAGGACTGTTCAGAGAACTATTTTTATCCAAACTGCCACAGTCAGTTCAGACTGTACTTGTGACACTTCAGGGTGTTCTCATAGATGATTTAGCTGTCTCTGCAGATAGAATTCTAGAGATAACGAAACGGCCAGTCACCGAAGTATACTCTGTTACCGAACAGACTTCGAAGAAGGATTCTGCAATGATAGAGTTATGCAACTCCGTCCAGCAGATGCTTAGGTCAAACAAGCCTAGCAATTCCTCCTATCGTCGTTCTAAATCCCCTCAACGGCAAAACGCACGTGGACGATCTAAGTCCAACACACGTTCTCTCAAAAGTCCTGACTGGTGTTGGTATCACAACACCTATGGCAAGGAAGCGAAATGTTGTCGAAAACCTTGTGATTTCGGCAAAGCCTCCAAGTCTGTGGGAAACTATCCCGCCGGCACGCGTTAGCGGCAACCGTCGCCGGTGGCACTAGCCGCTTACTTTACATCCATGATGTAATTAGCCAGACTAGATATCTAGTCGACACAGGCGCCGAAGTCAGCGTCCTTCCTGCTACAGCAGCAGATCGACAGAAGGATCCTAACTTCAACCTACAGGCTGCAAATGGAAAACCAATTGCAACCTATGGTCGGAAATACGTCTATCTGAACGTAGGTTTACGCAAACCTATTCGGTGGATTTTCCTAATCGCTGACGTCACAATGCCCATCATCGGCACGGACCTACTTAATCATCATGATTTGCTCGTAGACGTCCGCCGTAAACGATTAATTGACAACACTACTAGTTTGTCTATCAAAGGCATAACTTACGTAGGCCCCAGCTTGTCAATCGTTAAGATGAAAGCAATCCTCGATCCAACTTTTCAACCGATTGTTGATAAATATCCGGAACTGAATTGCCCATCTAACGACCTCCCGTGTATAACCAGCAATGTTATGCACCACATCATAACCTCAGGACAGCCCGTGACATCTAAAGCACGACGACTGGCCCCTGACAAACTGAGAATTGCCAGAAACGAATTCGATCATATGCTCACCCTTGGCATCATTCGGCCATCGAATAGTCCATGGGCATCCCCATTGCATATGGTACCGAAAAAGGATAGCAACGATTGGCGACCCACTGGTGATTACCGGCGAGTGAACGCCAAAACAACTCCTGATTGCTACCCTTTGCCTCACATACACGACTTGACGGCAACGTTATCTGGAGCATCTATATTCTCCAAAATCGACTTGGTTAAAGCGTATAACCAAATCCCGATGGCAACGGAAGATATCCCGAAAACGGCTATCATTACGCCTTTCGGACTTTTCGAATTTCTACGTATGCCATTCGGCCTCCGGAATGCGGCCCAAACATTCCAACGCTTCATCAACGAAGTATTTCGCGGTCTCGACTTTGTATACGCATACTTAGACGACTGCCTCATTGCCAGTCCAGATAAGGAAACTCACCTTGGACACTTGGACTTGGCATTTGAAAGGTTACGCCAACATGGTGTTACCATCAATATACAGAAGTGTCAAATAGGCGTTGACTCACTCGATTTTCTGGGTCACACTATTGACTGCCAGGGCATACGCCCACTGGCTACTAAAGTCGAAGCAATACTGAACTTTCCCGAGCCAAAGACAGTAAAATGCCTTCGCACTTTTAACGGCTTGGTAAGTTATTACCGACGTTTTATTCCTAATTGTGCTTCTCTAATTCAGCCATTAACCGATCTCCTTCGAGGGAACAACAAGGCTATCGAACTCGACACATCTGCTCGACATGCTTTTACTCAGGTAAAGGAAGCTATTGCAGATGCCACCCTTCTTATGTATCAGGATCCAACGGCACCGTTGAGTATCTCGGTTGATGCATCAGACACTGCAATCGGCGCAGTTCTGCAACAACTAGTTAACAACGAGTGGCAACCACTCGCCTTTTTCTCGAGGCGCCTTCAAGTAGCTGAAACGAAGTACAGCACATTCGGAAGGGAACTTCTTGCTATGTACTGTGCTATACGTCATTTTCGACATTCAGTTGAGGGTCGTGAATTCACCATTTTCACTGACCACAAACCTCTGACGTACTCTCTGAACTCAACTTCAGATAAGTATTCACCCAGGGAATCGCGACAACTAGATTATGTTTCACAGTTTTCATCCGATATTCGCCATGTTTCCGGAGTGAACAACACTGTGGCAGATGCCTTGTCACGTATTCGTTCTTTCACCCAAATCGATGGCATAGACCTTGTAAAACTGGCTCGTCTTCAAAAAGAAGATATTGAGCTTCAGCGTGAGTTGTCGAAAACAACTCTACAACTAGCCAAGAAACCCTTAGGTATAGGAAAGGATACTATTCTGTGTGACATTTCCACTAGTACTCCTCGCCCCATCGTGCCTAAAAGTTATCGCCGTAACGTCTTCAATACGTTGCATGGCTTATCCCATCCAGGTATTCGAACTACTGTCAAACTCGTAACTAGTAGGTTTTGTTGGCCTGGTATTAACAAGGAAGTAAGGGAATGGGCACAGACGTGCTTAGCTTGCCAAAAGTGCAAGGTAATAAGACACACTAAAAGCCCCCTTGGCACTTTTCTTATCCCTGATGCCCGTTTCGAACACGTCCATGTAGATTTAGTTGGCCCCCTTCCAGAATCTCATGGATACACCTATATGTTAACCTGCATCGATCGCTTCACACGATGGCCTGAAGCAGTACCCATCAAGGATATATCTGCTGAAACTGTCGCACGCGTCTTTGTAGAGAGATGGATCGCAAACTTTGGATGCCCATCTTCCATAACAACTGATCGTGGGCGGCAATTCGAAAGCGGTTTATTCTTCGCTTTGACTAAAATCCTTGGTTGCATGCGTTTTCGAACGACAGCCTACCATCCTCAAGCGAATGGTATGGTAGAACGTCTACACAGACAGTTGAAAGCTGGTTTATCAGCTACAAATAACACCCACTGGACTGAATCCCTTCCGTTAGTTCTCCTAGGGATACGAAACGCCTTAAAAACCGATGCTGGTTGTACTACCTCTGAGCTAGTATATGGCACAACACTACGACTGCCAGGTGAGTTTGTTTCTCCCTCGAGCTTCCCACCAGTAGTAGATCACTCCTCATACGTCAGCAGGCTTACAAACGCTATGCGTTCAGTTAAACCTGCTCCCCTCCGACCACAGTCCATTGATATTTTCGTTCACCCTTGTTTAAAAACTTCTTCACATGTATTTGTTCGTCGCGACTCGGTACGTCGTCCTCTAGAACCCCCATATGACGGACCATATAAAGTGATTAAACGTACTGATAAATTCTTCGTTTTAGACAAAAAAGGCCGCGAAGACACCGTCAGTATCGACCGTCTGAAACCAGCTTACTTGGAAGGTAATCCCATTAGCCTGGAGCTAAACGTACCCGATAATTCACAAGTAATTGAATCTACTTCAGTCTTCGAAGAACTCCCTAGCACGGCGAAAGCCACTGAACCTTCGGTCGATCACTCTAAAAAAACGCGTTCTGGACGTCACGTTAGATTCCCAGAATACCTTCACACCTATCTCACATAACTGAGTGACACATCAATTTTTTTTTATGTTGCGTCATTTAACACAAGTAAATGATATTTTTCCTATAACCGTACATAAAATTATATAAGATGTATATGTTTTTCCCGATATTTTGAACTTTACATTATTTTACTGTATAGTAGATGCATGTCAATTTTTCTTTTAAAAATAAACGCTTATTTGGTTCATTTTTCTTGACAAGGTTCTCAGCATTCTTGTTTTCTTTTCCAGGTGCAACGGGCACTGGACAGGAAACAAACGAAGCACGGGATCCAACGGACAACATCCAGGAAGCTATGTACAGACACCCTATTAGCATAGGAAGACAGACCAGCAGGCACTCCATCAAGCCGCTCGGAAGATTTTTTTCACCCGTCAGGGAACCATCGAGATTTTTTTACTTCCGGCTGGTCATGTCTTAGGGTCCTCACAAACCCACTAGGGGGGGAGTGAGCTGCAGCGGTAAATAATTCCCCAAAATAATTAACCACAGCAATCATCACTCAACATTGGATGCTGACCATCACTGTTTAAGTCGACTTGTTTAGCTGAAGGCTTACGGTCAAGCATCCCCGCCATTTGGTGCTTCGTCGTGTCACGTGCGTGCACGATTACTAGCTAGCTAAGCATTCATTCCTACCCGCGATTTGGTCCCAAAACATATATCGTATTTGGACGACAAAATCTGGTCTTTTGCTTTACCATTTGGTACTCGAAGAACGAACACTATAGTGGTTGTTGGTATAAGATCTTGCGTTAGTATAATCCGTACAACTCGCGAACGTCGATACCAGCGTCCTCTAAAGGCTTTTTAACACTATTGGTCCAGACGGTATATCATCCATTCTGCTGAAAAACAGTGGTGATCACATGAGTTTACTCCTACTCGAGCTATACTCAATTTAACTAAGCGATGGGACATACCCTACCTGCTGGAAGAAGTCTTGTATTGTACCTATCCATAAATACGGGTCTATAGCTGATATCAACAACTACCACCCGATCAACGTCACGTCTGTAGTTTCACGTATGATGGAAAAAGCAGCAGAGGCTCAAATCATTCAGTGCTTGCTCTCAAATGACCTACTATCCCCATCCCAGTACGGTTTCCTATTATTTATTATTTTACTTTTATTATTTATTTTGATAACAGCTTGATGCCACACCGTATTTTCAGTACAAGTATGAAAGTTTCTGCATGGATATCGGTAGCCCAAATTTTGCAGGCCGACCATAGATATCGGGTGTGCGTCGGTTTTCTGTTCTTTTCCTTGTGTCTTCCTGATTGGGTGATTTGAAGAATTTGGTGTTTTCTGATAGTGAATTTGTTTAATTTCTCATTATAGTCGGATCTATTCATTACCACAGTCCCATTGCCCTCATCAGGATGGATGAGGATTATGTCTTAATTTTCTTGAAGTTGTTTTCTGTGTTCCTTGGTCAGCAGATAACAATGGCTCGGGAGTATACGAATGTACTTGCAGCAGCTGTCGAGAAAGTGAAGCTTTGAATTGTTCGAGATCTTTTTCCGAAGTAGATGACAAGTCAAAATTTGTGAGATCATATTCTCCAATTGGACCTTGGTTTGTAATTCGTTGATTTTACTCGATACATTGCAGAATTTCGGACCAAGTGAGGCTGAAATTATCCCGCATGCTCAAGGTCACTGATGGAGTGAGACGCTCAAAGGTCATTTTCGTCTATGTTAGTCGGCTATGTTGGATTGCAGTTCCGTAGCCGTTCGTTTACACATTGGTTTTACGTTCTGCTGACATTTATAGGTGATTCCCATGTACTGATAGCATTCTTTTGTAAAATAGTACTGTTCTTCACACGAAAATAGCCACATTTTGACGTAGTCTTCATTGAATGACACTATGTCGAAAGCTGCAGCTTCTACAAGAAATAAACTATTTGTGTAGATGACATTACCCCCCAACTACCCCATCTTCTTCATTGTAGAGATGTTTTGACGCATTCAGCATGAAACACTAATCATTACAACCAATATGCTAAGTGTGTCGCAGTCAGATTAAATGACGCGAACACCAACATAACTAGTCAGGAAATGAGAATTCCTATCAATCCAGAAAACGAATTTTCAACCAACACGCCGGATAAGTCCAGCCCCAAGTGATAGGATTTGAATTTGAGTGAGAGGAAAATTCAAAAACTTCAAGACCTATTTTTCAGGATTTTGTGGAAACAGCAAGACAGTTTCAGGCTTTTTCTTAGTCGTGTGGACCAGAGTATACCGGCCGTACGCAACGTCAAGTCCACAAACGTATTCTGGAACATTGTCCAACTCGGTTAACCAGAGGAAGAAAGAAGAATAGTAGCAGCCCATCAACTCTGGACATAGAGCATCCCCTTATGAATGCTTTACAGAGTCTCTCAATGCTGTGCAAAGGGACTGTAGTACCCCTGTACCAACTATAAACATACGTTTTTAATCTAATTTGCATACTCATATTATATGTTTACACATACCGATTTTATATGTACTTCGTAAACATTTGCCAATTTACTGTTGAACGTTACCTTGATACTTTTTCGAAATTTGACTACGGCTATAATACACGATTATACTCTTCACAAGTGCCTTCTGATTTTACGTTGTGGGCGTCGAGTAGCCACAACGTCTGCGCACATTGATAAACGTGAAGAAGTACTAGGAAATACGTGTACGCTCATTTAGTCAAATAGAACACGCAATAAATTGGTGAGCCCCGACGACAAATTGCTGACTCCGACGACGATTTTTGACCTCGACGCGTCATTACACTTACTGGATTATTAAAACTCTAACTTTCGCGGATTTATATATTTATTAAACAATTCGAACTCATTTTTGTGTTTGCTCATAGCACAACCTGCAGTAATTTGTGGTAAGCACCTGCATTGCATTTTTTCTGTTTTGCCATATTCTTATTGTGCACAAATTTTGCCATTTTCCTACTCTTAAACCATTTTTTTTACGAATTGTAACATGTCTTCCAATACCTCTGATAACTTAGAGCTGGGATCTGTTAGTACTATCTCTCTTACTGTACCAGTTTTTAAGCCCAGAGACCCTCATCTTTGGTTTGCACGACTGGAACATTATATGGCTAGCAATAAGCTCACGTCACAGACAGCTAAATTTGGCATTTTGAGTACAGTACTACCAGACGAAGTCGCCGAGCAGGTACGGCAATACATCGTTCAACCCAGCACGGAAGCACCTTACGACAAGTTGAAGGAAGAGGTACTGCGATGCACTTCGCTTTCAGATAGGCAAGCACTCGATCGCCTGTTAAGCAATGTTGAGTTAGGGGATAAAACCCCATCGCAACTCATGAGGCATATGCAAAGCCTAGTTGCCGGAAGAGAAATCGACAAACGTCTCTTTTATCAAATCTGGCTGCGACGACTTCCCGCAAACATCCAGCAGGTTCTTGCTTTCGGAGATGACGACATTGACATAGAAAGGCTCACCGAAATCGCGGATCGCATGTACGAGAGGTCAACACCTCAATCTGTCGCTTCCACCAGCAGAATACCAGACACTCACGATAGAATACAGACTCTAGAACACAAAGTCGACACCTTACTGAGTCAGTTAGCAAAACTGACTACACGCACACAACCAAGCCGTTCTAGAAGCTCGTCTCGTCGACGTCTTTCTCGATCCCCTAGCACGTCACTACATCGCGATAATATTTGCTGGTATCACCGTAGTTATGGAAGCAAAGCACGACGGTGCCGTTCACCTTGCAATTTTCAGACTAAACCAAAAGATATATCGTCATGTGTAAAAAATACTGTTGGCAACCTACGATCTAACAGTCGTTTGTTTTATGTAACAGATAAAAATACCGGTACTACATTCTTAGTTGACACAGGAGCAGAGGTGAGTGTTCTCCCTCCGTCTACACAGGAACGTCAACATCCTGACCCAGCAGTTACGCTCCAAGCTGTTAATCAGTCCAGTATTGTTACATATGGAACTAAACGAATGACTTTAGATTTTGGTTTAAAGAATACCTACACTTGGTCTTTCATCATTGCAGACGTCCCATCCCCAATCCTTGGTATTGATTTTCTGCAGCAACACAAACTGTTAGTTGATCCGATAAGCCCCAAGCTAATAGATTCGCTCAATAAAACGTACATTGCTGGTACGATTAGCCGTGCATCATCACTGAACTTGATGGTCACACGCACACCAGCATCTCCATATACCAATTTGGTAAATCAGTTTCCTGACCTTTTAAAACCTTCTTTTCGAGGAACAGAACCGAAGCATCATGTGGTTCATCATATTAAAACCACTGGACCGCCAGTTTTTGCACGTCCACGACGCCTTGACCCATATCGACTTAAAATTGCCAAAACAGAGTTCGATAAAATGCTAGAGCTTGGTATTATTCGACCATCCAACAGCTCTTGGTCTTCACCGCTTCACATGGTACCCAAAAAGTCTTCTGGTGAAATACGGCCGTGTGGTGATTATCGAGCTTTAAACAAGCAAACGGTACCTGATAGATACCCAATACCACACATCCACGATTTTGCTAGCAACTTACCAGATGTTAAAGTTTTCTCTAAAATCGATCTCGTCCGAGCGTATCATCATATCCCCATCCACCCGGATGACGTTCCGAAAACTGCCATTACCACACCATTCGGTTTATATGAATTCGTACGCATGCCATTCGGACTTATGAACGCCGCTCAGACATTCCAACGCCTAATTGACCAAGTACTCCGTGGTCTCCCTTTCGTCTACGCATACATCGATGACTTACTAATTGCAAGTGCAGACGAAGCCGAGCATTTGAAACATGTGAAGACAGTGTTTGAAAGGCTGAACCAATACGGAATGACTATCAACTTAGACAAATGCGAATTTGGTAAGACCTCCCTGAAATTTCTCGGTCATTTAATCGATAGCCAAGGAATCAGACCAGTCCCTGATGACGTACAAGCTATCAAAGATTATCCATTACCAGATTCTTTTAAGAAATTACGACGATTTTTGGGTCTCGTTAATTTTTACCGGCGTTTTATACCGAACTGTGCCAAAGCTTTACAACCATTAACCGATTGCTTACGTGGACATAGTCGTTCATTCCATTTGCCTGCAGAAGCTGTTAAAGCATTCGAAAATGTCAAACAATTGTTAAATGACAAGACACTTCTAGTCAGACGCCAAAATGACGCCCCCCTGTCTCTCATGACAGACGCTTCAGACGTTGCCATCGGGGCGGTTTTACAACAGCAAGTACACGGCGAATGGCAACCCCTAGCATTCTTTTCGAAACGACTGAATCCTACTCAATGCCGCTATAGCACTTTTGGTAGAGAGTTATTGGCTGTTTATTTAGCAATCAAGCACTTCCGACATATGCTGGAAGGTACAGCTTTTACTGTCTTTACAGACCATAAAGCTCTAACGAAAGCCTTATCAGCAAAACAGGATAACTACTCTCCGCGTGAACTACGACATCTCGAGTTTATATCTCAGTTCACCTCCGATCTGCGACACGTAAAGGGTAAAAACAATGAAGTGGCAGACGCTTTATCACGTGTGCACATTGACAACATTGTATGCCCAGACATCGACTACGAACGTCTCTCAAACCTACAACGAGATGATGCCGAGCTAAAAAAGATCATGTCTTCTAAAACAACATCTTTGAAGCTAGACGCAATTCCTTTTGGCACGACAAAAATAATCTGCGACACCTCTACAGGTAAATATCGACCTTTCGTCCCAGCAGCTATGAGACATACAGTATTCGAGAAGTTACATAACTTGTCTCATCCCGGTGTCAGCGTTACTATCAAACTACTAAAAGAAAGATTTATTTGGCCGAACATTAATAGCGATGTTAAGAAGTGGACACGAAATTGCTTGTCTTGTCAAAGAGTCAAAATCAACCGTCACACTAATGCACCACTTGGTCGCTTTCCTAATCCCGACTCTAGATTTGAACATATACATGTAGACATAGTTGGTCCACTACCTCCTTCCAATGGTTGCAACTATATTCTAACTTGCATCGATAGATTCACTCGTTGGCCTGTAGCAGTTCCAATAGCCGACGTCTCCGCTGAAACAGTAGCTAAAGCTTTGGTCGAAAACTGGATAGCTAACTTTGGTGTCCCATCCATTATCACTACGGACAGAGGTGCTCAGTTTGAAAGCCGACTTTTTAACCAGCTAACTGAATTACTTGGCATTAAACGAATACGAACAACCGCGTACCATCCTAGTTCCAACGGTATGGTTGAACGACTTCATCGGCAACTCAAAGCTGCGCTCGCTGCTTCTTTGACTCAAAACGACTGGTCAACCAAACTTCCACTGGTACTGCTTGGTATACGATCTGCTCTAAAGAAAGATATTGGCTGCTGTGTTTCCGAACTAGTCTATGGAACAACATTACGACTACCAGGAGAATTTTTCACCCCAGGTAACCAAGTTCCACAAGATATGACTGGTTATGTGCACCAGCTAAAACAACACATGAACGAGCTCAAGATATCACTTCCACGCCAGCAGGAACGAACGTCATACATCCCGCCACAACTGACAGATTGCACTCACGTCTTCGTCAGGAGAGAGGGTGTACAACGACCACTTCAACCCGCTTATGATGGCCCATTCAAAGTTCTAAATAGAAACGATAAAGTTATCACGATAGAACGACTGAATAAAGCAGAAGCCATCAGTGTCGACAGAGTCAAACCAGCGTTCATCGACGATTTCGAAGACAACGATAAAGATCAGCTGAACGACGTGCCAATACCTACATCCACGCAAGCTTCAACGTCGCCAGAGAAACCTATGAAAACTACACGCTCTGGTAGGAGAGTTCATTGGCCTAAACGTTATGTGCAAATCATCAAAATATAACTTATTACGAATTTTCATTTTTATTATCTTTATTCGTAATTGTCATTTGACTACACATTTAACTGATTAATATCTTCATACGTCGATCACGTCACTACTATGTTAACATTGATATTTCCTGTATTATTACATTTAATCATATAGCGCTTAATATTCACGTATCGTTTCCGTATACAGACTACAGATCCCCGGCCGATTGTATCATTCCTTATATATTCTACCACGATCATCAATCCTATTTTTTGTTTTATTATCGCAATTATTATCGGCCTTATTGACCGCATTAAATTGCTCATTTTTTCAGCTTCATAAATCGCTTTCTGTGTACTGTAGCTGTTACGTATTACGCTGATGCATGTTATTGTCGAACACTTAAATGTATTTTTTTTATATTTCAGTGTTCTGGTGGGGGAATTATGTAGTACCCCTGTACCAACTATAAACATACGTTTTTAATCTAATTTGCATACTCATATTATATGTTTACACATACCGATTTTATATGTACTTCGTAAACATTTGCCAATTTACTGTTGAACGTTACCTTGATACTTTTTCGAAATTTGACTACGGCTATAATACACGATTATACTCTTCACAAGTGCCTTCTGATTTTACGTTGTGGGCGTCGAGTAGCCACAACGTCTGCGCACATTGATAAACGTGAAGAAGTACTAGGAAATACGTGTACGCTCATTTAGTCAAATAGAACACGCAATAGGACTTCGAATACGCCATCTGCACATAGCTGAATCATTGGGTATTTGGGATCTGAAACTGAACCTCTGCATTCAAAAGCACTACATACATTCTCTCGCCCTGCTGTGGCTAGAGTAAAGTTCTTACTATAATTCTGATTCTTTCTCTTTTTATTATGTAAGTTCACTGTTATCATTAGTATTGTTATTACGACTATTATTTTATTATCATTATTATTCCGATCATCCATATTTTATCACTGTTTATTAATAACATTGCGTTTTCATACAGAAACACTTTATCGTCTTTCCACTAGTTCCTATCCACTGCACACAATCATATTGATTAGCCATTTTCTCACACTCATTAGTTCAGGCCAACTTCTACCCCCTTTTCTTACTTCCAATTAGTCACCCCATCTGAGTTACATCTTACATTACAGAACAGGTTTTTTTGAGGATAAATTTTACCAGTATCTGATTGATTGGTCTTATGATTTCTTTGTTAAATATTATTACGATTTTACAGCAGCTTATGAAAATGAATCGTCGAAAACAAAAATTCTCGTTGCTGTTTGTGCGTTTTTCTTATGACTCAATATGGAAATATTTCGTTCAATAGTAAAAATCGTCCGGGAAAAATTCAGATATCACAAAGGACGTCTAATATTATCAGAAGCACTTCATCATATCAAATGGAATCCATATTGTCCGAACAGGAGTGATGGATTAAAGCAGAATTCGACCTAGTTGCAACACCACCACCATTCCTCTCATGAATTGACTAAATCAACACAAATGTGATAAGCAATTTCATTATGTAAACACACACGCTGCTTTTATAATTTCATACGCTTATCAAATCCAACAATCTACACTTGGTTTTGTTGTGTCTTTCTTTACCAACTGATCAATTTGACAATATGAAAAACCACCTCATGCTGGAGAACGATGATTAAGTTGCAGGATTCTTTGACGGACAAAGCTTGTTTCTAATTGTGATAAATTAATCAGAAAGTATGTAGGAAAATGTAAGACTAAAATAATAATAATAATATTAGTAGTGATTGTGATAATAATAATAATAATGTTGACGTACATGTCAAACATATACAGGATATAGACAACACCAACAACAAGGAGTCTAAATCATAAGTAGTAATTCCATACAAGGAAGGAACCTTGGAAACCACCTTACGGAGAATTCTTAACAAAGCAGAAATAAAAGTGGCTGGCATTCAAACCAACCACAAACTCAATGAGAACCAAGCTTTGTCGGTTAAAGGGACAATCCTGTGGAGCCTTTAAAACAAAACAATTTAGTTTATCTAATACCCCGCCTGCAATGATTATCAGGTCAAACTAGTAGAACAGGGGCAGTCAGCCAGACTAGCCGAGCATAAAAACCTAGCAAAATCTGGATTAGTTGACCCGAATAAGATAAGAAATCTAGAGAATAGTTCAGCTACACCACTCACTACATGCAGTTACACACAACCATACAATAGGATGGATGGGATAAGATGACAGTTTTAAAATCTAATGTAACAGCTGGGTGGAGGGAGAGGTTGTTAACGGAAGCTTTGTTTATCAAATCAACTGCAAGTACGTGTAGTAGTAATGATTCAACACCTATTCCCTGATATCTGGAAAATTCTACTACCCCTACGGCGACAAATAGGAGAGAACAAAGAAAACTATAAAACTCAAGTTTCGAATTCGTGTGATTATAATTGATATGATTATAAACCTCGAAACCTCCTCACCCAGTGAAATAAAATACTGTCACTGTGTGTGTGATATATCTAATATGATTTAATAATACTACTTTGATAAAGCTATTAGCAGCATTAAAAACAGAGAAACGTCAGTAAAAACAACAACAGTATCGTTTCGTTTTTCATTCATTGCGAATATCATACACCCAATGCCCAAATTATTATTTTTTTCAAACTGTTAAAAAGGCGAACTTGATTCTGACATCTAAACAACAACTGGGCAAATCTTAAACATAAAAATGGACACGAGTAACAACTGTGTAATTAGATCAACCAGCATGTAGCTGATTATCTTCACCGACTATCCATCCAACTCCCGACCGAAAGCTGCTACCTTGACGTGCTGGTCCGGCTTGAACACCGCAATGACCCAACAAGCTATACTGCCTGAGACTTATGTCGCTTGAGGTCCTACCATGCCAGAGAGGATGTTTGGATAGTGGTTAGATAAAGGGCAGCTACCCAATCCAATGCTACGACTCAAAGTAAATCACACAATATCATGCCGGATCGGTTGGGGCCCGGATTAACAACGACCGCGCTTCCTGCTGCCATGTCACAGGGCAGAAGTGATAAATACGCTACTGAGACACACCAAATAAAAAAGAACAAACAAAAACAGGCCGCGTGTGACCGGCCTCAAGCAATTGTCCCCTGGGCTCTGCGGTCACGCAACCAACTTCCACGGTGTGGGCAGCCGGGAAGTAACAATCGCCCACACAATCCGAAATGCGCGCGCGCGAAACCTCTCTAATCCTCACTCATCTATTATCTCCATCCAACTATTGCAACTACTGTGTAAAAAGACAAGACAACAACAATCAACAAACATATTTTTATTCAATTAATTTCAATAAAATCTGAGTGAGACAATAAAAAAAACTAAAGCATAATTTCACCCGGAAAAAGGTAGGAAGAGGAGGCGGAGGAAGTGATCGATCAGAATTCGGCGCTAATTTACACACTACAAAATGAAGAAAAATCCCGCATTCGAACATTAATAGACAGCAGACCAGTAGTAGTTCAGCGACGTGTCTCTTTTCGGTGTATGAATAATGAAGAAAAGCAAAGAGAGCAGCAAAAGCGAATCAAGCGATTTTTTTTTTAAAGTTATACAAGCATGATTCTAATTTGTTCCAGCAAGCAAGCAAATAAGCAGACAAACAAAACATCAAAGTCTCGTCTCAGTAGTAGTAGTTGTTGTTGTTAAAATGGTACTTAGTAGTCATGAAAGAAGTTGAAAAAAATGTACAGAAACATCAATCAGAAGTTATTATAATTAGCAAAACAAAAATCTGAATAATCAACACTGGAATCAATTCTCGTATGTTTCATCGTCCTCATCAACTGTCACAATAATATTCATCATTTATTCATGTTACTCGTACTGTGCGAAAGACGAGAATATACTGCCAGGTTCAACTTTTGATTCATTGAAACAAATTATCTATAATCATTAAATAAAATAATATAAATATATATGTGTGTGCGTGTGTAAAGAGGAAATTTAAGATAAGCGCATATATAACTATACTTATATATAATACAAGATAAACCTCGCCTAGATTTGAAACAGGTTACTTCATTCACTTATCTAGCGAGCATTGTCTCAACTACAGGAGGAACGGACGAGGATGTCAAATCGAGCGAGAATCGGGAAGTGGAGATGGATTGGGCACTCCTGAGCTGAGGAGGCCGCTGGGTGACATCGCGCGTCAGGCATAGCTCGAGTGGAACCCGAAAAGGAAGCGGCGAGTGGAACGTCCAAGGGTGACGTGGAGGAGATCGTGTGAAGAGGAGCTGAAACAGTATGGACTGACATGGACGCAGGTGAAAAGTAAAGCAGAAGACAGAAGCAAGTGGAGACGTGCAGTTGAAGCCCTATGTTCCACTAGGAACCCAAGGGAACAATAACAATAATACAAGATATCAGTGAGGGATTAAAATGTTATAAACATTTGAATAAAGCAAGAATAACAGTGGTAGGTACCATCATTGTGAATTTCGTTAGCTTCTCTCATAGATCGACTGCTTACAGCCTAAATATACGTTAGCAATTTTTTATCTACAGAAAAGTTTTAACGAATTTGCGAATCTCGCATGATGTCAGTTGATAGAAAGTTCCGAACAATTAGTGAACAATGCTCAGAAAAATAACGCTATTATATAGTCTGTACACAGGGAGTTCAAGTTAAAACAATGTAAATGTATGCATACAATGGCAAAGGAGTTACGTAATAAAGACAAGAGATGCGTAAGATGATGGTAACTAATAAATTGGGGAACGCTGTACTGAGTTCAACTGAAATCATAGAAACAGCAGACAGGGACAATTCAACTATATCGGAGGAGGTGGGGTGAGGTCAAAGCCAAAGATTACGCAATCAAATGAAAAACATATTAATGAATGACGTCCAGTTACCAGATGGGCAAGAAAAGACTGATAACTGCTTCTTTCTGAACGCATAAATCGGCTTTCAGGGGTATGATAGAGATTGCTTCGGCAAACTTGGGGAGAATTGAGCTGCATTGGCTGTTGATAATTTTAAAGGATATCGCGACCTCACCTTATGATGTGTGGCGAGGAGATGCCTAGTAATGGCGCTATTGTAAGCGTTTGTTCCCTTGAGATGTAGGCTTTTCGGTACATGTTCCAAAAATCGGAAGTGCGCCCTTCTTTCTGTTGTCCCAATTTAGCTGCTCCCGCAGATACATGTAGATTTGCATACACAGTTGGAGTTAAGATGAGGAGGGTATCTGTCGACTTTCGACTGCACAATGTCGTACAATGGCTGGAAGATGGTTGTCTCCAGAGGTCTATTTACCCACAACCGACATGGAATGGACAATACCTACATTTTAATAGTTCTGTCCAAGTAGCTTCAAACGAGCATCAGTCAAGAATCTGTACTGTGAAGCTAGGAGAAAATGCTCTGCAGAGAAATTAGAGTAGGATTTTATGATTCTCCGTAAGATGTTGAAAAAAATCCGTTACCGTCACAGATTTATCAACAAAAATGGAAGATGGTTACAGGATTTCATCATGAGCTTACATCGATAAGAGAACTATTGGAAAACCTGGGAGTAGTGGACAGCTTTTAAGCCTTAGTTTTGGACTCCTTGGTAGTACGCACCCACTAATACATGAAAACTGATCTGATGCTTAGTAGCGACTGGTCCTATTTAAACAGGGATTCTAGTGGGAAGTCGTGACCAGTAGGTCGGGTGTGATAACAAATACTCGACGAAGGCATTGGCTAGAGGTTGCGCTATATCGTGAATTAGAAGAAGTTGGAATTCATGGACTGGCCATTGGATCAGGTCCCAGTGGCTTGATGGTCTACGAGCTCGCCTTGTAACCAGAAAGTCTTGGGTTCGAACCCCCTGCAGTGGGTGCGTACTGTGAGGAGTCCCAAACTAGGACGAAACACCTGTCCAGTACTCCAGAGTTTCTCAATGGTTGTCTAACTCATGTCAGCTCATGATGAAATCCTCCAATCAATCAATCAATCAAATCCCTACAAACCAATACTTGGAAATATGGAAGATATCAAGGCTCAAATGTACAACAAATCACAGTGGGTAAAAAAGCCTGTCTTCATTCATTTCCATTTTAAAGATGAGCATATTACAAGAATAGTCAACAGAAGGTCGAATACCTTAATAGCCAGAACACATCCTGCGGCTATGTTGGTTCCCGTCTATCGGACAACACATGCTCCTTGATACAATCAAAAGTCGACAGATACTCTCCTCATGTCAGTGCTAACTGTGTATATACAAATTCACATGCATCTGCAGTAGCAGTCACACTGGGAGAACAAAGAGACAGGAGCACCTCCGATTTTCTGAACATGTACCGAAAAGCCTACGACTCTAGGGAACAAACACTTTCAATAGTGCCATCGCTAGACATCTCCTTGATAGGGGTCATGAGTTGGACATCGCAAATTCCTATAAAATTATCAGTAGACAAAGGAGCTCAATTCTCCTCAAGTTTTCTGAAGCAATCTCTATCATACGCCTGAAAACCGATTTATGCGTTCACAAAGAAGCAGTTATCAGTCTTTCCTTGCCCACCTGGTAACTGGATGTCCTTTGATTACGTAATCTCTGGCTTTATACTTCTTGTCTTTATTACGTAACTACTGTACCATTGTATACATACATTGATTTTTTGTTAAAACTTGACCTCTCTGTCAACTGAGATCATGTAGAAATTGCTGGTATGTTACAATTGTTTGTGAACATAATTTTTCAGACATCTATAAAACGCAAAATAATTGGACAAAGAATATTCTTTTCGATAATTTCATCTTCTCGCTCTACAATTATATATATATTTTTTATTCATAGGATATTCTAGAATAGTAGTCAATGACAATATTAGTGTTTTTCTAAATAATATCGATTTGGTAAGTAAGATCACAATGGAATTACAGTTCATTAAAGATGCTTAAATTATAATAAAGATATAGTAGCAAATAGAATATCAACTAAAATTATGAAAAATACCCAAAAATATTCAGGATCATTCAAACCTGGATGGCCAAGGTAAGGATAATGTCTGAATTAACTTCTTTCGGATGCACAAATTAGGCTTCTTAATCTGGATCCCAACAGCCAGTCTCAGCAATATTCAACAGTCGAACTCTTTAGGCAAAATTGAGATTTGTTGGTATGCGGTAAATGACTCTGAAAGCCACCTACCTGGTTAACATCAATCTTCTGTTCTGTATCCACAAGATGAGATAGAATAGCTCTATGCATAGATTTCGTTTGTCCTTTACTTAACCACCACTATGCAGGGTGATGTTCGGAAATCCGACGAGAAACCCGTCTAATTGTACAGCCTATGTAACTGACTGGCTCCACAGGAGCAGTTAAATTTGGTAGATAATTTTTCAACTGATTACTTGTTTGCGACGAAATATCTACATTATAACATTATTCACAAAATACCTAAGAAATACATAATCTGTTGTTAATTTCACCCTGAATTTTATGCTTCAATTATGTGTTTGTTCCACTGAAACAATCACCAGTTGTTTCAATATCTATTTCCTCTAATGCGACAATTAAGAAACACCTATTCTGCAAATTACGCTAACTGTACTGACAACTACCAATCAGAAAACATTTCGTTCCATATCAGATTTACAAAAGTCTATCTAATATAAGTGTGTAGAACTTCGGGGCACTGTGGTAGAATCTAATTCCATATTAGACCAGTTTATTTGAAAAATCACAAAGTGATATTCAGTAATAAAAGTCAATCTGAACGAAGAATATCCTCCTGAATCATTTTTCCTCTTCAGGTTCTTACAGTTATAAAATGGAATATTTGTTGTCGTCACAATAATGATAGTAGAATAACAGATTAGTTTAGGGGGTGTCAAAATAAATAGTCGTATCTGTGTGACAAACGTGTTCTAGGCTGAAATCAATTACAAAATATTTCGGTGAAATGGGACACAGTGGTGGTGATTAGTAGTGAGTCATAATAGATTCGTAGAATATGGGGTAGGAGAAATTGAAAAGTCACTTCAAGGTTATGAAAGGTGTCAGGTGAGTGAGTGGCTAGTACAATATAGTATGTATTAAAGAGGAGATAGTAAGATTGAAATGAGAAGTTCATCATGACATAACCAATGTGTGAAATAGAACAGGTGGAGACATATATTGAGAAAAGAGATAATACCACTAATAATAATAAGTCCGATAGTATAAATGGAAAATTCGATGGTATTCAGAGAATGTTCAAATGATGGGTATAAATTTATGACGAATAATAATTATAAGCAAAGAAAGAAAGAAAATAACCAAGAACCTTATGGGGAATAAGCACTCCTGTTGAGAAGAAGAATCATTTATCCAAGTTTAGCCACGGTAGGGACAGCGTCTGGATGTGTTCTTTTTGGATACAAAGTTCCGGTGTAGTCGATCTTATTGCAACAGCTTCAGCTATGTGTAGCAGATGTAAGCAAACTATACATGATAACGACTTCGGAATTCGGTATATCACCTTGAAGGTTGTGTTGGTGTCAATTTTTCGCCGCCCTACCCCATATTCTACGAATCTATTATGATTCACTACTAATCACCACCACTGGGTTCCATTTCACAGAAATATTTTGTAATCGATTTCAGCCCAGAGCACGTTTGTCACACAAATACTACTACTTATTTTGTCACCCCCTAAACTAATCTGTTATTCTACGTAAAAAATGTATCCGCTGCATAGCTGGCTATCATTATTGTGACGACAACAAATATTCCATTTTATAATTGTAAGAACCTGAAGAGGAGAAATTATTGAAAAGAGAATATTCGTCGTTCAGATTGACTTTTAATTCATGATGTGGAGATATTTCATTCTCTTAAAATGGATGACGTGTTTTGAGCATGAATTATTCCTCAAAATCATATTGTGGTGGTGGTGTGATACAGACAGTGGGTTCCAACAGAATATTATTCTCATATAGTTAGAATCATTGTATTTGCTGGTGTAACACCAACGTCTGAATACTATTTTCACAGCTCAGCATTGCATCAACAACAATTCCTCTACGGGCAATGTCAGCTGAAATAGGATGGATCAGGTTGGAAAAGAGATAACCAGCCGACCGACCAGTCAGTGCTGGTCAAACCAAAGCCAGAAAACATGGCTTCGTCAGTCAATGAAATCCATCCACAACAGTTAGTTTAAGCCAGCCAGCCAGTCAGTCAGTCACGTAGGGAGGTGTAGACTGCTTGGCTCGTTAGGGTTCTTGGTACGGTAGAAACCAATGAAGGCTTGAGACAATTGGTGATATGACTCAAAATCGTTCTCACTCAATGGCTAGCGCACATGCATCCACTCCCTGTGACTTATAATACTCAATAAAACTATGTGGTTCTTACATCGGTGCAAAGTTCTATGTTGAAAACAGACGCAGATAGACATTGACAACAGAATTATATATATGTATGTTTGAACATTCCATTTCATATCGTTTAATGTAAACCAAAATCACAAGCTCAGTAATTGGTTAAAGAATATGCACTGTATATATACACACAAATTGCTGTTTGATCAATTGAAAGTATACTTTAGCTTCCGTGTCTTGCCTCCTGCTGTTACAATGTATCAATACAGTCACACGGTTTCACAATTTTTCTTATACATATTTTTCTCAGTTTTTGTCTCTCCAACTTGCCTACCTTTGTTGTTTGTTGCCAATTTCCACATCTCCCGTATAAGCGGTTGCAGGATTTTGATTGCACATGTGCGGTGTGAAGACCCAATAGATCCAATTAAGAATAATCATTATAATAATTCACTAAGGCTGTAAAGACTCTGAGGTCAGTCAAATAGGTCAACGTAGGTCAGCCCAGAATGATTGACACCACAGTGAAGTTAAATGGCCAAGAAAAAAGCCAAGTCATCGCACTGCACTGCATTGCATCATTCACTTGCATGTAATCACAAAATAGGGTGGGTAGGATAGGGTGCGAGTATTAGAAAGTAACATAATTAGGTAGGGACAGCAGTTAATCACTGAAGCTTGGTTTGTCGATTGAACATCGAACACATGCAGCATTCGGAATGACGCAATAATGCCTAACACCGGAGATATGGAAAGTGCCAACAAACAACAAAGGGAAAATGGAGAGACAGAGACAGGGAAAGAGAGGAAATATATATGAGACAAAGTGTGAAACCGTGTGACTAAATTATAATATTATTATTATTATCATGAGTAGCAATAATTCATGCTAGAAACGTCATCATCCAGTTGTTAAAACTGCTAATCACTGTGGGATATTTAAAACTAACTTATCTAATTATTTATTTATGTAAACGCAGAAAAACTTAGTACAATATGGCACCAAGAAAGATGCGCCACACACAATATTGTGTGAGGGCTGAGATACTGCCCGGGTGCCCAGACCGAAGCAGGTGGTTTTCTTAAGGGACCATCCCCCGAGCCTTTGACTTGGAGTCTAGTCCGCAAGGCAGCGGAGCAGCGTCAGGAGCTGCGTTCCCATGGTTGCCGGTGACCTATATGGGTTCATACGCCATTTGATCCGAATGAATTCTGGAGCCCATGTACCCCATGGTAACTGCTTTTAGTCTAACCGCTATCCAAACAACCATCCTGACATGGTAAGACCTGCAGGGACATGAGTACCAGCTAGTTTAGCTTGTTGGGTCACTGCGGGAAAAAAGTAAATGTAAATGTAGAATTTCAGCAGAAGTTCACACACATTTATGTCAAAGATTAGCCTCTCTTCTACGTGAGAATTTGGTGTGTATAAGTCCTTCAACCAATTCATGATGTTACAATACTAGTTTTAAAGCAGGAATTATACAATAATCATAATAATAATAAGGCAAAGTTAAACTTTAAGTACCACTAACTACCAATCAACAAATGACCTCGAAAGCAGGAATCACGCGAAGGAGGCATTTTTTGTATGGAATACATATATTTTTATGAAATAATGCATAAAAAACTGTAGAAAAGTGTTACAGAGGATACCTTGCTGTCACATGTGGTAAAAACAGCTCTCAGTTTTAGGTTGGAGTATCAACAGAGTATAATTCCACAGTGTGGGTAAAATTTATTCTGATAAAGTCTCACAGTAATATTTCGTGAGCAATAGATTCTGCTCAAAACGTTGTCATCAGTAAATATTACTACTGTATTACACTGAGAGTTTATCGAAATAAATTTTACCCACAATGGAATTATACTCGACCACCACACTGCACAAGTTCTATTGTTATATAAACATGCATTATATGCATGTAATTTTATTTAGGTCTTCTAACCCTAACAATAACCCCAATCTTTGCTGAACCTAATAACTCTAACGTGAAAATATCCCTAAACTAACTGTAATCTAACTTGAACCAACCCTAATGTCGCCTCTATTAGGTTAGCTCAACCCTAACTTGTCCTTGGCTTAAAGAGTAACTTAATCTTTCTCAAGCCTAAGCTGAAAATTGCCAGAAATCCCATTTAATTGCATAACACTTCGATAAGCATATTTTTTTGATAATGACAACGTTATTTCCCAGGTTTCACTAACTTGCTCAGTGAGCGTTTGAAGGTCATTGGTGCGGTCGCACTCCACTGGTAGTCAAGTCAGTGGTGCTTAAAGTTTAACTTGGTCAATAATAATAATAATAACAGTTCTTTACAAACTTACTCGACCACGATTAACCTGACGAGAGTAAACTTTTAGAAAACATGTGAGCAATTGACAAAACTCTACATCTTTAGATACGATTTTCACATCCTCGATAATGATACCGCATAAAAACTTCTGTTGCATAAGTAACCAGGCTAAATGTGTTATAAAGCCACCTAAAGGATAGAAAAATGGTAGAGAACATAAATTTATGTGAATGATATGTAAATAGACTTCGCATATATTGGAGAATCATTTAAAAACCCAAAGAGGAGTACTAGTCAGCGCTGTTTTGTCCTTTTTCGGGACTCTTCAGCACTCACATTCAGTACGCACCCATTGCTTCACAACCAGCATGGAACCAACCGAAGATGTTCAGATTACCAAGCGAACACGTTTGCAAAATTTAACCATCGAGATGGAAACCATTGGCCTGCCCATGAATTCTAACTTCAGCCAATTTGCGACAGACCGTGACCGCCAGACAACGTCCTCAATGACTAATCTGTCCACAAGCCCGAATTGGTGGACTTCACTGATCACGACAAGCCGCTAGAATTTCAGCTAACTTCACCATGCAAAGCTGTTTCCTCCTTGTTCAGGACTTTTCCACCCCTAATGAGGACATAACTGCGTACTACACTTGAATATCAAATTCAATTGATGCAGTAAACAAAGTAGTTTTCAACTAGAAAAGGAACAACAAATTTCAATAGACATAAAATCCCCACAGTTTATTCAAAACAAGATGATTTGGAGCGAACAATTGTGGTTTCGATAAATTCTTCCCTATTCAGGCTCTACAGTTATAAATCCATGACTATTAGAAGAATACAAATAGCCATTAAGGGCGTGTGAAAAGTATATCGGAAACTGTCTCTAGTGGGGTACATGTATAATATGGAGTAACAGTTCATCATTTAGTGTCCCCCAATTTTTATTTGTGGTAATTGTGCGTCGGTGGCACAGCGGTTAGGATGCTCGCCGACCATGCACATTGTCCGGGGTTCGATCCCCGGCCACCGACGCACTCCTTTACCTCGCTAAGCCAGTGATAGAACTGGCAAAGAGGGGAGGTTGGGCATGAGGCTAGCAACCCCATCCCGTAAAAATAAACACTGCTAAAGAAACTTCAAGCCTAGCCTAGCTTGAAGCCCTATGTTCCACTGGGAACGTCAAGGAATAAAAAGGAAAATTGTTTTTCTCGCACACCATTGAATATAACTCACACTCCCACTCCCACCCCCACCCCAGTGAAAATTACATTCTGTTCACTATAAACAACATGAGTATGTCTCACCCTTTTGTCAATTCACACACACTTTAGAACAACACATTCAAGTGAATAATATTGTGCTTTCAACTGGATCTCATCAGATCTAATTAACTCTAATATACATAATTTTACAAATAAAAACTCAAATATACACCAATCACGGTGTAAGATTGTGCATATCAGATGTGCAATTAGTCTAATTATTAATAGCAATGTGTAGAGGAGTAGGATAGTAAACTACATTTTTTGGACATCTTACTAAGTGGGTGAGAAGTTGGGTTACTTCGGAGAAGAGTGTATAGAAAAAGCACATTCACAGGGCAGTACTCACACTTTCATAGATACGTGCCTATTAAATATAAAAGAATTGTTGTCTGATTAGCAGAGCAAGAAAGATATGTACGGATGACCGCTTGCAAGCGGAATCCGAATACATCCATGATTCACTGACGGAGATCGGATGGATATCCGATTAGTTTCATAAAGGAACATATAAAACATTGGAGAGAAAACCTGAGACCATGACTGCAGGTAAATACCTCCATTTATTAAGTTACAATTTAATCTGTGACTTGTCAAGTGAGATTTTATTCCAGAGAATTTTCAGGAGTATATGAAGAACTTTTTACGCAGCATACCTATGTTTGTCATTCTCTAACCAACGAATGACTGGTACGCAAACGAAGGATAGATAGCTAGAAAGCTTTGCCACACACCTCTGTGCATTTATCAATTCAGCTGCACCTGTGGTTATAGTTATCTTGGGCGTATTAGCAGACAGCTTAGTCAACGTGTCACTACTGAACATCTACCATCATGGTTTGCAAAAGGACAGATAGAAGTAATTCGTAGCCCTACTATTTTGTCACATTTAGTTGATAGTAGTCACGTAGTGGATAAAGTAAAACGAAAGTTTTCAAAGTGGTGATTTGTCGCATCCAACCGAATCTTTCCAATGGACTTCGCATTACTCTTGTTCACACAGCTAACGTGATAGGCATTCGAACTATCAATTATAACGTTTTCGTATTTCCCAATGAATGAAAAACAAAAAGATATTGTTGTTACTGAAGTTCCGCCGTCTTATGCCAACAGCTTTATCAAAGTAGCTATATTAAACCAGAATTCACTACAAAATCTCAGCTTATATATAACAACTTAATTATCCTCCCTCAGTATGGGTCATATTGGTTAAGATTTTATTTTGATAAATCACACAGTGTTGTACAGTTATATTAACTGTTGACGTTTCGAGCACAAACTATGGCTCATAATCATATCAAGTTACCCACACAACTTTTTTCCTTCATTTATATACATGTGTGGAATCGATGTGATATTGGAATAAAATTCAATATGAGATAATGTACATTCAGAAATAATAGTACGAGTGTTATTAATCCATAACAACTAGATGGGCAATACGACGAGTGTTTTCATAGTCATAATAAGTTGATTGTTAGAATGTTTTGATGTGTTTCAATTGAAATAGAATTTTAAGATTATTTATCATCCTCTTCTGATTTGACCGGCGGTAATAATATCTTCCATATTTCTGGTATTTGCATTGAGTCACTTCTGTTGCATGTGTTGGGAGTAGACTCGATGAATAAGGATTCCGTAATCAACCTCTCTTTCCACCTACCTATATTACTTTTTAGAATTTTAACCCTATCCCACCCTATTGTGTGGTTGTTTGTTAATGCGTGAAGTGCAATAGCTGAGCTTTTTTCTAAATTACTTATCTTTTCAGGGTAAATCAGTTTTCCCTTAGCTAAATTCTTATGTTCTGATACTCTGACTATCCCTGATCTACTAGTTTGACCTATGTAGTTGACTTTACAGTCATTGCAGGGTATTTTGTTAATTATATTATTTTGTTTAATCGGGTCCACACATGTATATAAATGAAGGAAAGAAGTTGTGTGAGTAACTTGATATGATTATGAGCAATAGTTTGTGCTCGAAACGTCATCAGTTAATATAACTGTAAAACACTGTGTGATTTATCAAAATAAAATTTTAACCATTATGAAGTTATACTCTACCACAGTGCCCAAGTTTTATACTTATATCAGTATGGGTCACTTTTGCATTGTCAAGTTGGCCAATTGGTAAAGATAACAAAACCAGGTATAGATTGTTGGAATTGGTAAGTGTGTAGAATTATAAAAACAGCGTGTGTTTACATAATGAAATTGCTTATCAAATTCGTGTTGATTTTATCACTTCGTGGGGGAAGGGGGCGTTTTAACCAGGTCAAATTCTGTTTTAGTTCATCATTCCTGTTCAGACAACTTGGATTCCATTTGATATGATGAAGTGCTTCTGATGATATCAGACGTTCTTTGTGATTTTTGAAATTTTTATGGATGATGATTTCAATATGGTCAAAATCAATTTTGTGGCCTGACTCTAAAGCGTAGCGTGTAGACGACCTATGGCTGATGATTTTTCAAGACTTTCTAGTTTAACTGGATTTCTCAGTGGTCGAACCGAGGCGGCTCTACGGTGTTCATTTCTTCCCCATCTTGAGTCCCATGAGGTCTGTCCGATGTGTATCGTATCACATTCCAAGCATTTTATTTTGTAGACACAATTAGACAGAGAATCTTTAGGGATTTGGTCTTTTATATGGACAAGGTTGCTTCGAAATGTGTGTCTGATGTTTTGAAGAACACTATGAGGTCGTGCTTATTGAGTACTCGTCTGATACCGTCTGACGCCTCCAATCAATATGGAATGACAACTGTTGAGTTCCGTGTCTTCGGAATAGTTTTTCGTTCATATTCTTATGCCGGTGTTGATTTTGCTGATGAAGTTCCTTGGGTAGTTACTTTGTTTGAGAGTCTCAGTAATGCTTGATATTTGTTAATCTTTTTCCTTTTCATCTGTGATCAAAGAGTGTCTCCCTAAGAAGTTTTGAGATAACTGGTACATTTGCACACAACAGAATTGTGTGTGATAACGCGAAGCCTAAATATTTGTTGAAGAGGGCGTTCTTCCTGAATATATAGATAAATTCGAACTACCAAGTTTAAGTTATGCATACAAAAGAAATTTGTACAGTCATTATCCCTCCCTTGGCCTATTAAAACCTCACCACTTGATGACTTCTCCACCACCCCTACCTATATTTTCAACCCCTCTTTTATCATCCCTTAATCTTATCACATCTTCATTAAAACGTACTTTCTTTACTTCCCATACCATCTAGCTTTACGTAATCGGTTCATCTGTTTTTCTTAGCCTTTGTCAAAAACTTCTACCTGAATATTTGTTTGTTTAACTATGCTTGCTTTTCGTTTGTGTATTATATATATATATATATATATATATATATATACATATATATGTGGTGAGAGCTGACTGCTAGCCAAAGTTTTTTTATTCCTTCACGTTCCCCAGTGGAACATAGGGCTTCAAGCTAGAGGCTTGAAGATTCTGCAGCAGTCTTTATTTTTACAGAATGGGGTTGCTAGCCTCATGCCCAACCTCCCCTCTTTGCCAGTTCTATCACTGGCTTAGCGAGGTAAAGGAGTGCGTCGGCCCGGGACCGAACCCCAGACCATGTACATGGTCGGCGAGCGTCCTAACCGCTATGCCACCGACGCACAAAGTTGGTAGACAGTAATTGACGTCAATGTTTATGTCCCCAATATTGGTGGTGAGAAAATGAGAACAAAGGCTTTGCGTAGGCGGATACAGTTAGCATATGGATGATCTGACACAGTCAGAAAGAGATGCAATGGGAAACAACCAATCAAAAGACTGTATTTTCTACTGACAATAATCTACAATAATGTACATTAAAATCTATAAATATGTGTTGATTTTCCTTAATAAACGATCTGTTGTCTGGCCATTGTCTTCTGTTGTTTATATATATATATATATACATGGTTGAAGGTTATGCGTAGAAAGTGTGTGTGTGTGTGTGCGTGCTGAAACCTCTCAGTTGACAAAACAATAAAATATTTTGTAAAGATTGCATACTCAAGATAAACAAAATCAGATTACATTTAAAAACTGAACGACTTGGTTAGCTGAGTTCGCCGCACTTAACTCTAGAGAACAAAAATAACAAGTTTGACGATAGACCGATAGATATTCTACCTGAATACAATACCATCAAAAGAGAAAAAACTTGCCTGAATTTGTTCTCACGATATCAGTTTCTGATAGGACTGACGGATCGAACGGTGGATATGCAAAAATCAATGGACGCCCAGTTGAACTTTTCTCACCACCCGGCCTAGAAGGCATATGAACAAAAAAAAACTTAATTTAAAACACAAAGCTTGGTACAAAATAGGCGCCGAGACGATGCACTATACAACAATAATGATAAAACAACTCGTGAACAAAATGGGCAGAGAATGAATACAGAACTCCATCTGGGATGGTAGCTGTTTTATTTATCAAGATGAAACAGCATTCGTCGAATTATTGTCAGAAGGGGAAGAAAAAAGGATAACTGCAGCACATTCGCCACTGATTGTCATTCTTGGCCACATCCGATAATGTTTCAAGCTATCTTTCGGATCCCAACCAGGGAGTCGTGATTTATCAACCAAAGCTAACCTACCACAAATATCCTTCATCCCACAACGCCACGTCATGCACTGACCGACCAACAACCTTTCCGCTTTTTCCATCCCGTCCTAGGGCTAGGCGAACAGAGATTTGTATGGGAGCCACTGGGATGACATTTGTAGTATATGTCCAAACCACTGAAGCCGGTGTTTCCAGATGACGACACTCAGTGAATAGTGCCTTCCAATGTGTCCAAACACACACTGTCTAACCTAAGAATTACTTACATGATGATGTCGTCGAATCATATGCTCATCAAAGTGCAGCTCTACTCAACATAGTCGAACAAAGCATAGAATCGCAGTCAAACCTCACTCTACCTCAACTTCTTTAATCGACTTCAAGAAGGCCTTCGACAGTGCACCATTGACCAAGAAGTAATTTGGAAACTACTGCAACACTACGGCGTGCAGTACCCAAATCTTTATCAACCTCATTCAACAGCTGGCTGGCTATATGACAATGTCACGTGTCAAGTGATCCACAACAGAAAACACAGTGAGGCGTTCGAAATGAACACAGGAGTAAGACAAGCTGAGTGTCTATTATCACCACGGATAATATTCTTAATTGTGGTGGACTGGATTATGTGTCAAAATGTCCACAAGGAGTGAGAAGGCAGGAGTACGCTGGATCACCGATGCGAAGACTCTAGAAGATCTGGATTATACGCGTGGATGATATATGGTTAATGTCACACAAACTCGAAGACTTGCAGGCAGGCGAAAACCAACAAACTGGCTGAAGAAGCGGCCACAGAAGACAGAACTCCACCGTAACATAGAGAAGATGGAGGTGATGAAGATAACCAACCAACCAACCAACCAACAACAACGACACCAACATGCACCAATAAACGTCGACCGGAGAAGGTTGAAAGAGGTCACATCTTTCACTTATCTGAGAGGCATCCTTTCAACTGCAGGCGACACCACGAATGAGAATGTCAAAACCACAATGGGGAAGGTGAGATAGACGCTCATAACTCTGAAATCAGTTTGACAACCTTCTGTACTCTGCAGCACACACAACAAAATTAGGAATTTTAACGCCAATGTTAAGTCAGTCAGCCATTCCCTATAATATGTGAGTCTGAGACTTGGAGCGTCACGAAAAACATACCCTAGAGGCCATTGAAGACTTTTATCGACAACTACCTTCACTCAATGTTGAAGATCAAAGACAGGCCAGGAAAAATTAGCAACAAGAAACTCTTGGAACGAGTTATCCAGCAATTTATTGACCAACAAATATTCCGAAGAAAATGGAGATGGATCGGACACACACTGAGGAGACTGCAGAATGATATGGCGCACAATGCAGGCCATCGCTCGAGTAGGACCCGAATGGGAAACGATGAGTTGGGCGGCCGAGATTGATATGACGGGGATTGTGAGAGAAGCAGATGAGAGACTATAGGCAATCGTGGACCTAGATAAAGACGACAGCAGAAAAAAGGAACGAAGTGGAGATGCGTTGTTGAAGCCCTGCGTTCCACGCGGAACCCAGCGAATAATAATGATAATAAGTGAACAAATTTTTAAAGATGAATCAGTACAGACCAGTAAATATAATTGCAGAAGGTATATTATATACGAGAATGTTACCAATATAAAAAGTATACAAATATATATATAACCAGTAAAATGAATTTACTCACTGAAATGTGAACGTAGAATGAGAACGATTTGTAGCTGTAGTCATTGGTGTCTCAGGTGCAATCCATAGCACACACGTAATATCAGTAGGAGTAGTACTAGTACTCGGTTTCAATGAACTACCAAAATTATTGGACGGAGGGAAATTCCGATTAGCGATCAGCAGGGCATTGGCTAAATGTAAGCCAACACGTGATCGACCATCACATGATGACAACAGTAAAATGCAATCATCATCATTCTTCGCTGCTTCCATCAAGAGGTTAGCCTGACAATTTAAAAGATTTAAAACTAGTAGTTACTATCTATAATGGAGAATATTTATAGCTTAGGTGAATGATTTTCACATTTAGTTGTGTTCTCTGAACTGGCTGATTTAATTGCACAGCTTTCGTTGAACTGCTAGACAACATATCCATTCAGCGCTGAAGATGATGACAATGAGAGAATAACATATGGAGCTTTTATATGTAAGCGAAGTTCAACGATAGCGTCCCAGAAGTGCGAACGCTAAAATGACCTTGAACGCATGCTAGTCGTTGGCCTACGGCACCACCTGTCATTATCATAGTTGAAATATCAATGCTATTCACCAACTAAGGAGCAACTTTCACCCAGATCACCTTTTTAAGTACTGTTTGGACAATGTGTTAATAACTCGCTCGCTAGGGTTAGGATTAGGGTTAAGGTAAGTATTGGGGTTAGGGTTAGGCCTGCGGCTAGGATAAGGGTTGTAATTAGGGTTAGAATTCAGGTTAGGCTTACGATTAGGGTTACATTTAGAGCTGATGTCACTTATTCGAATTTGTTTTATTATCCACATTTTCCTGGTGAATAATCATCGATCCTCTTACTGGAAACCATAGTAATTCAACCGAGGCCTTTGTAAAACAAGATACGAGAGATAAACGATGCACAAAAGCAGCTCATCTTTAGTCACCTCGGTGAATACATGTACAGAAAAACTAGTGTAACTAACTTAGTAACTGATACTCCCTCCTCATTACACCTAGGACGTGTTTTTAAGTGATGTCAGGGAAAGATACCCTGTTTAATGTGTTTTCATGCATTTTCTTGTCAATATACATCATTTTTCATGCAAAAATTCCTCATTTTATGATTGGTCGGATCAAGGACACTAGTGCGTTCACATCTTTTGGGATGCTATTGTTGAACTTTGCCTACCATAATACATAATGTGTATATAATCACTATGACGTAAAGAAGTCTGAAATAACCAAACTATCGATATAAACTCCGAGTTATGAATATCACAGTATTTTTTTACTCCTTCTAATACTTACTCAGATTTTACTATTATTAACCACTTTGAATTCCTAGCGGAAAACAGGGCTTTAACAGAAAACCTCCACGTTGTCCTATTCACTGAAGTTACACTAGAAGGATAGTGTGGCGCATAATGTCACTCGAAGTTCTTCGCATTTCTACTGCCTCATCCGAACTGATTGACGCAAGACGACTGATTCCGGCGAGCTCCAATAATGATGATGAGGAGCAAAAGCTGCTCAAACAAAAACTAACAAGAAGTTTTCGCAACGACCGGGAACTGTGCTGGTGGGGGGTGGTGACAAAAGTGAAAGAGATGGAAAAGGCATCGACGATTGGTAACATCAGACAACTACTTAGACTTATCAGGGAAACAGATGGTGGAAGGCGAATGATGATAAGTGAAACAATCTGTGAGGAAAATGGCACCATAATTAGCTCTTACCATAGACGCCTGAAACACTGGAAAGAAAACATTGAGGAGAAATTTAATCGGCCGACAGCCATGCTCAACTTACTCAGCATCCAATACCTACCTCCCTGAATCGGATATATACACAAGTCCTCCGGCCTTAACTGAGGCTACAAAAGCCGTTACTAGTCTGAAACGAAGCAAAGCACGGAGACCTTCTGGAATGAGTCCATAGGTGTTTAAAGATGGCGGAGAAGGTTTACTGTTAGCATTAACTAAGGTATTAGGCAGCGTCTGGGAGTCAGAGGAAGTCCCATTGGGTTGGGGTAAGTCACTGATTATTCCGATATACACGATTGGAGACAAGTCTCTGTGTGATAATCACAGGGAGATTAGCTAGCTTGACTAATATGGCATCTAACGTCGTCGGCTGAATAATCAAGCGTGGACTAAGTGGTGCTCGAGAGGCACAAATACGAGAGAACGAGGCAGACTTCAGACCAGAAAGAGGGTGGGTGTATTCAACAGATTCTGCTGTTTGTGCCTTTTTCTTATTACTCAATATCGGAATATTTCGTTCATTGAAGATTCTGGAACATAGGCATACTTACCGGCGTTCAACAATCGTCATATTTCTCGACGTGGAAGCAGCATCCGATTCCTTCGACCGACAGGTACCATGGCGATGTCTCACTGTCAGGGGAATACCGAGAAAATACATCGCACTGACCAAGGCACTCACTCTACTCACACTCATGCTGCGAGCCAGATGAGAGAGAGCCTACGGAGGGACAGTTGTCATCTGAAGTCGTCATCAGACACCAAAGGGTGTCTGTCAGGTAAGCCCACTACCCCCATTTTTAATTTCCTCATAGATGTACTGATGAACTTAACTCTGACCGACTACTTCACCGACTTAGGGATTGACTTGTTACCATTAGGGAATAATCTCGTTGACTTCAAATATGCATGCGGATGTTATAGTCCATTTGGTGAGTGAAGACGCGGAGGGAAAGAAGAGTCTTCTAAACACCTTAACCAGCTAGAAATCTTCGAGTGTTTGGCATGCGATTCGCTCCTGCTGTCAAATGGAAGCTGATACTGCAGGTGCTATCCAGCTGGCTATCGACCAAAGGACCTGTGTACTGTTCAGCAGTATGCTCCGTCCTCCTCCAAGGCTGTGAGTGAGACCTGGCCATTGAGAGTGGAAGACATCAAAAATCCGGCTAGCCAGATGTCTTTGATCATAGGTAGCCGATTTCTATCTCCTGTGTAAGGTGGTAGGTGTAATAGGGTGAGCAATATTGAGGTGAGGTGTCGGTCGAGTGCTAGTTGGGTAGGTAGGTGGGAGGGAAATCAATCGATGAGGTTGTGAAGTTACACCGATTGAGATGGTTAGGACATGTGTTAGGCGTGCATTGCTGGCCATCGCCTTCCTCGACCGACGGACAATGTTAGCTGAAATAGGATGGATCAGGTTGGAAAATAGTTAACCAGCCAGTCAGTCAGTCAGTGGTGGTCAAACCAAAACTAGCCAACATGGCTTCATCAGTCAGTGAAATCCATCCACAACAGTTAGTTTGTGCCAGCCAGCCAGTCAATCAGTCACATTGAGAAGTGTACACTGGTTGGCTGGTTGGGGCTCTCGGGACCTTAGAAACCAATGAAGGCATGAGACAATTGGTGATATGAACATGAGAAGACGTTCAGTGAAGAGACTCTTTTCGACGGCGAATTCATTCACATATCTGTACAATCGCATTTATATATAATTAATTATTTGTGTATGTGTGTACATGTGGTTTGTCAAGTTTAGATAATACAAGACTGATCTAATATAGAAACAAGGTAAATCAGACAGCAACTAAAGTAACATTGAGTTAGTAAGTTAGTTGGATCACGCAATATAATTGACTAAAATGTTTCAATTCAGGTTAGGATAGCAACAGAGGTAAGTAATTACAGGTAGAGACTAAGTAGAAGTGGGATAGAGAATAATGCCATTTATATTAGAAGTGAAATTGAGCAAATAAGTTGGATGACGTAACATAAATGACTAGAAATTGAGCGTTAGTCAAGTCAGTAACAGTGGTAGTGATGTGTAGAAATTATATCGGGTGGGGGTAGAGAACAAGAAGGTTGAAAATGTAAAATATTCCAGTTGATGAGACAAACTGATACTAATGAAGCGACAAAAAAATATTAGGTAGAATTCACTTATCGGGCATTAAGATAGATTACGTCCATTGCAAGTGTAGTGATTGAACGAACTTCTTCTGTATGCAGAGTTCAGGACTTAGCAAGTGAATCGCCATTGCTTCTGCAGTTTGAAGAAGTCTGATTCGTACACCTTTAGGAAGACTACTTCGTATTCTGTAGACGACTTTGAAGTTTGTTTGGGGTGTAGCTTGGTGTCCGGAATCTATCAGATGTTCTAAGATGGAGCTGGAGAGCATCGTTTCTTTGCTTTGTAAAGCCATGTCGGTTAGTGTTCGGTGATACGTTTGGAAAGTGAACGCTGGGTACGGCCGACATACCTGACTCCACACGAGCAGGTGAATCGGTAGATACACCTTGATGAGGCCAGCAGTGGTAGCTTATCCTTCACGTTCACATGAATCAAAGGTTTTGTCGCGAAGATTAGTCGTAGTTCACTTGCGAAGAGGATCTTCTTAAGTGAGTGCGACAGTCGATTTTTCAGTGTTTCCGCAGATATATCTTCATTGAATTCAAGATTCATGTAGAGTAGTTTTTTCGGGACGCTAACCATGGGCGGCTTTTGTGGTCTAGGATTCATAGATTTTGCAATAAATCGTTCTGGATAACAATTCTCGACGAGGATTCTCTTCAGATCGTTCTGCTTATTATAGTTATTTTGAATCTGTCTTTTTTCCTTTGTACAGTAGTTACATCAAGTGTGGCAACTCGAACTGTTATACTTCGGTGCAAAGTTCAATGTTGAAACTAGTCAGTCAGTCAGTCAGTCGATCACACCATCAATACATTTTGACTTTTGTACACAACTGACTTTCTAAATGCAAATCGGAAGTTTACGCGGCTTTATTTGCTCAAACAAATTTCAAAGGTTTTTGTTTTTGAAGGTTGTTGCATATTTACACATTGTCACCAAACTCCAACTACTACTACTACTACTGCTACTTCAAACAGCTCAAGCTAATCAATAAATATGTCCATTTAAGTACTGTCTGTTATAACTACGGGGTTTATAATCCATTAAGCCTAAATTACGTATATTATAATTACACTACCGAGTGATGAACTGTTTAATTTTTGTATCCAATGCACGGTCCCTTGTGATCTATATACTCATTTCATTTGATTTTTATCACACTGCTAAAGTTGCTACACATCTGAGAGTTTCACTGAATCTTAGATCAAATCATCAGACAGGTGAGAAATTGATTTGTAAATAAATAAACAGGCGGTCGAAACTGTTCCACAATTTGTAATATTGATGCTTATCCCGGACTACCTTCTGAAGTCCACCTAATAATATCTGCTGACTTGCACATGATAGATATAGATTCGATCTCTACCTGTCACAGCTAGGTAATATTCAGAAATAAAAATTTTGTAAATTTGATCGTGACCAGGAGAGACACAGTCAGAGATCAGTCAGTTCCTCTATATGGGTCAAGAAAAAAAAGCTATTTCCAACAGGTCAGTCACTGAAGACTTTTATCAAAAGCTGCCTTCGCTGGCTCCATATATTCAAGATCAAATGGTACGCCAGAAAGAATTAGGAACAAGAAACTCTCTGAACGAACCAATCAAGATTCTACTGTTCAACAAATGGAGATGTATGGGAAACATACTGAGTTGACCCCGTTGAGTGATATGGCACTCTCCAGGGCCACGACGACTAGTGGTGTCTGTCAGGGATGCCCATTATCCCTATTTCTATGCAATTTCATCATAGATGTACTAATGGATTTAACCCTAACTCACTTCAAAGACTCAGGGATTGACTTGTTACCAAGGAATAATCTCGTTGACTTAGAATATGCACATGATATAGTCCTTCTAGGCGAGGACGCTGACAAAATTCAGCAGTCTTCTGAACACCTTGAGCTGCAATCAATCTACGAATGTTTGACATGCGATTCGCTCCCGCCAAATGCAAGATGATGTTACAGGATTGGACTAAACCGACTCCTAGATTAGAAATCGCAAGTGAAGTGGTAGACCACGTTGACCACTTCACTTACTTGGGAAGTACCATCAGCCAACGCCGACGGGTTGATCTCTGTCGAAATCGCAGTACGGATACAGAGGGCTAGTTTCGCATATGCCCGCCAGTTTACGCCGTCTCTGGCTTAGTAGACGTGATATCCGGCTATAGACCAAACGATGGGTGTACTGCACAGCAGTCCGCTCCGTCCTCCTTTATGACTAGCTGTGAGCGAGACCTGGCCATTGAGAGTGGAAGACATGAAAAGATTAGCTGTCTTCCATCATAGGTGTCTGCGTTCTATCTCCCGTGTGAAGTGGTATAATAAGGTGAGCAATATTGAGATTAGGCTACGGTCGAGTGCTAGGTAAGAAGGGAGGGGAAATCAATCGACGAGGTTGTGAAATTACATCGACTGAGATGGTTAGGACATGTGTTACGTATGCCTAGTCATCGCCTTCCTCGACCGATAGGCAATGTTAGCTGATAATATGGGGTCAGGCTGGAAAAGAGCTAGCGGCGGTCAAACCAAAACATGGCACCAGTCAATGAAATCTACAACAGTTAGTCTAGGCCACGTAGGAAGGTGTAGATTTCCTGGTTGGGGTCCTCGGGACGGTAAAAACCAATGGTTGGAAACAATTGGTGACATGGCTCAAAATCGTTCTCAATGGATGGCACAGATGCATCCACTTCTTGTGACTTGTGATTTCCAATGAAACTGTTTTGCTCTCCGTTACTACTATTCCTTTGTCTCACACCTCTGTTTACTGTCTATATTGGGCATTTCTTCTACTTTCTTCTCTTGCTTTGTGTGCTACATGGAGTGTGGTGACTTCAACTACTGCACATCGGTGCAAAGTTCTATGTCGAAAACAGACAGACAGACAGACAGACTCCAGAGCCATCCCTGGAGTGGAACCCGAATGGGAAACGACGAGTGACATGGATGAAATGACAGAATTTGGGCGACCACGAGGCCAGCTAAAGAGGATCGCAGAGAAGAGGGCAAAATGGAGACGTGTTGCTGAAGCCCTATGTGTTCCACTCGGAACCCAAGGGAACAATAATATATACTAATAATGATAATAATAATAATAATGACCAGATGAATTTTCTGTATTATATTGAACAGGCATATCACTCAAGTATTAGCTTACCTCCGCATCAGTAAATTTCACTGAAGGCCATACAGGACACAAAACTTCTTGACACGAGCGACGATATTCCCGTAGTGGAAGGATATAATCGAAACCTATTACTGAGCTTCCATGGATTTTGGCAGTTCCCAATTTATGCTCTTCAGAGTTTAAATGTTCTTGCATCGCTGAACGAAATACTATCGCTTCACAATGTTCACATCGATAGAAAATACTCTTTGAATCATCGCCATCCAGTAATGTCTAAAAATGGATAATAAAAAAACTGTTTAACAAGTGGGGTAGAAGCATCGTGACCACATTGAGAGAGAAATGCTTTATTTAGACTGAAACAGTGAAATAAGGATTCACATGGGATGGTGAAGATATAAATCAAAAGTGATTCGGAAAACTTTGCAAATTTCACACCAACCGTATACATATGAACTACTTTATAATTAACTATATCAAACAGAGAGAAAAAACAATCACTTCACTCAACAAATTTCAATTCCTACACGTTAACTAAGGCAAACTGATTTTGTATTTCTAGTTTGAAAATAAACTGAGTTATACTGTGAACAGAGAACCTACAGAGCATATTATAAGATGGTTGGGGGCAATCCGGCCAGAGGAAGCCTTGCTTGCTTGACCTAAGCTTCAATATAGACAAAAAAAATCCTCATTTAGACATTTAGAAAACAGAAAGATTGAGCGAAGAAATATTTACTTTTCAATTAGATCCTCATCTCTCTCTGGCTCTACTCTAACACACATATGTAGCATTTTTATTACAATGCACAACAGTTTACCAATCAAGTGGCACTGATATGTATGTTTGTCAACAATAATTCATCATCATCATCATCATCATCAGTCCCTTGACTTTCGTCGTGGGGGTGCTATGACAGTTCGCGCTATCAGTCTTCGCCATTCTTCTCGGTTTAGTGCTATTTTCTGTAGCGTATCCAAGGGCATTTCAGTCCACTCTTTTATGTTGTCAAGCCAGCTCTTATTCGGTCGACCTCTCTTTCGTGCTCCTCCTACTATGCCTTGTAGAATCGTTTTGGACAATGTGTCATGTCTTACCGTGTGGCCAAACCATTGTAGTTTCCGTTTCTTTACGATTGAAAGGAGTGGTCAGTGTCAAAATGTCAATGGGTTGATAATAAACGAAGAAAATCAATACACATTTAAAAGGTAGAAATGGATAGAATAAATTAATTTTACGAGGATAACACGTAATTAAACATGAAGTGGTCAGAAAATATAATAAAATAATTTGGACAATAATAATTTTTATAATTTTAAAGGTTTAGGGGGAGGGGGGCGAAATAGTCCGGTTTATACAGTCATGTAGCGATGGCCAAGGTAAGGAAAGTGGCTGTACACACAGGTTTGGATTCTACAGGTGGATTTCTATTGCTTCAACTGTCTGTAGAAGACGAACTCGTGGAGTAAAATTAAGATTAGTAGGGATGCGAGAAATAATTTTAAATGCAGTATTAACGTCAACCATATGCTCACTATCTACAAGGTGTGCTACAATAGAGCTATGAATAGATCTTGTTTGTCCTTTGCTTAACCATGTTGGATGATGTTCGGAAATACGATGATGAACCTGCCTAATTGTACGCCCAATGTAGGTGGCTCCGCAGCTGCAGTCGAACTGGTAGATACACATAGAAGAGCAAATTTAGATAGTTAATAATTATTTCTAGAACATAAAATACGGGTGATAGTGAAGAGACAACGTACCTCTGCTGCATAATAAGCTCTCTTAACTGCATTTCTATTTAAATAATAACCCAGCGCCTGAAGAATGCAGTTAAAAGAGCTTATTATGCAGCAGATGTATGTTGTCTCTTCACTATCACCCGTATTTTATGTTCTAGAAATAATTATTAACTATCTAGATTTGCTCTTCTATGTGTATCTACCAGTTTGACTGCAGCTGCGGAGCCCGCTGTATCTGGCGTACAATTTAGGCAGCTTCATCATCCTTTTTCCGAACATCATAATTGTGTGTATTAGTTTTCTTCGTCAATTGTCACTCCATCGACATTTTGACACTGCCTTCTTTCGATGAAAGCGAAAATAAGGATGGGGACGTGGAATGTTCGTACAATGTACGAAGCTGGGAAGGCTGCTCAGGTAGCCGCAGAAATGAGGAGATATAGAATAGAAGTGTTGGGAATCTGCGAGAGCAGATGGAACGGATGTGGAAGGAGCCAACTATCAACTGGAGAGACAATAATCTACTCCGGTCACCCAGAGGACGATCACGAGCACACCGAGGAAGTAGCCATCATGATGTCACCAACAGCGGCTAAAGCTCTCATGCAGTGGGAACCAATCTTCTCCAGGATAATGACAGCCAGGTTCAACTCAAAAGGAAAAAAGGTTACAATCATTCAGTGCTACGCGCCTACAAATGCCTCAGAACATGAGAAGAAGGAGGATTTCTACAGTCAACTACAAACAGTAATGGACAACGTCCCAAAGAGCGATATCAAAATCCTGATGGGAGACATGAATGCGAAACTGGGAGGAGACAATACAGGAAGAGAACTCACCATGGGTCGTGAGGCCCTCGGTGAAATGAACGAAAATGGCGAACTCTTCTCAGACTTCTGCGCCTTCAATGATTTGGTGATTGGTGGCAGTGTGTTCAAACACAGGGATATACACAAGGCAACATGGATTTCACCAGATGGACACACCAAAAACCAGATAGACTTCATTTCAATCTCAAGGAAGTGGAGACGGAGCCTACTGGACACAAGATCGAGGAGAGGAGCAGATGTCGGTTCAGACCACTATCTGGTACAAGGGACTTTCAAGGTGAAGCTGAAAGCCTCGAGGATACCTGGGGATAGGCCACAATGCAAGTTCAACACTCACAAACTGAAGGACACAATCACACAGGACATTTTCACTGCAACTGTCAGAGCAAAGCAGGAAACACTACGTGGCACCACTGAGGAATCATCCGTGGAAGACCATTGGAACTCTCTGAAGGTAATTTTCAACGAAACGTGCTCAACGGTTTTAGGAAGAAAGAAGAAACAAGACAAGGAATGGCTCTCAACAGACACTTGGAAACTAATAGAGGAGAGGAGAAAGGTGAAAGAGAAAATGATTCAATGCAAAGATGGACAAGAGAAAGAGACGCTGAACTCAACTTACACAGCACTGGACAAAGAAGTGAAGAAGAGTGCCAGGAAGGACAAAAGACAATTCTACGACAACCTGGCTACTGAAGCTGAGAAGGCAGCAGGCAAAAGGGACCTGAGGACACTATATCAGATAACCAAGTCTCTATCCGGGAAGAGATCAACACAAGTGAAACCTATAAAAGACAGCCAAGGGAAGCCAATTACCAAAGAAGAAAGACAGATTAAACAATGGGTGGACCACTTCAAAGGACTCTTGAACCGACCACCACCTGCAACTCGTCCAGTAATACCAACAACAGCACGTACACAACTGCAAGTTGACACCAATCCTCCAACGAAAACTGAAGTCATAAATGCAATCAAGCTTCTGAAATCTGGAAAAGCAGCTGGACCAGATGGAATACCCCCGGAAGCACTGAAAGCGGACCCAGAAACGGCGGCAGATATGCTGACTCCATTACTGCAAAAGATCTGGAAAGACGGAAAGGTGCCTACTGACTGGAGGAAAGGTTACCTGGTGAAACTACCAAAGAAGGGCGACCTGGGACTCTGCAAGAACTGGCGAGGTATCATGCTCCTGTCGACGCCAAGTAAAATCCTGAGTCGCATCATCCTGGAGAGAATCAAGGACGCACTGGATACAGAACTCCGACCAGAACAAGCTGGATTCAGGAAAGGCAAATCATGCTCTGACCAAATTGCAACTCTACGCATTATCATCGAACAAAGCATGGAATGGCAATCAAATCTCTACCTCAACTTCATAGACTTTGAGAAGGCCTTCGACAGCGTTGACCGCGAAGTAATTTGGAAACTACTCGAGTACTACGGCGTACCCCAAATATTCATCAACCTTATTCAACAACTGTACGACAACGGCACATGTCAAGTGATCCACAACGGAAAACTCAGCGAAGCGTTTCGAGTAAACACAGGAGTCAGACAAGGGTGCTTATTATCACCAATGATATTCCTAATTGTGGTGGACTGGATTATGCGTCAGACAGTGGGAAACGAGAAGACAGGGATATCCTGGACCGACGTGAAGAACCTAGAAGACCTGGATTTTGCGGATGATTTATGTTTGATGTCACACAAAATCGAAGACTTACAAGCAAAAACCGACAAACTGGTCGAAGAAGCAGCAAAGACAGGACTCCAGGTGAACATACACAAGACGGAGGTCATGAAAATAACCAACCAACAACAACAACAACAGCAGCAACATCCAGTGCCAATCACCATCAACGGGAGGGATTTGAAAGAGGTTACTTCTTTCACTTATCTAGGGAGCATTGTCTCAACCACAGGAGGAACGGACGAGGATGTTAAATCGCGAATCGGGAAGGCGAGAAACACATTCATCAACCTGAAACCAATCTAGAAATCTTCGTCACTCAGCATCAACAACAAAATTCGGATTTTCAATACAAACGTGAAGTCAATTTTACTTTACGGATCAGAAACTTGGCGGGTCACCAAGAATATTTTCAAAAGGTTGCAGACCTTTATCAACAACTGTCTTCGCTCCATACTGAAGATTAGATGGCCAGAAAGAATCACAAACAAGAAGCTATGGGAACAAACGAAACAGGAACCAATCGCCCAACAAATATGCAGGAGAAAGAGGAGATGGATTGGACACTCGCTGAGGAGGCCGTTGAGTGACATCGCGCGTCAGGCCCTCGAGTGGAACCCGAAAGGGAAGCGACGAGTGGGACGTCCAAGGGTGACATGGAGGGGATCGTGTGAGGAGGAGATGAAACAGTATGGAATAACATGGACGCAAGTGAAAAGTACAGCAGAAGACAGAAGCAAGTGGAGGCGTGCAGCTGAAGCCATATGTTCCATTAGGAACCCAAAGGAACAATAATAATAATAATTATTATTGTTGACAAACATACATATCAGTGCCACTTGATTGGTAAACTGTTGTGTATTGTAATAAAAATGCTACATATGTGTGTTAGAGTAGAGCCAGAGAGAGATGAGGATCTAATTGAAAAGTAAATATTTCTTCGCTCAATCTTTCTGTTTTCTAAATGACCTAAGTTTCGTGATTGTTGGTACTCTCACCAGTGAGCAAGGTCCCTCCTGAGATTCGCACCCGCGTCACCCAGTTAGATCTGCAGTCAGAGACATTACCACTGAGGTATTCGGGCCCACGATTGACCTCCTGTGGGATTGTATTGGACACTTTGATTAGACACACTAGTCATTGACTAATATCAATGTGTCTAGTCCTTTGTTTTGGTGCAGACTGAATTCTATTGTCAGTCAAGTTTGCTATGCGGCCACCACCATGCTAGGTGCCTCAGTGGTAACGTCTCTGACTTCAGTACAGGGTGAGACGGGTTTGCATCTCAGAAGGGACATGAGTTCTTTCAAGATTGCACACACGCCTTGCTGACTGGTGAATGCGAACAAATACGAAACTTAGATGAAGAGAGGCTTCCTGTGGTCGATCGCCTCCAACCATCTAATATTAAAAATTCACAGGGCACCGTGAGATGCTGAGCCACATTGCAAAATTGACAGGCTGACAGAATTCAGCCTGCACCGACACCGAGGACTAGCTGGACACATGATAGTAGTTACTAACAAGTGTGTAATCTAGGTTACAAGGATATATATATAAAGCACACATATGACTTAGAGAAACTATATCTAAAATGTAACATTTTATTACAGCAATCCCTCAGCATCTTTTCGTTCTTCGAAAGTTATTTCCCGATCGACATAGCTGCTACCTACTATGAAGTGGTGATCGCACTTGCACAGTCAATTATCCAACGAGCTACAACACTACCAGACAGTCAGAAAGTAGTAAGTATCCTTGCAAATCCCACCAAGTGTGTTTATTCATTATTCATTATTTAATCCCACCTGGCGAATAGAATGAATCTGGAAAATTTCACTAAACACCTATCAGGACATTCTTTGGTTACTTCATTCACATGATGACTTACATATGTAGTGATAGGCATTGGAAGATAGGGTAGAGAAATCCCTACTTGACTGGATCTCAGGGGATACTTACTTGTATGTGTGCTGCTCCATCAGAGCACAGAAGGAAAGATTACACTACTCATCGATATGTTTTTATAACATCCACATACACATCCTGACAGACTGTAGTTCACACAAAGCAAATAATTTCTACAGAAAGATGCTTCGTTCACTGACTGACTGATTTCAACATAGAACTTTTCACCGATGTGCAGCAGTTCGAGTCACCACACTCCCCCCCCAATTAGCACACAAAGCAAGAGAAGAAAGTAAAAACAAATGCAAAATAGAGATAGTAAACAGAGATGTGAGGCAAAAACAATAGTAAGATGTAAGAACCATATAGTTCTATTGGGTATTATAAGTCACAGGGAGTAGATGCATCTGTGCCAGCCCCATTGAGTGAGAACGATTTCGAGTCATATCACCAATCGTCTCAAGTCTTCATTGGTTTCTACTGTCCCGAGAACCCCAACCAGCCAAGCAGTCTACATTTCTCTACGTGACTGACTGGCTGGCTGACTAACTCTTTTCCAAACTGATCCATCCTATTTCAACTCACATTGTCCGTCGGTCGAGGAAGGCGATGGCCAGCAATGCACGCCTAACACATGTCCTAACCATCTCAATCGGTGTAACTTCACAACCTCATCGATTGATTTCCCTCCCACCTACCTACCTACCTACCTACCTACCCAACTAGCACTCGACCGACACCTCACCTCAATATTGCTCACCCTATTACACCTTCCACTTTCCACGGGAGATAGAAGGCAGGTACCTACGATCAAAGACAGCTGGCTAGCCGGATTTTTAATGTCTCCCACTCTCAATGGCCATGTCTCACTCACAGTCATAAAGAAGGAGGGAGTGGACTGCTGTGCGGTACACTCGCCAACCACACATGTGGTCCGGGGTTCGATCCTCAGCCGACGTACTCCTAAACCTCACTAGACCGGTACTAAGGCTGGAAAAGACCGAAGGTTGGGTGCGAGGTTAGCAACCCTATGCCGTAAAAGTATTTCTTTTAGCATAACAGTGACCATTGTTTGAAAGTGTCAGCATAACACATATAAGGAGGGTATATAAAAATTTTTTTAAAGTAGTATAACATACGTTTGTGGTTCCCAAATTTTTGCTGTCTGTTGTGTTGACATTTGATTTACTTTGGTGTTTACGCCCACGAATATGAGCGTCTAATTGCTCCAAAGAATTCATTTTTACATCACACAAAGAACAAAAGAGACTGCCATCAGGTAACAAAAACTTTTGCTTCATATCTGCATTAAAATATTTTGAGTTCGAATCAATAGAAACCATGTTCACAGGTGATTCATGATCAGAAGTTGAATTTGTCAATGTTCTAGAAGATGGCTTACACATATCCCAAGATAGATCTTTGGGAGACGTTGATTCAGGTGTGGTAAGTACTGGTAGTGAAACTTTCAATGGTTGGTGAATATGACTGACTGAGTTAGATTTTTGCAAACTAAGGCATTTTAAACGATGCTTTTTGCCTTGTTCATGTAATCTGAGAACATTTTCAGTATCACACCGCACATTGCAGACATTGCAAGCAAATTGCAGATTACTCATCTGAAAGATTACACACACACACGAAAAAAAAAGTAGAATTATTTTGAGGGTGAAAAACAGCAACCCTTTAAATCTAAATGTGAAAGGCCCTGGAACTTTCACTACTGAGGCTACGACAAGTAATACACAACCCATATTCTTAGCGTTTACTTTATTTACTGCAAATAACTCACATGAATAGTACAATACTGTTTGATAGACTCTGTGTGCAGAAACATTTGAGTCTTTACAATTATATCATAGTTTTCATATAATGGATCACAAAGTTTTTAGCATAAGCCTACCACCACCAATATTACCCACTATATGCATTTTTCCATGATAGTAAACAATACATTATAGTATTACTATATTCAGTACAAAACTGATCACGAGCTGACATCAGTTACAGAACTATTGGAAGACCTGACACAGTAATGAACAGCTGTTTTGTCCCAGTCTGGGACTGTTTATCCATCCATACTCACCCAACAACCGACATTCGAACCCAGGACCTTCTGGTTGCGAGAAGAGCTCGTAGACGGTTGTTAAGCTATTGGAACCCGACCCAATTCAGATTATTACTCTGTCATACTGTCTAGGTTTAGATATCACAACTGGGAAATATTCACTGTCAGTAGACTGATTAACAGGAGCATTCATATTCGCAAAATAAATCAATATTCACAAACAGCTATCATATATATTATATTTATACCAACAAGCATTGTATAATAACTTTAGCGGATTCCAAACGCCTAAGGATCTATATTTCAGCTTTAGTTGATAGATAAGCAACAAAGAATCACATTTATCATCAGGCTTCTTAACCTTGCCTAGTTAACTAGCTTGCTAGTTCTCTAGCCGGTCCCAAGCCCGGGTAAAAAGGGAGGGTTGGGCTGCTACCTTGACGTGGTGGTCGAGCCTGCCTGCGTATCGCAACGAACCAACAGGCTACACCGGCTACACTGGAACTATTCTTCCTGCACGTCCTATCATGCCAGGAAGGTTGTTAGGATAGCGAGCGATTTGACTAAAAGCAGTTACCGGCAAAGTGTAAGCATTTCGTTTTTACACTACGCTGGAGGTGTGTGGGCAAACTCCTACTCCTGGGGAACAGGGATATAACACCAGTGAGGTGATGCCCATATGGATGTGGATTGTCAAAATTGTCAACTGGACAGTCAGTAATCTACTACGGTCTGGTCACCCAGACGACAACCATGAGCACAATGAGGCAATGAGTGGCCATCATGATGTCAACAGTGCCAACCAAATACCTAATGCAGTGGGAACCAAAATCATCCCGCCTGATCCTGACAGCATGATTCAACTCAAAAGGAAGGAAGGAAGGAAGGTCACAATTGTCCAATGCTACGCACAGTGCTACGAACAACGCGGAACAAGACAAAAAGGAAGATTTTTACAGACAACTACAAACAGCAATGGACAACATTTCGAATGGTGACATCAGAATCCTCATGGCTGGCTGGCTGGATTCAACATAGAACTTGGCACCGACGTGCAACAATTCGAGTTGCCACGTTCCAAATAGCACACAAACGTAGACAGGAAAATGAGTGAAGAGAATCAATAGAGTTTTGACAAGTATAAGAGTGAAACACAATGAGTAATGGTAGAAAGGAATATGAAAGATTACACAGACTGAATACATCTGCGTAAGCCATTGACAACGATTTTCAGCCATGTCACCTATTGTCTGTCTCCAGCCATTGATTCTTAGAGTCCCGAGGGCGGGCCCCAACCCGGAAGTCTGCATCTCCCTCCCTACCTGACTCAGTTTAACTGTCAGGGATTTCATGGATTGATGAGGCCATGTTTTTGTTTGACCACCACTTACTCTTTTCCAACCTGCACCTATATCAGCTAGTAATGCCCGTCAGTCGGGGGAGGCGATGGTTAGGCATGCGCAGCACATGACCTAGCCATCTCAATCTATGTAACTTTATAGCCTCTTCGAATGATTTTCCCTCTTTGCCCAACACTCTACGCCTAACGTCAACATTACTTACCTTATTATACCACCTAACGCGAGAAAGAGATCGTAAACATCTGTGGTCAAAAACAGACAACCTTTTCATGTCTTCAACTCGTATTGGCCATGTTTCAGAGCCATAGAGAATCCTCATGGGCGATATGAACGCCAAACTGGGAGCAGATAGTACAAGAAGAGAACTCATCATGGGTCGTGAGGCCCTCGGAGAAATGAAAAAGAAAGGAGAATTATTTGCAGAATTCTGTGCTTTCAATGATTTCGTGGTCGGAGGAAGCGTGTACAAACTCAAGGATATACACAAAGCAACATGGATTTCACCTGATGGGCATACCACGAACTAGATAGATTTCATCTCAATGCTACTCAATGTGAAGCTGAAATCCTTAAGGACAACTGGAGGCAGGACACAATTCAAGTTCAACATTCACAAACTGAAGGACAAAAGTACAAGGGATGCCTATGCTACAGATCACATCAGATCGGGGCAAAATCGGAGACACTATGTGGCATTACTGAGGACACCTGCGTGCAAGAGCATTGGAACTCTCTGAAGGCAATATTCAAGGACGTGTACAACTGTTCTAGGAAAGGAAGAAAGAAGAAACAAGACAAGGAATGGCTCTCAACGGATACATGGAAGCTAATAGAAGAGAGAAGCATGGTGAAAGAGATGACTCAATGCAAAGATGCACAACAGAAGGAGAAGTTGAGTTCAATGTACACTGCACTGAATAAAGCAGTAATGAAGAGTGCTAGGAGAGACAAAAACAAATCTACGACACACTGGCAACAGAAGCATAACAAGCCGCAGGCAATAGAGATATCAGGACATAATATCACATAACCACGTATCTATCTGGAAAGAGATCAAGCCAGATGATGAAACCACTAGAAGATGGTCAAGGGAACCTGATTACCAAGGAGGAGAAACAAATAAAACAATGGGTTGATGACTTCAAAGGACTCTTGAATCGACCATCACCTGAAACTCCACTAGATATACCACTAACAGTACTCACGGAAATGCCTGTCAATGGACACCAATCCTCCAACGAAAGCTGAAACTCTGAATGCGATCAAGCTACTGAAGTCCGTAAAGGCAGCAAGACCAGATGGAATCACCCCACACACACACACACTCCAGAGCACTGAAAACGGATCCAGAGACTGAAGTAGATGTGCTCACGCCATTACTGCACAAGGTTTTGAAGGAGGGAAGGGAAGGTAACCAACGATTGGAAGAAAGGCTGGCTACCACGTCAAGCTGCCAAAGAAGGCTGACATATGGATCCGCAAGAACTGACTGGCGTGGAATAATGCTCTTGTCCACGCCAAGTAAAATACTAAGTCGTGACATCTTGGACAGACTAAGAGATGCACTGGATTGATATGACGGGGACTGTGAGAGGAGGAGATGAGAGACTATAGGCAACCGTCGACCCAGATAAACACGACAGCAGAAAAAAAGAACAAAGTGGAGATGCTTTGCTGAAACCATCTTATAGTTCCACTAGGAACCCAAGAGTATAATCGTAGCAGTATATAATACTGTAAACGTTTAATTAAAGCTTCCATAGTAAGATGGTAATTTCGGCCTTCAAGAAACTTAGAGATGTGCAAGTTAAAAGTTTACAATCGCGAAGAGAATTATTCTTCCCAGAAAAAATTAGATCCCCAGAAATGATACATCTCAGGAGGGATATGAGTTCCTTCAAGATTGCAGATACATATGCCTTGTTCATTAGTGAGTACCAACAAATATTAAAACTAGGTCAAGCAAAGCTTCCTTCTTATAGCCTCCAACTATGTGATAACATGCATTCGTGTTAGGCTGGATCACAATGGATGTATGACTCATTCAAAATAAGAGTTCTCGAAATAAAGCTAAATATCACTTGTAGTAAATTAAATGAAACGTAGAAGAGCAATCATAAACAATTCAATAAATTCTAAGTGAATAAAAGATGCATGAGTCATATTCTTACGGAGTGATTATATATGTATATATATAAAGGCCTTCGACATCGTCGATCGAGAGGTGCTTTGGCAACTACTTCGCTACTATGGGGTCCCACCGACAATTATACATCTCATCCAACAGCTGTACGACAATGCTGCATGCCAAGTAATCCACAACGGGAAACTTACGGAATCCTTCGAAGTGAGGACAGGAGTAAGACAAGCTGGCTGCCTACTATCGCCAATGATTTTCCTGATTGCAGTAGATTGGAGAATGCGACAAACAGCGGGCAATGAGGAAACAGGCATAAAGTGGACTCACACAAAAAGAGAACTTCGAGGATCTGGACTTCACCGATGACATATATATGTCTGATTTCCCACAAACTGGAAGATATGCAAGCGAAAAGCAACAAGTTGGCAGAAGAAGCATCCAGAGAAGATAGGACACCATTCAGGTGAACATAGAGAAAACAGAGGTAATCAAGATTCCTGGACAAGAACAACAACAACAGACAACGATCAGCATAAATGGGAGGAACCTGAAAGAAACAACCTCTTTTACCTACCGACCTGGAAGCACCGTTTCAACTACAGGCGAATGGAACTGACGAGGATATCAAAGCAAGAATCGGAAAAGCAAGACAAGCTTTCACTACTCTCAAGTCTGTGTGTAGGTCAACAGCACTCAGCATCAAAAATAAGATCCGGATTTTCAACTCCAATGTGAAGTCACTGCTACTGACTGTACGGTTCAGAGACTTGCACTGCGCGTCATAAAGAGCATCTCAAACAAACTACAGACCTTCATCAACAGTTGTCTTCGCTCAATACCACTCAAGATCAGATGGCCGGCCAGAAAAGATCAGCAACAGAGAGGGATCTCTGGCAATGAGCGAACCAACCAGGCACCGATTGTGAAACAAATAGGCAGGAAGAAATGGAGATGGATTGGCTGGCCATACTCTGAGGAAACCATCAAGTGACATCACTAGACAAGCCATTGCTCGAGTGGAACGCGAAAGGGAAGTGGCGAGTTGGTCGTCAGTGCAAGGGTGACTTGGAGGAGGTCTGTAGGGGACTTATGTTAGAGTTCACTAGTATTACAAAATATGAGAAATAAAATTCAAGTCAATGGAATGTTAAGTAACAGTATATTACCAAAAATGCAACGACACGTTATATCAACAAAAGGGTTACTTGGAAATAAAGTTTAAGTCCTCTGCTACAGATTATTTATATAACCCACGGAGACGTTAATTGTTTGGACGGAGTAGGTTGTAGCTGCTGTGTCCCGGTTGTAGAATTGTCTTCGGTTGAGCGTAGTGGACTTCTACAATAAATTCGAAAGATACAACACGGTGAGAGCTGAGCTAGTAAGCCGAAGAAACCAAGGAGATGACGAAGCCTCCAACAGCAGAGTGTATTTTTCAATCGTTCACGGAAGCCAAGTGTATTTCAACAAGAAGCGTTTTAAACAAAAATTATGTACAATATGTCTAATTTCTACAAATAACCAAAAAGTGTACAATCACATTGTTACGCACTCCACAGGTCATGTGAAGAGGAAATGAAAACGCGTGGGCAGACTTGGAGCCAGGTGAAGACTCTAGCAGAGAACCGAACGCAATGGAGACGCACGGCTGAAGCCCTATGTTCCTCTAGTAGTTAAAGGAAACAATAATATATATATATCACTGGGACCCATACAAATTCGATCGAAGGATTTTGATCACAATTTGAAAAACGCATGATGAGCTGGTCCAAAAAACATATAATACACACAATCATTTCATTTAGACGAATATGTGCACAGAAACTGGTTTCAGATGTCATTATTTAGTATACATTTGCCCTAAATACACTTCCCACATGATAAATGCATGTTTCGTGGGACGAATTTGATAGGTTATTCAGTGCTAGTTTGTTGGCTAGAGAGTTAGCTTACTACATTTTATAGTTGCTCTTTTACCCTAATGTATAATTACATGCAAGTGAATGCATTGTAATGGTCAAGTTGTTTTTGGAAGAGATACAGCTTAATTTTAATGATTTAGATATATAGAAAATTGCAGTAGATATCTGGAGGCAGTGAAGCCATATATGAATATATTGATATAATTATGAGCAATAGATTGTGCTCAAAACATCATCCTAATCTAAATTAGAAGAAAACGACGAGTGGTAGTTCATTACAAAACTGCTGATAACACTCGCTATTTGTCTTAATACAGATAAATTAATCGTAACCAAAAGCCAGAATACATTGAGAATAAAATAAATTCGGAATCAACTCATATAATAAAAATGTGTAGATATGGTAAGCTGATGAATATGTACTCACATTTTTACGATGGTTATCAGGACGATGTAATTACGTAAGAATCGGAAATGACGACTAATTATCCAACAGACTGTACTGCTATACGTCCAGTACTGACCTGAAAAACAGAAAGCAAAGAGCGGGTTACCAGGATGATCATACAAGTGTCGCATGCCAGTAAGAATAAGAACCATCACTCGTGATCAAAGGCTATATTTACAACCAGTTCTATTACAGAGAGTAGGCTTCTTCCAATTGGTTGCTCACAGCATTGTCTTGGGACACTAATCCATACACGTCACGCAGCCAACCTGAAATCAAAGAGGGGTACAGTTAAGACATAAGAATTATCTTACACTATACCTTCTCACCGGTAAGAGCATTGCCCCTAGTGTTGGGCTACTGTGTCTACAGACCTAGCTTGAACTATGACTAGCTGTGGAAACAGTTGCAGCTTACTGAAATGTGTTAATGGGTTATAAAACAGAATGTTGCTCCCGAATTCTCTATGTGAAATCACTAAGTACCTCTATAACGGTCTATGACATTTAAGAGCTCTTCCTCTAGTTGGTGCCCCCCCCTAGTAACATTAATTTTTACCCCTGCTTCAAAACTTAGATATCTCGTTACTAACATCTATTAGTTAATTGTTTTAATGGCTTTTAATCTCGTATTTTCACCCCACCCCCCTATACCTAAAACTGGTAATTATTATTGACTAAACCGCATGATTGATATAATTGCTGTAAAATAAACTAGATATTAGTGTAGAACCGATGATGAGGAACTTCGAAGACAGACGGAAAACGGCAGTTATTGTTCAATCAGGCTTGTATGTATCCAAAACGTTGCCATGTGGGTTAGTCAATGCTCCATCGGTATTTCAACATCTCACTTAAAATGAACTCGAACACAATGTACATCGAGGTACAGGCTCTTTAAAGTAAGAAGTTGACATTCCTATATTCACTTTGTGAAAGTCGGTGTTATTACAAATAAAGCATAATATTACCTATAAGGAAACATTAGTAAACAGCGAGTATACATCAAGTGACAACATAGTTTTCATATTAACATTAACATTACCAATGCAATTAATGAATTCAAATTTAGATGCAAAGACTAGCTACATGCTCGCCGTCTAAACCGATCTTGCAGTTCTGTTATCCCCCTTTGAGACATTATGATAACGTGAAGCTCCCGTGTCAAAAATGTAACGAAATGGTAGTTCAGATTTGTGAATTTACAGCAGGTCATAGAGTTAAGGTATGATAGATCCAGAGACTTTCAACTTTTTATACGACTAATGTCAACAAAGAATCGTTATTTATAAGTTTTGAAACCTGTGTGATTTGTTTCTCTATCACTTTGACCTTGTTCTTTTCGCACTACAATACATGTGCGGGCATTGTAATAATGAATTAACAAGTATATTTTGACGTGGACTCGGTTATGCTTCCAAAATTCTGACTCATCTAACAAGATATTTAGTAGTTTGGCTGTTGTGAGACGAAACACGTTAGTCCCTGTTGAAGACTAATAAGTCACTGGCACAGATTAGGCATGCATAAGAGAACAAGTCGCAACACAAGACTATCGGCATCACGCACTTGTTGTTACCTTTGAAAACTGAGACCATTGGGGAGGAGCTGGCATCAAAAGAATTACCATGAGAATGAATTTCCGAGCTTGTAACTTACCCTACTGTGTCCATAAGTCCAGGGGAGACCTATCAAGCTATCTGCCGTATCAGTAAGGGTAGAATATAATGACCACCAAAATAACCTCGAATAGCCAAACATACGACACCAATATAAAAACGTGCATATATAGATGAAGTACACGGACTAAGTTTTAACCTCGCCTAGATTTCTAGCTCACTAATTTTCTAGCCGGTCCCAAGCCCGGATACAGAAGGAGGGTTGGGGCGTGGTGCTAGCAACTCCACCCCCAAAACTTAACCAAATTGCTACAGAAACCTCAACGCACAAATATATTAAAAATACTAGAAATATAAATACACGGACTAAGTTTTGAGTGTCATCTAGACCTAGTATTTCAGTATTGTAAGGATAATAGGCTGATAGGATGGAATAAAACATACATTTATGAAGAGGGAATCATTGTAGATTGGTATGTAACTGCCATTGGTGGATATAAAGTGGTTAGAGACAATTACCGTCACTCGTCAACATTACCCATGTCCCCAGAAAGCAATTGCCCTCATTTTCCCTGTTCGCCCATGTTACTTTCGAAATTGGCCCACTGTTTTTTCCAATGTACCCATTTTTGAAGAGGAAAGTGTCCACATTTTTACCCACAAATCACAGGTATGAAAATTTCTCCGACTGGGATAATGCGACTATCTCGAGGAAACCATGTACCCAAATTGGTTTGGACTAAATTTAGAGACTCCAATTAAGACCTGAGGGTAGCGTGTCGGCAGCATGTCAACGACCGTAATTCTTTGAGCCCGCGAGTAAGATCAACAAGCGATGTAATCATAGTCGCTTGTGATTGGCCAGTTTGTCATTAGAGTTGCGGTAATTTCAAACGTCATTCAGCGGCATGGTGATGTAATAAAAACAAAACCTATATTATAACACTAATAAATGTTTTATCTTCTTCACTTGCAGAAAGATACTCAGAAGCCAAGAATTGCAGAATATAAACATTAACGAAGACCAGTAAAACTGTTACACTCTACGACTGGGCTCCCGCACTTTTTAAAAGCTGATTTCGGGGAATAAACGTTTCCCTGAACAGCTGGTGTTCTGTTTTAATTACCTGTGTGTCTGCTACTTTTCTCGTTACAAATTAGTGTCGGAGGTATTCCAGACTCAGTCTAAACATGAAATCGGACTCATTCGGACCTCCTGCAATACTCTCCAACCAGAAAGCCAACACACATCCTTCATCCGCAGGATACATTCTCCCTGTGTGAGGGCCACCACCTATGGATATCAACAGCAACTATGCGCTGTGGAACTTTCGCATGGAGTCTCTCCTCACAGATCTATCTACACAAGCTCAGTATACTCAGATCATGTTAGCGATGAGTGATGCCGCGTTAGGTCGTGCAATCACTGGGAGATTCTCCCCGTCGGAGACGCTCAACGACAACTGGCGCAACCTAGTTGAATGCTTCGCAAAACCTTCTAGTGCATCCGCATACATGCGCTCTTTCCTAAGCCATCGTCAAGAACCGGGTGAGACAGCTGCCAACTACCTTCACCAGTTTCGTGAGATTGCGTCTTACGCCTTTCCTACCCCCACCAATGCGAACCACGATGAAGCCATTTGTACCCGCTTTGCACGAGCTCAAATGCCAGCTATTGCGTCAACCGGAAAAATCTATCTCAGAGACTCCCGATGTAGTCAAACGCTTCGACAGCTTGGAGCATATTCTTTCGTCAACTGCCAGTACTTCCTGTTATGCACTAGGGACCACTGGCCGAAGAACACTCGTCCTAGCTCATCGTCAACATCGCCTTAACGTTCCATCACCATTCCAACTTACAACTCCACCGGCAACCCCCTTCAAACCAAATGATGAGCCCAGCAGATGTTATTATTATTGTCATCAGTTCGGTCACAGAGCATGGAAATGTGGACATAATAAAAAACCTCAAGGTGAGCCATCTCTTAATGTGCCCTTATTCAGTCAATGTTTGAAATCCCCACTTATCCTTGAGGGTAAAGTTAACGGTGTAGATGTAGCTTTTCTGGCCGACACTCGAGCATCGTCCACTGTTGTCCGCACAAAGTTTCTTCAACGACTGGGGGCCAACCCTAAACCTCTGATCAATCAGCTGCAGTTAATTACCGTCAACGGAACCGCTATTAAGACAATGGACTCCGTCGCCCTCGTCATGAATTTATAAGGGTTCACCTGAACTCATTCTCTTGTCATGTGTGATGTTGTAAGATGGGACGTCATACTACGTGTTGATCAGTTAGTCACAGTCAGTGTGCCAATGCTTGTACACTGCCCCAGGTGACTACGTGGACATCAATGCTAACCTTTACCTCAACTCAAAAGACCCTACCGACACTCTGACTTTGCTGCAAGAGTATAGCGACGTGTTTGGCGATGAGCACGTTATGGGACAAACTAGTGTTGTCCAACACGAGATCAAGATACGGGATAACTTGCCACTTCGGATGCCACCTCGGCGGGCGCCCATTCATTACCAACAACAAGTGGACACGATGATGGCAGAAATGTTACAAAAGAAAGTAACTAATAATCCGTCCACTCCACCATTGGCAACCCCTATTGTTCTTGTGAAGAACAGAGATGGCTCTCTCCATCTGTGAGTAGACTACCGTCGTCTAAATGCAGTCACACAATGAGATTCTTTTCCCTCACCTCTCATAGACGCTACACTAGATGCTTTGGGTGGGGCTCAGTGGTTCTCCACGTTATACCTGGCTTCTGGCAGTTGGAAAGTCGAAATGCGTCCTGCATTTGTTGCGCCTACGGGGTTGTATGAATTCGAAACCGTGCCATCTGGCCTGTCTAATGCCCCTGAAACGTTTCAACGGCTCATGTAGACAATACTCGCAGGGCTAGTCCCTAAACAATGCCTCATTTACCTGGACGATATCATCGTTTTCGGACAGTCCCTCGAAGAACACCATGCCAACCTCCCAGCCGTATTCCAAAGCTTGCGCACGAATAATCTTAAGCTGAAAGCTTCGAAATGCCATTTCCTGCAGAAATCTGTTACTTTCCTTGGTCATGAGATTACTTCACAAGGAGTTAGCACCGATAGAAGCAAAGTACATGCGATCCTCAAATGGCTTATCCCTTAATCGACAGCGGACGGACGTAGTTTCATGGGACTTGCTTCTTATTACCATCGTTTCGTTCAAAATTTTGCCTGTATAGCAGCCCCCGTTCATCGATTAACGGAAAATGGACGGAAATTCGTTTGAACTAATGAGTGCCAGGTAGCATTTAATACGCCTAAAACATGCTTAACTTCTCCCACTTTTCTAGCATTTCCAAATAATTCGCCCGACAGTGGCCCCTTTATCCTGCATACTGACGCTAGGGCACAGGTGATAGGAGCTGTCCTTTCACAGATGACTTCTCACAGACTGGTGCGAGTAATAGCATACGCTAGGCGGCCTCTGGACAAGAGAGAGACAATATATTCTACGACTCGCCGTGAGATGTTGGCTCTTGTGTACTTTCATACTTACTTTCGCCATAATATATTGGGGCGTAAATTTTCGGGCAGGACTGATCACAAGGTGCTACGGTGGTTGCAGAATTTTCATGATGCGGAGGGCCAGCTTGCCCACTGGCAGGAACGTCTACAGGAGTTTGATTTTATTCATGAATACCATCCCGGAAAACGACATGCTGACGCCGATGCTCTCTCACGCCTGCCAAATTGTGAAACCACAGTGAATGTGTTATTCAGTGATGCAGTTGATATAGACTGGGCCTGCCTGTAAGCGGCGGACACAGACATACAACCTGTTTATTTACGACAACAGCACGGCAACAATAAACCAACGTATAAGTAATTACGAGATCTGCCAGCAGCTACGCGCTGTACCTGCGGAAGTTGGGGCCCACTTCGACTAATAGATGATGTCATATATATAGTAGAACCGAATCCCAACCCCCGACTCCTCTTCCTAAACGTCAAAGTACAGGAGCTTATCAGTCAAATACACCACCAACTTAAGCACGCTGGTCCACACAAAACTGAACACATCATCCATCAGCGTTTCTGATGGCCGTTGTTTCATCGGGATGTGACCGGGTTCTGTCAAAACTGCGACTTCTGTAGCCCCAACAAACAGCTTACACAAACATCTAGGGACCCCTTGTACCTATGCTAGCCTAAGCACCGAATCAGCGCGTCAGTATTGACGTAATGCGGCCACTTTCAACCTCACAAAGAGGTCAACGATATATCTTAGTGATGATTGATTACTTTACCAAATGGTGTGAGGCGCTACCTCCGCAACAAAAGGATGCAAACAGCGTGGCCAAGGCATTCATTGACAACTGGATTACTCGTTTTGGTGCCCAACACTCACTGCATTTGGATCGAGGTGCTACTTTTGAGAACCAACTTGTTCATCCCATCTGTGGCGTATCTGGTATTCGGAAGACAAGCACGACTGCCTTTCACTCAGAAGGAAAGGGTACGGTGAAGCGTACTAATCGAACGATCAAGAGTATCCCACACGCTTTCATCAACTTAGTGTCAACTGGCGCTTGGGAAGATAACCACCTCAATTTCTCCTGGCCTATCGCTCTTCCGTACATTCTTCCACGGGTTTCTCTCCTGCGTTACTTTCCTAAGGTTAAGAATTACGTCTTCCTACTGAAGTTCACTTTCATCCCTTACCCTTTGAAAAGACTGACCATGTTGCTTATGTCCGGCAATTACGCGACCGTTTGGAGCGCACTCAGCGAAAGTCCAATCGCCTCCTTCATGGCCCATAATACTCTGTCGGTGATCATGTTTGGCTTCACTGTCCGCCTGGACCGAGCTCAAAGTTCTACTCCTCATGGCAAGGACTCTTTGAGATTGTGCGGACATGCCCCCCCACAACTTACTTCCTGAAAACATTCAGCGGCCGAATGTCGATTTTATCCCTGTCCATTGAAATCAAATTAAGCCATATCGCATCTTTCACTCTAATAATCTTCCTCCTCCGATGAACCACCACCTGCCACCTGTCAATATGAAGTCCCAGCCGCCGGCGGTGGAGGCTACCCAGTATCGACCTTTAGAACTGAGGACAGTGCCTCCATAGGAAGGAGGCAGTGTAATAAAAACAAAACCTATATTATAACACTAATTGGCTACAGACTACATTTAGCAAGCCAAATAAGCCAACAGAACCCATTCACACACCTTATGCATTTAGTAGGGAGCATGTGCCGATGTCTGCAAAAAAGCTTTCTGATCTGATAACTACCCCAAAAGGATACCAACACTTCATTCCTATTCTGGCTACCAATTACGAATACTCATATCAATTATAGCCTTCACAACAACACTGCCCCACTAACCGCTTCGGGCAGAATTTTCACCAACGTCAGTCAACAGAAACATCTGGCATCATGCATACATCATGTATGATATCGAATGAATTTCTGGCTGACATAGCCAACAGTCTGCAGCTAAGGCAAGGCACAATCCCCGTGAGATAGCTGACACGGTGTCGACACCGAGCGCGAATACTAATATTTCTAAAATACTTGATATCTAATTACCATACAGGTGTCTCTCACTGCATACCATATCCAGACGAAAGACCATCCCTGATTACCACCTCACAAACCAACCTGAAGTCTTCCTATGATCCAAAGATATTGGTAAATGAGTCTAAAACATGTATATAGAGGATACTCATGGATTATTTTATCAAGATGTTGTTCACTCACTGAAACCACATAGCCAGTGTTTATCTATTATCCTGGTAAACGCGAGATCAGTTCTGAGCAAACACTTAACACTAAGTACATTAGCTTCTATATTCATACCGTCATTGATTATGATCACTGAAGCCTGGTGCACAAGTGATATCTCCAGTGACAGCCTAAGGATTGATAAATACAACCTATTTCGAGGGGAGAGACAGACAGGTCGTGGGCGTGGAACACTAGTTTACTGTGAACAATCCATGTGTGCAAGCCAGTTCAGTAGCCCAATTCTGTCACAACTCAATGACTCAATCTGGGTCGAGATAAAAGTTGTCAGGAGTAAACCTATACTTGTGGGTTGTGTGTACCGACCCCTCCATCCAGCATGGAGTATTAGAATATGCCCAACAACATTTTTAATGTTACAGACAATCTACCCTTCAGTTATAAAATTATCGCAGGTTGTTTCAAGGTCTTCACTCCGAGGACACCAAAGGTATGATAATCTCCTGAATTCCATCGTCTCAGGAGGGTGGACACAACACATAAATTCGCGCACTAGATCCACTAGTATCCTAGACCTTATTTTTACGAACAACATAACACCATCTACAGTACATGTAGGACGTGAATTTCCAGGTGGTGACCATAAAATAGAAGTGTTTTCTTTCGACATCTTTCCTGAAAGAAAACGCAGAGATGAAGCTGGCCAGACACCTATGAGATTGTACACACATGCTGACTGGGACTCGTATCAGTACCTGATTAGATGTTCTAATTGGGACTCGTACTTTTCGAACGAGTCCTTAGAGGCAATTCTTAGCAACTTTTATTACAATATTTACTCAACTCATGAGGTCATTGCACCTGAGAAGATTCTTAGCTTCAGATTCCCCAAAGCGATTATATTCCGACATCGTTTAGGAGAAGTCTACGAAAGCACTCAATGAAATACTACAGATATCATGACTTATCATCACTAATTGCTATTACGTCCCTTCTCAATAGAATTGAAGAGTTGAGAAATATAGGCCTCGGAAACAAAGAAATGCGAGCCATTCAGGCACCACATAACTGAGGAGAAATAGCCAAACTTTCCAAAGGTAGTTTGACAAACTCCATACGGCCTATCCAAAAATAATATATTTAGACGGCATTGCCTACGAGAATAACGAGGTGACATGTAAGCCGTTTATCAAGCACTTTGAAATAATAGAGAAGATTTGTAGCTCAGGTGGATGATTTGCAATTAACAGTGTTCTCTGAGCTGGTTGGTTTAGTTGCGAAGCTTTCGTCGTCCTTCTGAACAACATCCCCTTTCAGCGCCATATTTAGCACAAAGTGAAATGATTTAAATTTCTTCATGAGTGATATAATTGCGTCTCCTGGTAACTATCTTTACATATGTGTTGACCATTTTCTATTGACTTGGATTTTTAACTTTCTGGTCACCTGATGTCACAGCATTATATACTTCAGTTAGTCCAAAACTAGCAACAGAAACTATGCAACAATTACTCTATAGTGATGAAAACACAAAAACGTCACGTCTGTAGTTTCACGTATGATGGAAAAAGCAGCAGAGGCTAAAATCATTCAGTGCTTGCTCTCAAATGACCTACTATCCCCATCCCAGTACGGTTTCCTATTATTTATTATTTTACTTTTATTATTTATTTTGATAACAGCTTGATGCCACACCGTATTTTCAGTACAAGTATGAAAGTTTCTGCATGGATATCGGTAGCCCAAATTTTGCAGGCCGACCATAGATATCGGGTGTGCGTCGGTTTTCTGTTCTTTTCCTTGTGTCTTCCTGATTGGGTGATTTGAAGAATTTGGTGTTTTCTGATAGTGAATTTGTTTAATTTCTCATTATATTCGGATCTATTCATTACCACAGTCCCATTGCCCTCATCAGGATGGATGAGGATTATGTCTTAATTTTCTTGAAGTTGTTTTCTGTGTTCCTTGGTCAGCAGATAACAATGGCTCGGGAGTATACGAATGTACTTGCAGCAGCTGTCGAGAAAGTGAAGCTTTGAATTGTTCGAGATCTTTTTCCGAAGTAGATGACAAGTCAAAATTTGTGAGATCATATTCTCCAATTGGACCTTGGTTTGTAATTCGTTGATTCTACTCGATACATTGCAGAATTTCGGACCAAGTGATAGGATTTGAATTTGAGTGAGAGGAAAATTCAAAAAGTTCAAGACCTATTTTTCAGGATTTTGTGGAAACAGCAAGACAGTTTCAGGCTTTTTCTTAGTCGTGTGGACCGGAGTATATCGGCCGTCAAGTCCACAAACGTATTCTGGAACATTGTCCAACTTGGTTAACCAGAGGAGGAAAGAAGAATAGTAGCAGCTGAATCCTCGAACAGCTCGTCAACTCTGGACATCGAGCACCCCCACTTGCATGAATGCTTTACAGAGTCTCTCAATGCTGTGCAAGGGGACTTCGAATACGCCATCTGGACATAGCTGAATCATTGGGTATTTGGGATCTGAAACTGAACCTCTGCATTCAAAAGCGATATATACATTCTCTCGCCCTGCTGTGGCTAGAGTAAAGTTCTTACTATAATTCTGATTCTTTCTCTTTTTATTATGTAAGTTCACTGTTATCATTAGTATTGTTATTACGACTATTATTTTATTATCATTATTATTCCGATCATCCATATTTTATCATCACTCATTTTATCACTGTTTATTAATAACATTGCGTTTTCATACAGAAACACTTTATCGTCTTTCCACTAGTTCCTATCCACTGCACACAATCATATTGATTAGCCATTTTCTCACACTCATTACGTCATGACAACTTGTACCGCCTATTCTAATTTCCAATTAGTCACCCCATCTGAGTTACATCTTACATTACAGAACAGGTTTTTTTGAGGATAAATTTTACCAGTATCTGATTGATTGGTCTTATGATTTCTTTGTTAAATATTATTACGATTTTACAGCAGCTTATGAAAATGAATCGTCGAAAACAAAAATTCTCCTTGCTGTTTGTGCGTTTTTCTTATGACTCAATATGGAAGTATTTCGTTCAATAGTAAAAATCGTCCGGGAAAAATTCAGATATCACAAAGGACGTCTAATATTATCAGAAGCACTTCATCGTATCAAATGGAATCCATATTGTCCGAACAGGAGTGGTGGATTAAAGCAGAATTCGACCTAGTTGCAACACCACCACCATTCCTCTCATGAATTGACTAAATCAACACAAATGTGATAAGCAATTTCATTATGTAAACACACACGCTGTTTTGTATAATTTCATACGCTTATCAAATCCAACAATCTACACTTGGTTTTGTTGTGTCTTTCTTTACCAACTGATCAATTTGACAATATGAAAAACCACCTCATGCTGGAGAACGATGATTAAGTTGCAGGATTCTTTGACGGATAAAGCTTGTTTCTAATTGTGATAAATTAATCAGAAAGTATGTAGGAAAATGTAAGACTAAAATAATAATAATATTAGTAGTGATTGTGATAATAATAATAATAATGTTGACGTACATGTCAAACATATACAGGATATAGACAACACCAACAACAAGGAGTCTAAATCATAAGTAGTAATTCCATACAAGGAAGGAACCTTGGAAACCACCTTACGGAGAATTCTTAACAAAGCAGAAATAAAAGTGGCTGGCATTCAAACCAACCACAAACTCAATGAGAACCAAGCTTTGTCGGTTAAAGGAACAATCCTGTGGAGCCTTTAAAACAAAACAATTTAGTTTATCTAATACCCCGCCTGCAATGATTATCAGGTCAAACTAGTAGAACAGGGGCAGTCAGCCAGACTAGCCGAGCATAAAAACCTAGCAAAATCTGGATTAGTTGACCCGAATAAGATAAGAAATCTAGAGAATAGTTCAGCTACGCCACTCACTACATGCAGTTACACACAACCATACAATAGGATGGATGGGATAAGATGACAGTTTTAAAATCTAATGTAACAGCTGGGTGGAGGGAGAGGTTGTTAACGGAAGCTTTGTTTATCGAATGAACTGCAAGTACGTGTAGTAGTAATGATTCAACACCTATTCTCTGATATCTGGAAAATTCTACTACCCCTACGGCGACAAATAGGAGAGAACAAAGAAAACTATAAAACTCAAGTTTCGAATTCGTGTGATTATAATTGATATGATTATAAACCTCGAAACCTCCTCACCCAGTGAAATAAAATACTGTCACTGTGTGTGTGATATATCTAATATGATTTAATAATACTACTTTGATAAAGCTATTAGCAGCATTAAAAACAGAGAAACATCAGTAAAAACAACAACAGTATCGTTTCGTTTTCCATTCATTGCGAATATCATACACCCAATGCCCAAATTATTTTTTTCAAACTGTTAAAAAGGCGAACTTGATTCTGACATCTAAACAACAACTGGTCAAATCTTAGACATCAAAATGGACACGAGTAACAACTGTGTAATTAAATCAACCAGCATGTAGCTGATTATCTTCACCGACTATCCATCCAACTCCTGACCGAAAGCTGCTACCTTGACGTGCTGGTCCGGCTTGAACACCGCAATGACCCAACAAGCTATACTGGCTGAGACTTATGTCGCTTGAGGTCCTACCATGCCAGAGAGGATGTTTGGATAGTGGTTAGATAAAAAGCAGCTACCCAATCCAATGCTACGACTCAAAGTAAATCACAAAATATCATACCGGATCGGTCGGGGCCCGGATTAACAACGACCGCGCTTCCTGCTGCCATGTCACAGTGCAGAAGTGATATATATGCTACTGAGACACACCAAATAAAAAAGAACAAACAAAAACAGGCCGCGTGTGACCGGCCTCAAGCAATTGTCCCCTGGGCTCTGCGGTCACGCAACCAACTTCCACGGTGTGGGCAGCCGGGAAGTAACAATCGCCCTCACAATCCGAAATGCGCGCGCGCGAAACCTCTCTAATCCTCACTCATCTATTATCTCCATCCAACTATTGCAACTACTGTGTAAAAAGACAAGACAACAACAATCAACAAACATATTTTTATTCAATTAATTTCAATAAAATCTGAGTGAGACAATAAAAAAAACTAAAGAATAATTTAACCCGGAAAAAGGTAGGATGAGGAGGCGGAGGAAGTGATCGATCAGAATTCGGCGCTAATTTACACACTACAAAATGAAGAAAAATCCCGCATTCGAACATTAATAGACAGCAGACCAGTAGTAGTTCAGCGACGAGTCTCTTTTCGGTGTATGAATAATGAAGAAAAGCAAAGAGAGCAGCAAAAGCGAATCAAGCGATTTTCTTTTAAAAATTATACAAGCATGATTCTAATTTGTTCCAGCAAGCAAGCAAATAAGCAGACAAACAAAACATCAAAGTCTCGTCTCAGTAGTAGTAGTAGTTGTTGTTGTTATAATGGTACTTAGTAGTCATGATAGAAGTTGAAAGAAAATGTACAGAAACATCAATCAGAAGTGATTATAATTAGCAAAACAAAAATCTGAATAATTAACACTGGAATCAATTTTCGTATGTTTCACCGTCCTCCTCGCCATCAACTGTCACAATAATATTCATCATTTATTCATGTTACTCGTAACCTCGCCTAGATTACTAGGTCACTAGTATTCTAGCCGGTCCCAAGCCCGGATAAAGAGGGAGGGTTGGGGCGTGGTGCTAGCAACTCCACCCCCAAAACTTAACCAAATTGCTACTAAAACTTCAACGCACAAATATATTCAAAATTCTAAAATTACAAGTAGTGACCTTATTTTTCGCTGGAATCGAGGAAGTGAAATGACGCGGGCTGGTGAAAGCCTTCGGGAAGCCAGTCAGCCGATGTGCCTTCTTTCGATGAAAGCGAAAATAAGGATGGGGACGTGGAATGTTCGTACAATGTACGAAGCTGGGAAGGCTGCTCAGGTAGCCGCAGAAATGAGGAGATATAGAATAGAAGTGTTGGGAATCTGCGAGAGCAGATGGAACGGATGTGGAAGGAGCCAACTATCAACTGGAGAGACAATAATCTACTCCGGTCACCCAGAGGACGATCACGAGCACACCGAGGGAGTAGCCATCATGATGTCACCAACAGCGGCTAAAGCTCTCATGCAGTGGGAACCAATCTTCTCCAGGATAATGACAGCCAGGTTCAACTCAAAAGGAAAAAAGGTTACAATCATTCAGTGCTACGCGCCTACAAATGCCTCAGAACATGAGAAGAAGGAGGATTTCTACAGTCAACTACAAACAGTAATGGACAACGTCCCAAAGAGCGATATCAAAATCCTGATGGGAGACATGAATGCGAAACTGGGAGGAGACAATACAGGAAGAGAACTCACCATGGGTCGTGAGGCCCTCGGTGAAATGAACGAAAATGGCGAACTCTTCTCAGACTTCTGCGCCTTCAATGATTTGGTGATTGGTGGCAGTGTGTTCAAACACAGGGATATACACAAGGCAACATGGATTTCACCAGATGGACACACCAAAAACCAGATAGACTTCATTTCAATCTCAAGGAAGTGGAGACGGAGCCTACTGGACACAAGATCGAGGAGAGGAGCAGATGTGGGTTCAGACCACTATCTGGTACAAGGGACTTTCAAGGTGAAGCTGAAAGCCTCGAGGATACCTGGGGATAGGCCACAATGCAAGTTCAACACTCACAAACTGAAGGACACAATCACACAGGACATTTTCACTGCAACTGTCAGAGCAAAGCAGGAAACACTACGTGGCACCACTGAGGAATCATCCGTGGAAGACCATTGGAACTCTCTGAAGGTAATTTTCAACGAAACGTGCTCAACGGTTTTAGGAAGAAAGAAGAAACAAGACAAGGAATGGCTCTCAACAGACACTTGGAAACTAATAGAGGAGAGGAGAAAGGTGAAAGAGAAAATGATTCAATGCAAAGATGGACAAGAGAAAGAGACGCTGAACTCAACTTACACAGCACTGGACAAAGAAGTGAAGAAGAGTGCCAGGAAGGACAAAAGACAATTCTACGACAACCTGGCTACTGAAGCTGAGAAGGCAGCAGGCAAAAGGGACCTGAGGACACTATATCAGATAACCAAGTCTCTATCCGGGAAGAGATCAACACAAGTGAAACCTATAAAAGACAGCCAAGGGAAGCCAATTACCAAAGAAGAAAGACAGATTAAACAATGGGTGGACCACTTCAAAGGACTCTTGAACCGACCACCACCTGCAACTCGTCCAGTAATACCAACAACAGCACGTACACAACTGCAAGTTGACACCAATCCTCCAACGAAAACTGAAGTCATAAATGCAATCAAGCTTCTGAAATCTGGAAAAGCAGCTGGACCAGATGGAATACCCCCGGAAGCACTGAAAGCGGACCCAGAAACGACGGCAGATATGCTGACTCCATTACTGCAAAAGATCTGGAAAGACGGAAAGGTGCCTACTGACTGGAGGAAAGGTTACCTGGTGAAACTACCAAAGAAGGGCGACCTGGGACTCTGCAAGAACTGGCGAGGTATCATGCTCCTGTCGACGCCAAGTAAAATCCTGAGTCGCATCATCCTGGAGAGAATCAAGGACGCACTGGATACAGAACTCCGACCAGAACAAGCTGGATTCAGGAAAGGCAAATCATGCTCTGACCAAATTGCAACTCTACGCATTATCATCGAACAAAGCATGGAATGGCAATCAAATCTCTACCTCAACTTCATAGACTTTGAGAAGGCCTTCGACAGCGTTGACCGCGAAGTAATTTGGAAACTACTCGAGTACTACGGCGTACCCCAAATATTCATCAACCTTATTCAACAACTGTACGACAACGGCACATGTCAAGTGATCCACAACGGAAAACTCAGCGAAGCGTTTCGAGTAAACACAGGAGTCAGACAAGGGTGCTTATTATCACCAATGATATTCCTAATTGTGGTGGACTGGATTATGCGTCAGACAGTGGGAAACGAGAAGACAGGGATATCCTGGACCGACGTGAAGAACCTAGAAGACCTGGATTTTGCGGATGATTTATGTTTGATGTCACACAAAATCGAAGACTTACAAGCAAAAACCGACAAACTGGTCGAAGAAGCAGCAAAGACAGGACTCCAGGTGAACATACACAAGACGGAGGTCATGAAAATAACCAACCAACAACAACAACAACAGCAGCAACATCCAGTGCCAATCACCATCAACGGGAGGGATTTGAAAGAGGTTACTTCTTTCACTTATCTAGGGAGCATTGTCTCAACCACAGGAGGAACGGACGAGGATGTTAAATCGCGAATCGGGAAGGCGAGAAACACATTCATCAACCTGAAACCAATCTGGAAATCTTCGTCACTCAGTATCAACAACAAAATTCGGATTTTCAACACAAACGTCAAGTCAATTTTGCTTTACGGATCAGAAACTTGGCCAGTGTGTCACAAAGAATATTTCCAACAGCCTGTTGCAGACTTTAATCAACAACTGTCTCCGCTCTATACTGAAGATTAGATGGCCAGAAAGAATCACCAACAAGAAACTATGGGAACAAACAAAACAAGGACCAGTCGCCCAACAAATATGCAGGAGAAAGAGGAGATGTATTGGACACTCGCTGAGGAGGCCACTGGGTGACATCGCGCGTCAATTCATAGCTCGAGTGGAACCCGAAAGGGAAGCGGAGAGTGGGACGTCCAAGGGTGACGTGGAGGAGATCGTGTGAAGAGGAGCTGAAACAGTATGGACTGACATGGACATAGGTGAAAAGTAAAGCAGAAGACAGAAGCAAGTGGAGACGTGCAGTTGAAGCCCTATGTTCCACTAGGAACTCAAGGGAACAATAACAATAATACAAGATATCAGTGAGGGATTAAAGTGTTATAAACATTTGAATAAAGCAAGAATAACAGTGGTAGGTACCATCATTGTGAATTTCGTTAGCTTCTCTCACCGATCGACTGCTTACAGCCTAAATATACGTTAGCAATTTTTTATCTACAGAAAAGTCTTAACGAATTTGCGAATCTCGCATGATGTCAGTTGATAGAAAGTTCCGAACAATTAGTGAACAATGCTCAGAAAAATAACGCTATTATATAGTCTGTACACAGGGAGTTCAAGTTAAAACAATGTAAATGTATGCATACAATGGCAAAGGAGTTACGTAATAAAGACAAGAGATGCGTAACTAATAAATTGGGGAACGCTGTACTGAGTTCAACTGAAATCATTGAAACAGCAGACAGGAACAATTCAACTATATCGGAGGAGGTGGGGTGAGGTCAAAGCCAAAGATTACGCAGTCAAATGAAAAACATATTAATGAATGACGTCCAGTTACCAGATGGGCAAGAAAAGACTGATAACTGCTTCTTTCTGAACGCATAAATCGGCTCTCAGGGGTATGATAGAGATTGCTTCGGCAAACTTGGGGAGAATTGAGCTGCATTGACTGTTGATAATTTTAAAGGATATCGCGACCTCACCTTATGATGTGTGGCGAGGAGATGCCTAGTAATGGCGCTATTGTAAGCGTTTGTTCCCTTGAGATGTAGGCTTTTCGGTACATGTTCCAAGAATCGGAAGTGCGCCCTTCTTTCTGTTGTCCCAATTTAGCTGCTCCCGCAGATACATGTAGATTTGCATACACAGTTGGAGTTAAGATGAGGGGGGTATCTGTCGACTTTCGACTGCACAATGTCGTACAATGGCTGGAAGATGGTTGTCTCCAGAGGTCTATTTACCCACAACCGACATGGAATGGACAATACCTACATTTTAATAGTTCTGTCCAAGTAGCTTCAAACGAGCATCAGTCAAGAATCTGTACTGTGAAGCTAGGAGAAAATGCTCTGCAGAGAAATTAGAGTAGGATTTTATGATTCTCCGTAAGATGTTGAAAAAAAATCCGTTACCGTCACAGATTTATCAACAAAATGGAAGATGGTTACAGGATTTCATCATGAGCTGACATCGATAAGAGAAGTATTGGAAAACCTGGGAGTAGTGGACAGCTTTTAAGCCTTAGTTTTTGACTCCTTGGTAGTACGCACCCACTAATACATGAAAACTGATCTGATGCTTAGTAGCGACTGGTGCTATTTAAACAGGGAATCTAGTGGGAAGTCGTGACAAGTAGGTCGGGTGTGATAACAAATACTCGACGAAGGCATTGGCTAGAGGTTGCGCTATATCGTGAATTAGAAGAAGTTGGAATTCATGGACTGGCCATTGGATCAGGTCCCAGTGGCTTGATGGTCTACGAGCTCGCCTTCTAACCAGAAAGTCTTGGGTTCGAACCCCCTGCAGTGGGTGCGTACTGTGAGGAGTCCCAAACTAGGACGAAACACCTGCCCAGTACTCCAGAGTTTCTCAATGGTTGTCTAACTCATGTCAGCTCATGATGAAATCCTCCAATCAATCAATCAAATCCCTACAAACCAATACTTGGAAATATGGAAGATATCAAGGCTCAAATGTACAACAAATCACAGTGGGTAAAAAAGCCTGTCTTCATTCATTTCCATTTTAAAGATGAGCATATTACAAGAATAGTCTCAGAAGGTCGAGTACCTTAATAGCCAGAACACATCCTGCGGCTAAGTTGTTCCCCGTCTATCGGACAACACATGTTCCTTGATACAATCAAAAGTCGACAGATACTCTCCTCATGTCAGTGCTAACTGTGTATATACAAATTCACATGCATCTGCAGTAGCAGTCACACTGGGAGAACAAAGAGACAGGAGCACCTCCGATTTTCTGAACATGTACCGAAAAGCCTACAACTCTAGGGAACAAACACTTTCAATAGTACCATCGCTAGACATCTCCTTGATAGGGGTCAAGAGTTGGACATCGCAAATTCTTATAAAATTATCATTAGACAAAGGAGCTCAATTCTCCTCAAGTTTTCTGAAGCAATCTCTATCATACGCCTGAAAACCGATTTATGCGTTCACAAAGAAGCCGTTATCAGTCTTTCCTTGCCCACCTGGTAACTGGATGTCCTTCGATTACGTAATCTCTGGCTTTATACCTCTTGTCTTTATTACGTAACTACTGTACCATTGTATACATACATTGATTTTTTGTTAAAACTTGACCTCTCTGTCAACTGACATCATGTAGAAATTGCTGGTATGTTACAATTGTTTGTGAACATAATTTTTCAGACATCCATAAAACGCAAAATAATTGAACAAAGAATATTCTTTTCGATAATTTCATCTTCTCGCTCTACAATTATATATATTTTTTTATTCATAGGATATTCTAGAATAGTAGTCAATGACAATATTAGTGTTTTTCTAAATAATATCGATTTGGTAAGTAAGATCACAATGGAATTACAGTTCATTAAAGATGCTTAAATTATATAATAATAATAATAAAGATATAGTAGCAAATAGAATATCAACTAAAATTATGAAAAATACCCAAAAATATTCAGGATCATTCAAACCTGGATGGCCAAGGTAAGGATAATGTCTGAACCAACTTCTTTTGGACGCATAAATTAGGCTTCTTAATATGGATCCCAACAGTCAGCCTCAGCAATATTCAACAGTCGAACTCTTTAGGCAAAATTGAGATTTGTTGGTATGCGGTAAATGACTCTGAAAGCCACCTACCTGGTTAACATCAATCTTCTGTTCTGTATCCACAAGATGAGATAGAATAGCTCTATGCATAGATTTTGTTTGTCCTTTACTTAACCACCACTATGCAGGGTGATGTTCGGAAATCCGACGAGAAACCCGTCTAATTGTACAGCCTATGTAACTGACTGGCTCCACAGGAGCAGTTAAATTGGTAGATAATTTTTCAACTGATTACTTGTTTGCGACGAAATATCTACATGATAACATTATTCACAAAATAACCTAAGAAATACATAATCTGTTGTTAATTTCACCCTGAATTTTATGCGACAACTAGTTATTGCTTCAATTATGTATTTGTGTTTTTTTCCACTGATACAATGAAAAGTTGTTTCAATATCTGTTTTCTCTAATGCGACAATTAAGAAACACCTATTCTGCAAATTACGCTAACTGTACTGACAACTACCAATCAGAAAACATTTCGTTCCATATCAGATTTACAAAAGTGTGTAGAACTTCGGGGCACTGTGGTACAATCTAATTCCATATTAGACCAGTTTATTTGAAAAATCACAAAGTGATATTCAGTAATAAAAGTCAATCTGAACGAAGAATATCCTCCTGAATCATTTTTCCTCTTCAGGTTCTTACAGTTATAAAATGGAATATTTGTTGTCGTAAAAATTATGATAGCCAATTATGCAGCGGATACATTTTTAACGTAGAATAACAGATTAGCTTAGGGAGTGACAAAATAAATAGTCGTATTTGTGTGACAAACGTGCTCTGTGCTAAAATCGATTACAAAATCTTCCGGTGAAATGGGACCTAGTGGTGGTGGTGATTAGTGAGTCATAATAGATTCTTAGAATGTGGGGTAGGAGAAATTGAAAAGTCAGTTCAAGGTTATAAAAGGTGTCAGGTGAGTGAGTGGCTAGTACAATATAGTATGTATTAAAGAGGAGATAGTAAGATTGAAATGAGAAGTTCATCATGACATAACCGATGTGTGAAATGGAACATGTGGAGGCATATATTGAGAAAAGAGATAATACCACTAATAATAATAAGTCCGATAGTATAAATGGAAAATTCGATGGTATTCAGAGAATGTTCAAATGATGGGTATAAATTTATGACGAATAATAATTATAAGCAAAGAAAGAAAGAAAATAACCAATAGGCTTATGGGGAATAAGCACTCCTGTTGAGAAGAAGAATCATTTATCCAAGTTTAACCACGGTAGGGACAGCGTCTGGATGTGTTCTTTTTGGATACAAAGTTCCGGTGTAGTCGATCTTATTGCAACAGCTTCAGCTATGTGTAGCAGATGTAAGCAAACTATACATGATAACGACTTCGGAATTCGGTATATCACCTTGAAGGTTGTGTTGGTGTCAATTTTTCGCCGCCCTACCCCATATTCTACGAATCTATTATGACTCACTACTAATCACCACCACTGGGTTCCATTTCACAGAAATATTTTGTAATCGATTTCAGCCCAGAGCACGTTTGTCACACAAATACTACTACTTATTTTGTCACCCCCTAAACTAATCTGTTATTCTACGTAAAAAATGTATCCGCTGCATAACTGGCTATCATTATTGTGACGACAACAAATATTCTATTTTCTAATTGTGAGAACCTGAAGAGGAGAAATTATTGAAAAGAGAATATTCGTCGTTCAGATTGACTTTTAATTCATGATATGGAGATATTTCATTCTCTTAAAATGGATGACGTGTTTCGAGCATGAATTATTCCTCAAAATCATATTGTGGTGGTGGTGTGATACAGACAGTGGGTTCCAACAGAATATTATTCTCATATAGTTAGAATCATTGTATTTGCTGGTGTAACACCAACGTCTGAATACTATTTTCACAGCTCAGCATTGCATTGACAACAATTCCTCTACGGGCAATGTCAGCTGAAATAGGATGGATCAGGTTGGAAAAGAGATAACCAGCCGACCGACCACAGTAGTTCAGCGATGATAGGATCCCACACACTTTGTCATTGTTCAATTATCTTAATGACTGTTAATCTCGCATATGTGTTATATTATCATTTCCCAGGCACTTTGTTATTGTTCAATTATCTTAATGACTGTTAATCTCGCATAAGTGGTATATCATCATTCCCACGCATTTTGTTATTGACTATTACGACCAATTATTTCAAATACTGTTAGCTGTCTCTATTGGTTGTAAAATTGTATAAATACCATTTCCTAAATAAGTTATTTGTCGTTGTCGTTGCCGTCGTAGTTGTAGTTGTTGTACTACAATATAAAGTCAGAGACCAGACTTTGTCTTTTGATATTTGCGTGGTTCGCTGAATCGGAAGGTACCAGAAGCAGATAGGCATATTAGTCAGGCGCAGACAGAACAAGGCTACAACGTACCTCATTTAATCCCCCTACAGTTACAACAAGCGACGAGTCTCTTTTCGGTGTATGAATAATGAAGAAAAGCAAAGAGAGCAGCAAAAGCGAAACAAGCGATTTTCTTTTAAAAATTATACAAGCATGATTCTAATTTGTTCCAGCAAGCAAGCAAATAAGCAGACAAACAAAACATCAAAGTCTCGTCTCAGTAGTAGTAGTTGTTGTTGTTGTTAAAATGGTACTTAGTAGTCATGAAAGAAGTTGAAAAAAATGTACAGAAACATCAATCAGAAGTGATTGTAATTAGCAAAACAAAAATCTGAATAATTAACACTGGAATCAATTTTCGTATGTTTCATCGTCCTCCTCGCCATCAACTGTCACAATAATATTCATCATTTATTCATGTTACTCGTACTGTGCGAAAGACGAGAATATACTGTCCGGTTCAACTTTTGATTCATTGAAACAAATTATCTATAATCATTAAATAAAATAATATAAATATATATATGTGTGTGCGTGTAAAGAGGAAATTTAAGACAAGCGCATATATAACTATATACTTATATATAATACAAGATAAACCTCGCCTAGATTTGAAACAGGTTACTTCATTCACTTATCTAGCGAGCATTGTCTCAACTACAGGAGGAACGGACGAGGATGTCAAATCGAGCGAGAATTGGGAAGGCGAGAAACACATTCATCAACCTGAAACCAATCTAGAAATCTTAGTCACTCAGCATCAACAACAAAATTCAGATTTTCAATACAAACGACGTCAAGTCAGTTCTTATATACGGATCAGAAACTTGGCCAGTGTGTCACAGAGAATATTTCCAACAGCCTGTTGCAGACCTTTATCAACAACTGTCTCCGCTCTATACTGAAGATTAGATGGCCAGAAAGAATCACCAACAAGAAACTATGGGAACAAACAAAACAAGAACCAATTGGCCAACAGATATACAGGAGAAAGTGGAGATGGAGTGGGCACTCACTGAGCTGAGGAGGCCGCTGGGTGACATCGCGCGTCAGGCCATAGCTCGAGTGGAACCCGCTGAAAGGGAAGCGGCGAGTGGAACGTCCAAGGGTGACATGGAGGAGATCGTGTGAAGAGGAGCTGAAACAGTATGGACTGACATGGACGCAGGTGAAAAGTAAAGCAGAAGACAGAAGCAAGTGGAGATGTGCAGTTGAAGCCCTATGTTCCACTAGGAACCCAAGGGAACAATAACAATAATACAAGATATCAGTGAGGGATTAAAGTGTTATAAACATTTGAATAAAGCAAGAATAACAGTGGTAGGTACCATCATTGTGAATTTCGTTAGCTTCTCTCATAGATCGACTGCTTACAGCCTAAATATACGTTAGCAATTTTTTATCTACAGAAAAGTTTTAACGAATTTGCGAATCTCGCATGATGTCAGTTGATAGAAAGTTCCGAACAATTAGTGAACAATGCTCAGAAAAATAACGCTATTACATAGTCTGTACACAGGGAGTTCAAGTTAAAACAATGTAAATGTATGCATACAATGGCAAAGGAGTTACGTAATAAAGACAAGAGATGCGTAAGATGATGGGTAACTAATAAATTGGGGAACGCTGTACTGAGTTCAACTGAAATCATAGAAACAGCAGACAGGGACAATTCAACTATATCGGAGGAGGTGGGGTGAGGTCAAAACCAAAGATTACGCAATCAAATGAAAAACATATTAATGAATGACGTCCAGTTACCAGATGGGCAAGAAAAGACTGATAACTGCTTCTTTCTGAACGCATAAATCGGCTCTCAGGGGTATGATAGAGATTGCTTCGGCAAACTTGGGGAGAATTGAGCTGCATTGGCTGTTGATAATTTTAAAGGATATCGCGACCTCACCTTATGATGTGTGGCGAGGAGATGCCTAGTAATGGCGCTATTGTAAGCGTTTGTTCCCTTGAGATGTAGGCTTTTCGGTACATGTTCCAAGAATCGGAAGTGCGCCCTTCTTTCTGTTGTCCCAATTTAGCTGCTCCCGCAGATACATGTAGATTTGCATACACAGTTGGAGTTAAGATAAGGAGGGTATCTGTCGACTTTCGAATGCACAATGTCGTACAATGGCTGGAAGATGGTTGTCTCCAGAGGTCTATTTACCCACAACCGACATGGAATGGACAATACCTACATTTTAATAGTTCTGTCCAAGTAGCTTCAAACGAGCATCAGTCAAGAATCTGTACTGTGAAGCTAGGAGAAAATGCTCTGCAGAGAAATTAGAGTAGGATTTTATGATTCTCCGTAAGATGTTGAAAAAAATCCGTTACCGTCACAGATTTATCAACAAAATGGAAGATGGTTACAGGATTTCATCATGAGCTGACATCGATAAGAGAAGTATTGGAAAACCTGGGAGTAGTGGACAGCTTTTAAGCCTTAGTTTTGGACTCCTTGGCAGTACGCACCCACTAATATATGAAAACTGATCTGATGCTTAGTAGCGACTGGTCCTATTTAAACAGGGATTCTAGTGGGAAGTCGCGACCAGTAGGTCGGGTGTGATAACAAATACTCGACGAAGGCATTGGCTACAGGTTGCGCTATATCGTGAATTAGAAGAAGTTGGAATTCATGGACTGGCCATTGGATCAGGTCCCAGTGGCTTGATGGTCTACGAGCTCGCCTTGTAACCAGAAAGTCTTGGGTTCGAACCCCCTGCAGTGGGTGCGTACTGTGAGGAGTCCCAAACTAGGACGAAACACCTGTCCAGTACTCCAGAGTTTCTCAATGGTTGTCTAACTCATGTCAGCTCATGATGAAATCCTCCAATCAATCAATCAAATCCCTACAAACCAATACTTGGAAATATGGAAGATATCAAGGCTCAAATGTACAACAAATCACAATGAGAAGAAAAGCCTGTCTTCATTCATTTCCATTTTAAAGATGAGCATATTACAAGAATAGTCTCAGAAGGTCGAGTACCTTAATAGCCAGAACACATCCTGCGGCTAAGTTGTTCCCCGTCTATCGGACAACACATGCTCCTTGATACAATCAAAAGTCGACAGATACTCTCCTCATGTCAGTGCTAACTGTGTATATACAAATTCACATGCATCTGCAGTAGCAGTCACACTGGGAGAACAAAGAGACAGGAGCACCTCCGATTTTCTGAACATGTACCGAAAAGTCTACGACTCTAGGGAACAAACACTTTCAATAGTGCCATTACCAGACATCTCCTCGATAGGGGTCAAGAGTTGGACATCGCAAATTCCTATAAAATTATCATTAGACAAAGGAGCTCAATTCTCCTCAAGTTTTCTGAAGCAATCTCTATCATACGCCTGAAAACCGATTTATGCGTTCACAAAGAAGCAGTTATCAGTCTTTCCTTGCCCACCTGGTAACTGGATGTCCTTCGATTACGTAATCTCTGGCTTTATACCTCTTGTCTTTATTACGTAACTACTGTACCATTGTATACATACATTGATTTTTTGTTAAAACTTGAACTCTCTGTCAACTGACATCATGTAGAAATTGCTGGTATGTTACAATTGTTTGTGAACATAATTTTTCAGACATCCATAAAACGCAAAATAATTGAACAAAGAATATTCTTTTCGATAATTTCATCTTCTCGCTCTACAATTATATATATTTTTTTTATTCATAGGATATTCTAGAATAGTAGTCAATGACAATATTAGTGTTTTTCTAAATAATATCGATTTGGTAAGTAAGATCACAATGGAATTACAGTTCATTAAAGATGCTTAAATTATAATAATAATAATAAAGATATAGTAGCAAATAGAATATCAACTAAAATTATGAAAAATACCCAAAAATATTCAGGATCATTCAAACCTGGATGGCCAAAGTAAGGCTAATGTCTGAATTAACTTCTTTCGGATGCACAAATTAGGCTTCTTAATATGGATCCCAACAGCCAGTCTCAGCAATATTCAACAGTCGAACTCTTTAGGCAAAATTGAGATTTGTTGGTATGCGGTAAATGACTCTGAAAGCCACCTACCTGGTTAACATCAATCTTCTGTTCTGTATCCACAAGATGAGATAGAATAGCTCTATGCATAGATTTTGTTTGTCCTTTACTTAACCACCACTATGCAGGGTGATGTTCGGAAATCCGACGAGAAACCCGTCTAATTGTACGGTCTATGTGGCTGACTGGCTCCACAGGAGCAGTTAAATTTGGTAGATAATTTTTCAACTGATTACTTGTTTGCGACGAAATATCTACATTATAACATTACTCACAAAATACCTAAGAAATACATAATCTGTTGTTAATTTCACCCTGAATTTTATGCTTCAATTATGTGTTTGTTCCACTGAAACAATCACCAGTTGTTTCAATATCTATTTCCTCTAATCCGACAATTAAGAAACACCTATTCTGCAAATTACACTAACTGTACTGACAACTACCAATCAGAAAACATTTCGTTCCATATCAGATTTACAAAAGTCTATCTAATATAAGTGTGTAGAACTTCGGGGCACTGTGGTACAATCTAATTCCATATTAGACCAGTTTATTTGAAAAATCACAAAGTGATATTCAGTAATAAAAGTCAATCTGAACGAAGAATATCCTCCTGAATCATTTTTCCTCTTCAGGTTCTTACAGTTATAAAATGGAATATTTGTTGTCGTAAAAATTATGATAGCCAATTATGCAGCGGATACATTTTTAACGTAGAATAACAGATTAGCTCAGGGAGTGACAAAATAAATAGTCGTATTTGTGTGACAAACGTCGTGCTAGGCTGAAATCAATTACAAAATATTTCGGTGAAATGGGACACAGTGGTGGTGATTAGTAGTGAGTCATAATAGATTCTTAGAATGTGGGGTAGGAGAAATTGAAAAGTCAGTTCAAGGTTATAAAAGGTGTCAGGTGAGTGAGTGGCTAGTACAATATAGTATGTATTAAAGAGGAGATAGTAAGATTGAAATGAGAAGTTCATCATGACATAACCAATGTGTGAAATAGAACGGGTGGAGGCATATATTGAGAATATATTGAGATAATACCACTAATAATAATAAGTCCGGATAGTATAAATGGAAAATTCGATGGTATTCAGAGAATGTTCAAATGATGGGTATAAATTTATGACGAATAATAATTATAAGCAAAGAAAGAAAGAAAATAACCAATAGGCTTATGGGGAATAAGCACTCCTGTTGAGAAGAAGAATCATTTATCCAAGTTTAGCCACGGTAGGGACAGCGTCTGGATGTGTTCTTTTTGGATACAAAGTTCCGGTGTAGTCGATCTTATTGCAACAGCTTCAGCTATGTGTAGCGGACGTAAGCAAACTATACATGATAACGACTTCGGAATTCGGTATATCACCTTGAAGGTTGTGTTGGTGTCAATTTTTCGCCGCCCTACCCCATATTCTACGAATCTATTATGATTCACTACTAATCACCACCACTGGGTCCCATTTCACAGAAATATTTTGTAATCAACTTCAGCCCAGAGCACGTTTGTCACGCAAATACTACTACTTATTTTGTCAACTAATCTGTTATTCTACGTAAAAAATGTATCCGCTGCATAGCTGGCTATCATTATTGTGACGACAACAAATATTCTATTTTCTAATTGTGAGAACCTGAAGAGGAGAAATTATTGAAAAGAATATTCTTCTTTCAGATTGACTTTTAATTCATGATATGGAGATATTTCATTCTCTTAAAATGGATGACGTGTTTCGAGCATGAATTATTCCTCAAAATCATATAGTGGTGGTGTGATACAGACAATGGGTTCCAACAGAATTTTATTCTCATATAGTTAGAACCATTGTTGTTATGTATGTGAATATGAGGACCTTGTAGACTACGAGCGAATCTAACTAATGCGCTGGCTAAACTGTCCTAATCGCACGTCAACAACAACAACAATACCGCCGGCACGCAAGACAAAGAAAAGAGAAGACTGGACGTTGATACGAGAGCTTTTAATGTCTCTACAACAGTCGAAAATGTTAAACAACAACTCCGTATTTATACAATTAGAAAAATCAATGTCACATTTCAAAAATATTAACGACCTTGGGGAATTCAGTAATTTAAATCAATAATCACGCAGATGCGTGAAATCAATGATTATGCTAGTGTATGAAATAAATAATGAATATTAATGATTCCCCTGCGTATATATTACCTCCCCCTTTTAAAAGAAATCTTGCAAACAGTTTAGTGTCTTTTTTCCTTGGGGTCGATTTGGAAATGAACTGTTTGTGTTCGTTTGCGCTGGGATCGTCGGCTGGGTAGCATCTCTTGTTTTGCTTCTGATTTGACTGGTGGTATTTTGAAGGTTTCCAGTAGTAATTCCAGTGGCAATTTAGGTTCTTGGGATGTAGTATATCGACGTCGTATCTGATTTTTATGTCTAATCCACCATTCATCCCCAACTTTAACCTTGTACATTAGAGTTCCATGTCGACATTCTATCAAGCCTTCGGCCCATTTTCTGTTCCTCGGTCGATAATCGCGCACATAGACGGCATCACCCTTGCGGTAATACGTCACACTATTCCTTCGTTGATGTGACGAAGATGGTAACATGGAGTGGTGATGAGTTCGTAGCATGCGACCCATTAGAAGTTCTGCAGGGCTTTTCTTCTGCTCTGCCAGTGGTGTAGTTCGGTATACAAAAAGAAAGTTTTGTATTGCTTCCGGTTTCCCCGCCCCCCCTGCTTTCAACAACGCTCGTTTGGAGGTGTCGACAAATCTCTCTGCCTAACCGTTGGATTGCGGGTGATAAGGTGGCGTCCGCACGTGTTGTATACCGTTTCTCTTGCAAAATTCCTGGAACGCTTGTGAGGTGAACTGACTGCCATTGTCCGATACGATGATTTCTGGTATACCGTGACATGCGAAGATCTTTTCCAGGACTGATACTGTTCTGCTGCTAGAAGGTGGTGTCACTTGTACTACCTCCGGCCACTTTGAGTAAGAGTCCACGAGAACCAAGTAGTATATACCTTCTATCGGCCCAGCAAAATCCACATGTAGGCGGACCATGGTTTTGACGTGGGCCATGCTCTTGGTGGCTCCCGCGGCGGATCTTTGGCTGCCATGACCGACATCACTTTCAGTTTTTGAGCAGAGCTTCTCTTACTGGAGCTAACAGTTGCTACTTTGTTGCTACCAGACATCGAAGCACTTTTGGCGCAGCCGTACTCACTGTGACGATTCGAAGTTGGGGTTTCATTAATAACGTCATTCTTTCTAATGGGCTTAGGTTTAATATATCTGTCTCTTATTTCTGGCTTTCTTGTTGAGGGCTCAATACCTTCGATCTTATGGCATACACTGCTTAACGGAATCTCTGACAGATGCAGCTTCTCGAACCAGTCTAAACCCAAGAGGTCAAGGTTTGAATTATTGATGTAGCATGTGCCGATGAAATGACTATCGCGAAAATCAACGCTGCATTTAATTTCTCCATTCAATCGAAGTCTTCCACCACATGCGCTAATTGCTATCTGATTTGTCTTCTCTATGGCAGGGCATCCCAACTTCTGCCACAATTTCTTTGATATTAATGTAATATCCGATGCTGTGTCGATTTGTAGGCGTGCCGGCCGTGTATTAATTGTCAGATTGATATATTTGCGAGGTGCTGGAGTACTAATATGATATGTGGCAGTAACACCCAAAGACTTATGCTTGTTGCGCCGTTTGGGTCGACTACGAGATCTGGGTCGGTTGTTGCGTTTGCAGTAGCCATCTTTGTGACCAACAGTATGGCATCGACGGCATTTATGCTGTTTGAATGGGCACAAGTTTGCAAAATGCCAGGAGCCACAGTGCCAGCAGGCTGATGGTGGTTTCTGTTGAGGATGACGCGGTGCGGTTGATGTCGACGGTACTGGATGCACCGCATGCACTTCTGCTGCATTTAGGCTGCCAGACTGCACCAAGACGGTATCGTTGTGAATGTTGATTAAACGCTGATATTCTTCACCGACATCTTTCAAAGTCATTCGTGGATCTTGTTCCAGACGATTTAATAGACGTGTGCGTATATCAGCAAATTTGGGAGACTGCAAACCACAAATGAAAATCAATACCTTGAACTGGTCTTCTGAGAGTGATTTCAATTTAAAACGTTCACACGTGCGATTGACTATACCCAACTGAGTATGGATATCATCATTTTCGTTCAAAACTAGTTTCATGCAATGATATCGAATGTTGAATAACGATATCTGATCACCAAACTGATGACGAAGGGTATGGACAGTTTCATCGAATGATCTTTCACTGGGCTTCTGTGACAGAATTAAGTTGCAGTATTTATCTAGCTCATCTGCTCCCAATTTACGAAGTAGAAGCCGTACTTTCCAGGCATCATCTTTATCCGCAAAGTCTACTCGAAATAGGTCTTCATATCTGCGAAACCAGGTATCAAATGTTACGTTCGCATCTGGATCATAAACGAATTCTGAGATGCTACTACCAATGCTGTCGTTGGCTGTAGATGAATCAGCAGAGCGTGATATTTGTAGACCAGCAAGCATTTCCATCAATTTTAGCTGCTGTTCCATTAGTTTCTCTAAACGCAGTGGGTCCATCTTCAGCAAACCCGTCGCCAAACTGATTGCAAGATTCCTTTTAAAAGGGGGAGGTAATATATACGCAGGGGAATCATTAATATTCATTATTTATTTCACACATTAGCATAATCATTGATTTCACGCATCTGCGTGATTATTGATTTAAATTACTGAATCCCCAAGGTCGTTAATATTTTTAAAAGGTGTCATTGATTTTTCTAATTGTATAAATACGGAGTTGTTGTTTAACATATTCGACTGTTGTTTGAGACAGTAAAAGCTCTCATATCAACGTCCAGTCTTCTTTTTTATTTGTCTTGCGTGCCCGGCGGTATTATTGTTGTTGTTGTTGACGTGCGATTAAGACAGATTAGCCAGCGCATTAGTTAGATTCGCTCGTAGTCTACAAGGTCCTCATATTCACATACATAACAATTGTATTTGCTGGTGTAACACCAACGTCTGAATACTATTTTCACAGCTCAGCATTGCATTGACAACAATTCCTCTACGGGCAATGTCAGCTGAAATAGGATGGATCAGGTTGGAAAAGAGATAACCAGCCGACCGACCACAGTAGTTCAGCGATGATAGGATCCCACACACTTTGTCATTGTTCAATTATCTTAATGACTGTTAATCTCGCATAAGTTGTATATTATCATTTCTCACGCATATTGTTATTGTTCAATTATCTTAACGACTGTTAATCTCCCATATGTGTTATATTATCATTTCCCAGGCACTTTGTTGTTGTTCAATTATCTTAATGACTGTTAATCTCGCATAAGTGGTATATCATCATTCCCACGCATTTTGTTATTGACTATTACGACCAATTATTTCAAATACTGTTAGCTGTCTCTATTGGTTGTAAAATTGTATAAATACCATTTCCTAAATAAGTTATTTGTCGTTGTCGTTGCCGTCGTAGTTGTAGTTGTTGTACTACAATATAAAGTCAGAGACCAGACTTTGTCTTTTGATATTTGCGTGGTTCGCTGAATCGGAAGGTACCAGAAGCAGATAGGCATATTAGTCAGGCGCAGACAGAACAAGGCGACAACGTTCCTCATTAAAATACCCCGTACAGTTTCAACAAATTGGCGACGGGGTTTTACCTTAATCCATTGCAGTTACAACAAATTGGCGACGGTTTTACTTTCATTCATTGCAGTTATAACAAGCAAGCGACGACGTGTTTTATTCTGTTCAGCGCATCTATAGAACATTTTTGACTGTGTTAATTACAACCCAATTACAATGTCTATCTCTCTGGACGATCTCAAATCCATCTTGCAGCAGCAGCAACTTCAGAATGAAGCAGCTCAACTTAAATTAATCGAAGCTCTCACTCAGAAGCTGTCCATTCAAGTTCCATCAACATCTCATTCAGAAAAATACGAAAGCATCTCAAATTCCATCAGTGAATTCAACTACGACCCAATATCTGGTCTCCTTTTTGATGCATGGTTCAATCGTTATGGTCAAACCAAAGCCAGAAAACATGGCTTCGTCAGTCAGTGAAATCCATCCACAGCAGTTAGTTTAAGCCAGCCAGCCAGTCAGTCCGTCACGTAGGGAATTGTAGACTGATTGGCTGGTTGGGATTCTCCGGACAGTAGAAACCAATGAAGACTTGAGACAATCGGTGATATGACTCAAAATCGTTCTCACTCAATGGCTGGCACAGATACAACTACTCCCTGTGACTTATAATACCCAATAGAACTATATGGTTCTTACATCTTACTATTGTTTTTGCCTCACATCTCTGTTCACTATCTCTATTTTGCATTTGTTTTTACTTTCTTCTCTTGCTTTGTGTGCTAATTGGGTGGGGGAGTGTGGTGACTCGAACTGCTGTACATCGGTGTAAAGTTCTACATTGAAAACAGACATTAAGAGAATAATGTATATGTTTGAACATTATATTTCATGTCGTTTAATGTAATCCAAAATCACAAGCTCAGTGATTCGTTAAGGAATATGCACTGTATATATACACATAAATAGCTGTTTGATCAATTGAAAGTATACTTTAGCTTCCGTGTCTTGCCTTCTGCTGTTACAATGTATCAATACAGTCACACGGTTTCACAATTTGTGTTAAATGTGTATTTTATCTCTTTTTGTCTTTCCAACTTGCCTACCTTTGTTGTTTGTTGCCAATTTCCACATCTCCCGTATAAGCGGTTGCAGGATTTTGATTGCACATGTGCGGTGTGAAGACCCAATAGATCCAATTAAGAATAATCATTATAATAATTCACTAAGGCTGTAAAGACTCTGAGGTCAGTCAAATAGGTCAACGTAGGTCAGCCCAGAATGATTGACACCACAGTGAAGTTAAATGACCTAGATAAAAGCCAAGTCATCGCACTGCACTGCATTGCATCATTCACTTGCATGTTATCACACACCATAGGGTGGGTGGAAATATTAGACAGTAATGTAGTTAGGTGGAGACGGGGAGAGGTTAATCACTCAAGCCTTGTTTATCGATTGAACATGGAACACATGCAGCATTCAGAATGACGCAACACCGCCTACGATACCGGAGATATGGAAAGTGCCAACAAACGACAAAGGGAAAATGGAGAGACAGAGACAGGGAAAGACAGAGAAAAAGTGTATATATAAGACATAGTATGAAACCGTGTAACTAAATAATAATAATATTATTATTATGAGTACTGTTAATCACTCTGTGATATTCCAAAATTAACTTATCTAATACGGAAAAAAAGTGAATGTAAATGTAGAATTTCAACAGAAGTTCACACAAATTTAGGTCAAAGACTAACCTCTCTTCTACGTGAAAATTTGGTGTGTATAAATCCTTCAACCAATTCATGATGTTACAATACTAGTTTTAAAGCAGGAATTATACAATTATAATAATAATAATAAAGCAAAGTTAAACTTTAACTACCACTAACTACCAATCAACAAATGACCTCGAACGCACCAATCATGCGAAGGAGGAATTTTTGTGTATGGAATACATATATTTTTATGAAATAATGCATAAAAAACTGTAGAAAAGTGTTTCAGAGGATACCTTGCTCTCACATGTGATAAAAATAGATCTCAGTTTTAGGTTGGAGTATCAACAGAGTATAATTCCACAGTGTGGGTAAAATTTATTCTGATAAAGTCTCACAGTAATATTTCGTGAGCAATAGATTCTGCTCAAAACGTTGTCATCAGTAAATATTACTACTGTATTACACTGAGAGTTTATCGAAATAAATTTTACCCACAATGGAATTATACTCGACCACACTGCACAAGTTCTATTGTTATATAAACATGCTTTATATGCATGTAATTTTATTTAGGCCTTCTAACCCTAACAATAACCCCAATCTTTGCTGAACCTAATAACTCTAACGTGAAAATATCCCTAAACTAACTGTAATCTAACTCGAACCAACCCTAATGTCGCCTTTAGGTTAGCTTAACCCTAACTTGGCTTAAAGAGGAACTTAATCTTTCTCAAGCCTAAGCTGAAACTTGCCAGAAATCCCATTTAATTGCATAACACTACAATAAGCATATTTTTTTGATAATGACAACGTTATTTCCAAGGTTTCACTAACTTGCTCAGTGAGCGTTTGAAGGTCATTATTGATGCAGTCGCACTCCATTGGTAGTCAAGTCAGTGGTGCTTAAAGTTTAACTTGGTCAATAATAATAATAATAAAACAGTTCTTTAAAAACTTACTCGACCACGATTAACCTGACGAGAGTAAACTTTTAGAAAACATGTGAGCAATTGACAAAACTCTACATCTTTAGATACAATTTTCACATCCTCGATAATGATACCGCATAAAAACTTCTGTTGCATAAGTAACCAGGCTAAATGTGTTATAAAGCCACCTAAGGGATAGAAAAATGGTAGAGAATATAAATTTATGTGAATGATATGTAAATAGACTTCGCATATATTAGAGAATCATTTAAAAACCCAAAGAGGAGTACTAGTCAGCGCTATTTTGTCCTTTTTCGGGACTCTTCAGCACTCACAGTCAGTACGCACCCATTGCTTCACAACCAGCATGGAACCAACCGAAGATGTTCAGATTACCAAGTGAACACGTTTGCAAAATTTAACCATCGAGATGGAAACCATTGGCCTGCCCATGAATTCTAACTTCAGCCAATTTGCGATAGACCGTGACCGCCAGACAACGTCCTCAATGACTAATCTGTCCACAAGCCCGAATTGGTGGACTTCACTGATCACGACAAGCCACTAGAATTTCAGCTAACTTCACCATGCAAAGCTGTTTCCTCCTTGTTCAGGACTTTTCCACCCCTAATGAGGACATAACTGCGTACTACACTTGAATACCAAATTCAATTGATGCAGTAAACAAAGTAGTTTTCAACTAGAAAAGGAACAACAAATTTCAGTAGACATAAAATTCCCACAGTTTATTCGAAACAAGATGATTTGGAGCGAACAATTGTGGTTTCGATAAATTCTTCCCTATTCAGGCTCTACAGTTATAAATCCATGACTATTAGAAGAATACAAATAGCCATTAAGGGCGTGTGAAAAGTATATCGGAAACTGTCTCTAGTGGGGTACATGTATAATATGGAGTAACAGTTCATCATTTAGTGTCCCCCAATTTTTATTTGTGGTAATTGTGCGTCGGTGGCACAGCGGTTAGGATGCTCGCCGACCATGCACATTGTCCAGGGTTCGAACCCCGGCCACCGACGCACTCCTTTACCTCGCTAAGCCACTGATAGAACTGGCAAAGAGGGGAGGTTGGGCATGAGGCTAGCAACCCCATCCTGTAAAAATAAACACTGCTAAAGAAACTTCAAGCCTAGCCTAGCCTAGCTTGAAGCCCTATGTTCCACTGGGAACGTGAAGGAATAAAAAGGAAAATTGTTTTTCTCGCACACCATTGAATATAACTCACACTCCCACTCCCACCCCCACCCCAGTGAAAATTACATTCTGTTCACTATAAACAACATGAGTATGTGTCACCCTTTTGTCAATTCACACTTTAGAACAACACATTCAAGTGAATAATATTGTGCTTTCAACTGGATCTCATCAGATCTAATTAACTCTAATATACATAATTTTACAAATAAAAACTCAAATATACACCAATCACGGTGTAAGATTGTGCATATCAGATGTGCAATTAGTCTAACTATTAATAGCAATGTGTAGAGGAGTAGGATAGTAAACTACATTTTTTGGACATCTTACTAAGTGGGTGAGAAGTTGGGTTACTTGGGAGAAGAGTGTATAGAAAAAGCACATTCACAGGGCAGTACTCACACTTTCATAGATACGTGCCTATTAAACATAAAAGAATTGTTGTCTGATTAGCAGAGCAAGAAAGATATGTACGGATGACCGCTTGCAAGCGGAATCCGAATACATCCATGATTCACTGACGGAGATCGGATGGATATCCGATTAGTTTCATAAAGGAACATATAAAACATTGGAGAGAAAACCTGAGACCATGAATGCAGGTTAAATACCTCCATTTATTAAGTTGAGATTGTGAAGTGAGATTTTATTCCAGAGACTTTTCAGCAGTATATGACGAACTTTTTACGCAGCATACCTATGTTTGTCATTCTCTAACCAACGAATGACTGGTACGCAAACGAAGGATAGATAGCTAGATAGCTTCGCCACACACCTATGTGCATTTATCAATTCAGCTGCACCTGTGGTCATAGTTATGTTGGGCGTATTAGCAGACAGCTTAGTCAACGTGTCACTACTGAACATCTACCATCATGGTTTGCAAAAGGACAGGTAGAAGCAATTCGTAGCCCTACTATTTTGTCACATTTAGTTGATAGTAGTCACGTAGTGGATAAAGTAAAACGAAAGTTTTCAAAGTGGTGATTTGTCGCATCCAACCGAATCTTTCCAATGGACTTCGCATTACTCTTGTTCACACAGCTAACGTGATAGGCATTCGAACTATCAATTATAACGTTTTCGTATTTCCCAATGAATGAATGAAAAATAAAACGATATTGTTGTTTTTACTGACGTTTCACTGTTGAATGCTGCTAATAGCTTTATCAAAATATTATTAAACCAGAATTCACTACAAAATCTCAGCTTATATACAGCAATATCGTTTTGTTTTTCATTCATTGGGATAATTACTATTAACCAGAGTTTGTGTCAACTTTCTTTCTTCCTCATCAAATGTGTCTCTGGCCGGTATTCTTTGGATTCTACTGAAGAGGCACCTCACTTACTAGGGCTCTTTTGTACCGAACAGGGCAGAAACATTACGTCTTCTTATTGTTCTGTTTAAATTACTATTATAGAAAAAAATATGGCGAGCCAAGTTTACTTCTATCATATACAGCAGGTTCAAGGTGAGGACAGTTACTCATCGAAGAGGACATTGCGAAATGGTCACTCTATATCATGAATTAGGAGAAGTTAGATATCATGAACTGGTCATTGGATTACGTCCCAGTGGCTCAATGTTCCACGAGCTCACTTGTCTTGTAAAAATAAGGTCATTGGTTCGAACCCTGTCGGTGGGTGCGTACTGATGAAGAGTCCCGAACATGCTGTCCAGTACACCCAGCTTCTTTTCCGATGGTTCTCTAACTGATCTCAGCTCATGATGAAATTCTCCAACCAATATATACATACGAAACAAAATCAGATTACATTTAAAAACTGAACCACTTGGTTAGCTGAGTTCGCCGCACTTAACTCTAGAGAACAAAAATAACAAGTCTGACGATAGACCGATAGATATTCTACCTGAATACAATACCATCAAAAGAGAAAAAACTTGCCTGAATTTGTTCTCACGATATCAGTTTCTGATAGGACTGACGGATCGAACGGTGGATATGCAAAAATCAATGGACGCCCAGTTGAACTTTTCTCACCACCCGGCCTACAAGGCATATGAACAAAAAAAAGTTTAATTAAAAACACAAAGCTTGGTACAAAATAGGCACCAAGACGATGTACTATACAACAATAATGATAAAACAACTCGTGAACAAAATGGGCAGAGAATGAATACAGAACTCCATCTGGGATGGTAGCTGTTTTATTTATCAAGATGAAACAGCATTCGTCGAATTATTGTCACAAGGGGAAGAAAAAAGGATAACTGCAGCACATTCGCCACTGATTGTCATTCTTGGCCACATCCGATAATGTTTCAAGCTATCTTTCGGATTCCAACCAGGGAGTCGTGATTTATCAACCAAAGCTAACCTACCACAAATATCCTTCATCCCACAACGCCACGTCATGCACTGACCGACCAACAACCTTTCCGCTTTATCCATCCCGTCCTAGGGCTAGGCAAACAGAGATTTGTATGGAAGCCACTGGGATGACATTTGTAGTATATGTCCAAAAAACTGAAGCCGGTGTTTCCAGATGACGACACTCAGTCAATAGTGCCTTCCAATGTGTCCAAACACACACTGTCTAACCTAAGAATTACTTACATGATGATGTCGTCGAATCATATGCTCATCAAAGTGCAGCTCCACTCAACATAGTCGAACAAAGCATAGAATCGCAGTCAAACCTCACTCTACCTCAACTTCTTTAATCGACTTCAAGAAGGCCTTCGACAGTGCACCATTGACCAAGAAGTAATTTGGAAACTACTGCAACACTACGGCGTGCAGTACCCAAATCTTTATCAACCTCATTCAACAGCTGGCTGGCTGGCTGGCTATATGACAATGTCACGTGTCAGGAGATCCACAACAGAAAACACAGTGAGGCGTTCGAAATGAACACAGGAGTCGGTCGGTCGTTCGGTTTTTGACATAGAACTTTGCACATATGTGCGGCAGTTCAAGTCGCCACACGAACACAGGAGTAGGACAAGCTGACTGTCTATTATCACCACGGATAATGTTCCTAATTGTGGTGGACTGGATTATGCGTCAGACTGTGCACAGGGAGCGAGGAGACAGGAGCACGCTCGATCATCGATGAGGAGACTCTAGAAGATCTGGATTATACGCGCGGATGATATATGTCTAGTGTCACACAAACTTGAAGACTTGCAGGCAGGCGAAAACCAACAAACTGGCTGAAGAAGCGGCCACAGAAGACAGAACTCCACCGTAACATAGAGAAGATGGAGGTGATGAAGATAACCAACCAACCAACCAACCCACCAATCAACGTCGACCGGAGAAGTTTGAAAGAGGTCACATCTTTCACTTATCTGAGAGGCATCCTTTCAACTGCAGGCGACACCACGAATGAGAATGTCAAAACCACAATGGGGAAGGTGAGATAGACGCTCATAACTCTGAAATCAGTTTGACAACCTTCTGTACTCTGCAGCACACACAACAAAATTAGGAATTTTAACGCCAATGTTAAGTCAGTCAGCCATTCCCTATAATATGTGAGTCTGAGACTTGGAGCGTCACGAAAAACATACCCTAGAGGCCATTGAAGACTTTTATCGACAACTACCTTCACTCAATGTTGAAGATCAAAGACAGGCCAGGAAAAATTAGCAACAAGAAACTCTTGGAACGAGTTATCCAGCAATTTATTGACCAACAAATATTCCGAAGAAAATGGAGATGGATCGGACACACATTGAGGAGACTGCAGAATGATATGGCGCGCAATGCAGGCCATCGCTCGAGTAGGGCCCGAACGGGAAACGATGAGTTGGGCGGCCGAGATTGATATGACGGGGATTGTGAGAGGAGCAGATGAGAGACTATAGGCAATCGTGGACCTAGATAAAGACGACAGCAGAAAAAAGGAACGAAGTGGAGATGCGTTGTTGAAGCCCTGTGTTCCACGCGGAACCCAGCGAATAATAATAATAATAACAAGTGAACAAATTTTTAAAGATGAATCAGTACAGACCAGTAAATATAATTGCAGAAGGTATATTATATACGAGAATGTTACCAATATAAAAAGTATACAAATATATATATAACCAGTAAAATGAATTTACTCACTGAAATGTGAACGTAGAATGAGAACGATTTGTAGCTGTAGTCATTGGTGTCTCAGGTGCAATCCATAGCACACACGTAATATCAGTAGGAGTAGTACTAGTACTTGGTTTCAATGCACTACCAAAATTATTGGACGGAGGGAATTTCCGATTAGCGATCAACAGGGCATTGGCTAAATGTAAGCCAACACGTGATCGACCATCACATGATGACAAGAGTAAAATGCAATCATCATCATTCTTCGCTGCTTCCATTAATAGGTTAGCCTGACAATTTAAAAGATTTAAAACTAGTAGTTACTATCTATAATGGAGAATATTTATAGCTTAGGTGAATGATTTTCACATTTAGTTGTGTTCTCTGAACTGGCTGATTTAATTGCACAGCTTTCGTTGAACTGCTAGACAACATATCCATTCAGCGCTGAAGATGATGACATTGAGAGAATAACATATGGAGCTTTTATATGTAAGCGAAGTTCAACGATAGCGTCCCAGAAGTGCGAACGCTAAAATGACCTTGAACGCATGCTAGTCGTTGGCCTACGGCACCACCTGCCATTATCATAGCTGAAATATCAATGCTATTCACCAACTAAGCAGCAACTTTCACCCAGATCACCTTTTTAAGTACTGTTTGGATAATGTGTTAATAGCTCGCTCGCTAGGGTTAGGATTAGAGTTACGGTAAGTATTGGGGTTAGGGTTAGGCCTGCGGCTAGGATAAGGGTTGTAATTAGGGTTAGAATTAAGGTTAGGTTTACGATTAGGGTTACATTTAGAGCTGATGTCACTTATTCGAATTTGTTTTATTATCCACATTTTCCTGGTGAATAATCATCGATCCTCTTACTGGAAACCATAGTAATTCAACCGAGGCCTTTGTAAAACAAGATACGAGAGATAAACGATGCACAAAAGCAGCTCATCTTCAGTCACCTCGGTGAATACATGTACAGAAACTAGTGTAACTAACTCAGCAACTGATACTCCTCATTACACCTAGGACGTGTTTTTAAGTGATGTCAGGGAAAGATACCCTGTTCAATGTGTTTTCATGCATTTTCTTGTCAATATACATCATTTTTCATGCAAAAATTCCTCATTTTATGATTGGTCGGATCAAGGACACTAGTGCGTTCACATCGTTTGGGATGCTATTGTTGAACTTTGCCTACCATAATACATAATGTCTATATAATCACTATGACGTAAAGAAGTCTGAAATAACCAAACTATCGATATAAACTCCGAGTTATGAATATCACAGTATTTTTTTACTCCTTCTAATACTTACTCAGATTTTACTATTATTAACCACTTTGAATTCCTAGCGGAAAACAGGGCTTTAACAGAAAACCTCCACGTTGTCCTATTCACTGAAGTTACACTAGAAGGATAGTGTGGCGCATAATGTCACTCGAAGTTCTTCGCATTTCTACTGCCTCATCCGAACTGATTGACGCAAGACGACTGATTCCGGCGAGCTCCAATAATGATGATGAGGAGCAAAAGCTGCTCAAACAAAAACTAACAAGAAGTTTTCGCAACGACCGGGAACTGTGCTGGTGGGGGGTGGTGACAAAAGTGAAAGAGATGGAAAAGGCATCGACGATTGGTAACATCAGACAACTACTTAGACTTATCAGGGAAACAGATGGTGGAAGGCGAATGATGATAAGTGAAACAATCTGTGAGGAAAATGGCACCATAATTAGCTCTTACCATAGACGCCTGAAACACTGGAAAGAAAACATTGAGGAGAAATTTAATCGGCCGACAGCCATGCTCAACTTACTCAGCATCCAATACCTACCTCCCTGAATCGGATATATACACAAGTCCTCCGGCCTTAACTGAGGCTACAAAAGCCGTTACTAGTCTGAAACGAAGCAAAGCACGGAGACCTTCTGGAATGAGTCCATAGGTGTTTAAAGATGGCGGAGAAGGTTTACTGTTAGCATTAACTAAGGTATTAGGCAGCGTCTGGGAGTCAGAGGAAGTCCTATTGAGTTGGTGTAGAGTGGAAGACATCAAAAATCCGGCTAGCCAGATGTCTTTGATCGTAGGTACCCGATTTCTATCTCCTGTGTAAGCTTGTAGGTGTAATAGGGTGAGCAATATTGAGGTGAGGTGTCGGTCGAGTGCTAGTTGGGTAGGTAGGTAGGTGGGAGGGAAATCAATCGATGAGGTTGTGAAGTTACACCGATTGAGATGGTTAGGACATGTGTTAGGCATGCATTGCTAGCCATCGCCTTCCTCGACCAACGGACAATGTTAGCTGAAATAGGATGGATCAGGTTGGAAAATAGTTAACCAGCCAGTCAGTGGTGGTCAAACCAAAACTAGCCAACATGGCTTCGTCAGTCAGTGAAATCCATCCACAACAGTTAGTTTGTGCCAGCCAGCCAGTCAATCAGTCACATTGAGAAGTGTACACTGGTTGGCTGGTTGGGGCTCTCGGGACCTTAGAAACCAATGAAGGCATGAGACAATTGGTGATATGAAAAAGAGAAGACGTTCAGCGAAGAGACTCTTTTCGCCGGCGAATTCATTCACATATCTGTACAATCGCATTTATATATAATTAATTATTTGTGTATGTGTGTACATGTGGTTTGTCAAGTTTAGATAATACAAGACTGATCTAATATAGAAACAAGGTAAATCAGACAGCAACTAAAGTAACATTGAGTTAGTAAGTTAGTTAGATCACGCAATATAATTGACTAAAATGTTTCAATTCAGGTTAGGATAGCAACTGAGGTAAGTAATTACAGGTTGAGACTAAGTAGAAGTGGGGTAGAGAATAATGCCATTTATATTAGAAGTGAAATTGAGCAAATAAGTTGGATGATGTAACATAAATGACTAGAAATTGAGCGTTGGTCAAGTCAGTAATAGTGGTAGTGAGGTGTAGAAATTAAATCGGGTGGGGGTAGAGAACAAGAAGGTTGAAAATGTAAAATATTACAGTTGAGAAGACAAAATAATACTAATGAAGAGAAAGAAAGAAGAAAAAATATTAGGTAGAATTTACTTGTCGGGTAATAAGATAGATTAAGTCCATTGCAAGTGTAGTGATTGAACGAACTTCTTCTGTATGCAGAGTTCAGGACTTAGCAAGTGAATCGCCATTGCTTCTGCAGTTTGAAGAAGTCTGATTCGTACACCTTTAGGAAGACTACTTCGTATTCTGTAGACGACTTTGAACTTTGTTTGGGGTGTAGCTTGGTGTCCGGAATCTATCAGATGTTCTAAGATGGAGCTGGTGGCATCGTTTCCTTGCTTTGTAAAACCATGTCCGTTAGTGTTCGGTGATACGTTTGGAAAGTGAACGCTGGGTACGGCCGACATACCTGGCTCCACACAAGCAGGTGAATCGGTAGATACACATCGATGAGGCCAGCAGTGGTAGCTTATCCTTCACGTTCACATGAATCATAGGTTTTGTCGCGAAGATTAGGCGTAGTTCACTTGCGAAGAGGGTCTTCTTAAGTGAGTGAGACAGTCGATTTTTCAGTGTTTCTGCAGATATATCTTCATTGAATTGAAGATTCATGTAGAGTAGTTTTTTCGGGACGCTAACCATGGGCGGCTTTTGTGGTCTAGGATTCATAGATTTTGCAATAAATCGTTCTGGATAACAGTTCTCGACGAGGATTCTCTTGAGATCGTTCTGCTTATTATAGTTATTTTGAATCTGTCTTTTTTTCCTTTGTATAGTAGTTACATGAAGTGTGGCAACTCGAACTGTTATACTTCGGTGCAAAGTTCAATGTTGAAACTAGTCAGTCAGTCGATCACACCATCAATACATTTTGACTTTTGTACACAACTGACTTTCTAAATGCAAATGTGACTGATCAACTTTTGAAGTTTACTTGGTTTTATTTGCTCAAACAAATTTTAAAGGTTTTCGTTTTTGAAGGTTGTTGCATATTTACACATTGTCACCAAACTCCAACTACTACTACTGCTACTTCAAACAGCTCAAGCTAATCAATAAATATGTCCATTTAAGTACTGTCTGTTATTACTACGGGGTTTATAATCCATTAAGCCTAAATTACGTATATTATAATTACACTACCGAGTGATGAACTGTTTAATTTTTGTATCCAATGCACGGTCCCTTGTGATCTATATACTCATTTCATTTGATTTTTATCACACTGCTAAAGTTGCTACACATCTGAGAGTTTCACTGAATCTTAGATCAAATCATCAGACAGGTGAGAAATTGATTTGTAAATAAATAAACAGGCGGTCAAAACTGTTCCACAATTTGTAATATTGATGCTTATCCCGGACTACCTTCTGAAGTCCACCTAATAATATCTGCTGACTTGCACATGATAGATATAGATTCGATCTCTACCTGTCACAGCTAGGTAATATTCAGAAATAAAAATTTTGTAAATTTGATCGTGACCAGGAGAGACACAGTCAGAGATCAGTCAGTTCCTCTATATGGGTCAACAAAAAAGAACTATTTCCAACAGGTCAGTCACTGAAGACTTTTATCAAAAGCTGCCTTCGCTGGCTCCATATATTCAAGATCAAATGGTACGCCAGAAAGAATTAGGAACAAGAAACTCTCTGAACGAACCAATCAAGATTCTACTGTTCAACAAATGGAGATGTATGGGAAACATACTGAGTTGACCCCGTTGAGTGATATGGCACTCTCCAGGGTCACGACTAGTGGTGTCTGTAAGGGATGCCCATTATCCCTATTTCTATGCAATTTCATCATAGATGTACTAATGGATTTAACCCTAACTCACTTCAAAGACTCAGGGATTGACTTGTTACCAAGGAATAATCTCGTTGACTTAGAATATGCATCGCCTTCCTCGACCGATAGGCAATGTTAGCTGGTAATATAGGGTCAGGCTGGAAAAGAGCTAGCGGCGGTCAAACCAAAACATGGCACTAGTCAATGAAATCTACAACAGTTAGTCTAGGCCACGTAGGAAGGTGTAGATTTCCTGGTTGGGGTCCTCGGGACAGTAAAAGCCAATGGTTGGAAACAATTAGTGACATGGCTCAAAATCGTTCTCAATGGATGGCACAGATGCATTCACTCCTTGTGACTTGTGATTTCCAATGAAACTGTTTTGCTCTCCGTTACTACTATTCCTTTGTCTCACACCTCTGTTTACTGTCTATATTGGGCATTTCTTCTACTTTCTTCTCTTGCTTTGTGTGCTAAATGGAGGAATGTGGTGACTTGAACTACTGCACATCGGTGCAAAGTTCTATGTCGAAAACAGACAGACAGACAGACTCCAGAGCCATCCCTGGAGTGGAACCCGAATGGGAAACGACGAGTGACATGGATGAAATGACAGAATTTGGGCGACCACGAGGCCAGCTAAAGAGGATCACAGAGAAGAGGGCAAAATGGAGACGTGTTGCTGAAGCCCTATGTGTTCCACTCGGAACCCAAGGGAACAATAATATATACTAATAATGATAATAATAATAATGACCAGATGAATTTTCTGTATTATATTGAACAGGCATATCACTCAAGTATTAGCTTACCTCCGCATCAGTAAATTTCACTGAAGGCCATACAGGACACAAAACTTCTTGACACGAGCGACGATATTCCCGTAGTGGAAGGATATAATCGAAACCTATTACTGAGCTTCCATGGATTTTGGCAGTTCCCAATTTATGCTCTTCAGAGTTTAAATGTTCTTGCATCGCTGAACGAAATACTATCGCTTCACAATCTTCACATCGATAGAAAATACTCTTTGAATCACCGCCATCCAGTAATGTCTAAAAAGGGATAATAAAAAAACTGTTTAACAAGTGGGGTAAAAGCATCGTGACCACATTGAGAGAGAAATGCTTTATTTAGACTGAAACAGTGAAATAAGGATTCACATGGGATGGTGAAGATATAAATCAAAAGTGATTCGAAAAACTTTGCAAATTTCACACCAACCGTATCCACATATGAACTACTTTATAATTAACTATATCAAACAGAGAGAAAAAACAATCACTTCACTCAACAAATTTCAATTCCTACACGTTAACTAAGGCAAATTGATTTTGTATTTCTAGTTTGAAAATAAACTGAGTTATACTGTGAACAGAGAACCTACAGAGCATATTATAAGATGGTTGGGGGCAATCCGGCCAGAGGAAGCCTTGCTTGCTTGACCTAAGCTTCAATATAGACAAAAAAAATCCTCATTTAGACATTTAGAAAACAGAAAGATTGAGCGAAGAAATATTTACTTTTCAATTAGATCCTCATCTCTCTCTGGCTCTACTCTAACACACATATGTAGCATTTTTATTACAATACACAACAGTTTACCAATCAAGTGGCACTGATATGTATGTTTGTCAACAATAATTAGTCAGTGTCAAAATGTCGATGGAGTAACAATTAACGAAGAAAATTAATACACACAATTATGATGTTCGGAAAAAGGATGATGAACCTGTCTAATTGTACGCCAGATATAGCTGGCTCCGCAGCTGCAGTCGAACTGGTAGATACACATAGAAGAGGTAAATGTAGATAGTTTATTCTTATTTCTAGAACATAAAATACGGGTGATAGTGAAGAGACAACATACCTCTGCTGCATAATAAGCTCTTTTAACTGCATTCTTCAGGCGCTGGGTTATTATTTAAATAGAAATGCAGTTAAGAGAGCTTATTATGCAGCAGAGGTATGTTGTCTCTTCACTATCACCCGTATTTTATGTTCTAGAAATAAGAATAAACTATCTACATTTACCTCTTCTATGTGTATCTACCAGTTCGACTGCAGCTGCGGAGCCAGCTATATCTGGCGTACAATTTAGACAGGTTCATCATCCTTTTTCCGAACATCATAATTGTGTGTATTAATTTTCTTCGTTAATTGTTACTCCATCGACATTTTGACACTGACTAATTATTGTTGACAAACATACATATCAGTGCCACTTGATTGGTAAACTGTTGTGTATTGTAATAAAAATGCTACATATGTGTGTTAGAGTAGAGCCAGAGAGAGATGAGGATCTAATTGAAAAGTAAATATTTCTTCGCTCAATCTTTCTGTTTTCTAAATGACCTAAGTTTCGTGATTGTTGGTACTCTCACCAGTGAGCAAGGTCCCTCCTGAGATTCGCACCCGCGTCACCCAGTTAGATCTGCAGTCAGAGACATTACCACTGAGGTATTCGGGCCCACGATTGACCTCCTGTGGGATTGTATTGGACACTTTGATTAGACACACTAGTCATTAGCTAATATCAATGTGTCTAGTCCTTTGTTTTGGTGCAGACTGAATTCTATTGTCAGTCAAGTTTGCTATGCGGCCACCACCATGCTAGGTGCCTCAGTGGTAACGTCTCTGACTTCAGTACAGGGTGAGACGGGTTTGCATCTCAGAAGGGACATGAGTTCTTTCAAGATTGCACACACGCCTTGCTGACTGGTGAATGCGAACAAATACGAAACTTAGATGAAGAGAGGCTTCCTGTGGTCGATCGCCTCCAACCATCTAATATTAAAAATTCACAGGGCACCGTGAGATGCTGAGCCACATTGCGAAATTGACAGGCTGACAGAATTCAGCCTGCACCGACACCGAGGACTAGCTGGACACATGATAGTAGTTACTAACAAGTGTGTAATCTAGGTTACAAGGATATATATATATAACGCACTCATATGACTTAGAGAAACTATATCTAAAATGTAACATTTTATTACAGCAATCCCTCAGCATCTTTTCGTTCTTCGAAAGTTATTTCCCGATCGACATAGCTGCTACTATGAAGTGGTGATCGCACTTGCACAGTCAATTATCCAACGAGCTACAACACTACCAGACAGTCAGAAAGTAGTAAGTATCCTTGCAAATCCCACCAAGTGTGTTTATTCATTATTTAATCCCACCTGGCGAATAGAATGAATCTGGAAAATTTCACTAAACACCTATCAGGACATTCTTTGGTTACTTCATTCACATGATGACTTACATATGTAGTGATAGGCATTGGAAGATAGGGTAGAGAAATCCCTACTTGACTGGATCTCAGGGGATACTTGCTTGTATGTGTGCTGCTCCATCAGAGCACAGAAGGAAAGATTACACTACTCATCGATATGTTTTTATAACATCCACATACACATCCTGACAGACTGTAGTTCACACAAAGCAAATAATTTCTACAGAAAGATGTTTCGTTCACTGACTGACTGATTTCAACATAGAACTTTTCACCGATGTGCAGCAGTTCGAGTCACCACACTCCCCTCCAATTAGCACACAAAGCAAGAGAAGAAAGTAAAAACAAATGCAAAATAGAGATAGTAAACAGAGATGTGAGGCAAAAACAATAGTAAGATGTAAGAACCATATAGTTCTATTGGGTATTATAAGTCACAGGGAGTAGATGCATCTGTGTCAGCCATTGAGTGAGAACGATTTTGAGTCATATCACCAATCGTCTCAAGTCTTCATTGGTTTCTACTGTCCCGAGAACCCCAACCAGCCAAGCAGTCTACATTTCTCTACGTGACTGACAGACTGGCTGACTAACTCTTTTCCAAACTGATCCATCCTATTTCAACTCACATTGTCCGTCGGTCGAGGAAGGCGATGGCCAGCAATGCACGCCTAACACATGTCCTAACCATCTCAATCGGTGTAACTTCACAACCTCATCGATTGATTTCCCTCCCACCTACCTACCTACCCAACTAGCACTCGACCGACACCTCACCTCAATATTGCTCACCCTATTACACCTACAAGCTTACACAGGAGATAGAAATCGGGTACCTACGATCAAAGACAGCTGGCTAGCCGGATTTTTAATGTCTCCCACTCTCAATGGCCATGTCTCACTCACAGTCATAAAGAAGGAGGGAGTGGACTGCTGTGCGGTACACTCGCCAACCACACATGTGGTCCGGGATTCGATCCTCAGCCGACGTACTCCTAAACCTCACTAGACCGGTACTAAGGCTGGAAAAGACCGAAGGTTGGGTGCGAGGTTAGCAACCCTATGCCGTAAAAGTATTTCTTTTAGCATAACAGTGACCATTGTTTGAAAGTGTCAGCATAACACATATAAGGAGGGTATATGAAAATTTTTTTAAAAGTAGTATAACACATACGTTTGTGGTTTCCAAATTTTTGCTGTCTATTGTGTTGACATTTGATTTACTTTGGTGTTTACGTCCACCAATATGAGCGTCTAATTGCTCCAAAGAATTCATTTTTACATCACACAAAGAACAAAAGAGACTGCCATCAGGTAACAAAAACTTTTGCTTCATATCTGCATTAAAATATTTTGAGTTCGAATTAATAGAAACCATGTTTACAGGTGATTCATGATCAGGAGTTGAACTTGTCAATGCTCTAGAAGATGGCTTACACATATCCCAAGATAGATCTTTGGGAGACGTTGATTCAGGTGTGGTAAGTACTGGTAGTGAAACTTTCAATGGTTGGTGAATATGACTGACTGAGTTAGATTTTTGCAAACTAAGGCATTTTAAACGATGCTTTTTGCCTTGTTCATGTAATCTGAGAACATTTTCAGTATCACACCGCACATTGCAGACATTGCAAGCGAATTGCAGATTACTCATCTGAAAGATTCCACACACACAAAAAAAAGTAGAATTATTTTGAGGGTGAAAAACAGCAACCCTTTAAATCTAAATGTGAAAGGCCCTGGAACTTTCACTACTGAGGCTACGACAAGTAATACACAACCCATATTCTTAGCGTTTACTTTATTTACTGCAAATAACTCACATGAATAATACAATACTGTTTGATAGACTCTGTGTGCAGAAACATTTGAGTCTTTACAATTATATCATAGTTTTCATATAATGGATCACAAAGCTTTTAGCATAAGCCTACCACCACATATTACCCACTATATGCATTTTTCCATGATAGTAAACAATACATTGTAGTATTACTATATTCAGTACAAAACTGATCACGAGCTGACATCAGTTACAGAACTATTGGAAGACCTGACACAGTAATGAACAGCTGTTTTGTCCCAGTCTGGGACTGTTTATCCATCCATACTCACCCAACAACCGACATTCGAACCCAGGACCTTCTGGTTGCGAGAAGAGCTCGTAGACGGTTGTTAAGCTATTGGAACCCGACCCAATTCAGATTATTACTCTGTCATACTGTCTAGGTTTAGATATCACAACTGGGAAATATTCACTGTCAGTAGACTGATTAACAGGAGCATTCATATTCGCAAAATAAATCAATATTCACAAACAGCTATCATATATATTATATTTATACCAACAAGCATTGTATAATAACTTTAGCGGATTCCAAACGCCTAAGGATCTATATTTCAGCTTTAGTTGATAGATAAGCAACAAAGAATCACATTTATCATCAGGCTTCTTAACCTTGCCTAGTTAACTAGCTTGCTAGTTCTCTAGCCGGTCCCAAGCCCGGGTAAAAAGGGAGGGTTGGGCTGCTACCTTGACGTGGTGGTCGAGCCTGCCTGCGTATCGCAACGAACCAACAGGCTACACCGGCTACACTGGAACTATTCTTCCTGCACGTCCTATCATGCCAGGAAGGTTGTTAGGATAGCGAGCGATTTGACTAAAAGCAGTTACCGGCAAAGTGTAAGCATTTCGTTTTTACACTATGCTGGAGGTGTGTGGGCAAACTCGTACTCCTGGGGAACAGGGATATAACACCAGTGAGGTGATGCCCATATGGATGTGGATTGTCAAAATTGTCAACTGGACAGTCAGTAATCTACTACGGTCTGGTCACCCAGACGACAACCATGAGCACAATGAGGCAATGAGTGGCCATCATGATGTCAACAGTGCCAACCAAATACCTAATGCAGTGGGAACCAAAATCATCCCGCCTGATCCTGACAGCATGATTCAACTCAAAAGGAAGGAAGGAAGGTCACAATTGTCCAATGCTACGCACAGTGCTACGAACAACGCGGAACAAGACAAAAAGGAAGATTTTTACAGACAACTACAAACAGTAATGGACAACATTTCGAATGGTGACATCAGAATCCTCATGGCTGGCTGGCTGCATTCAACATAGAACTTGGCACCGACGTGCAACAATTCGAGTTGCCACGTTCCAAATAGCACACAAACGTAGACAGGAAAATGAGTGAAGAGAATCAATAGAGTTTTGACAAGTATAAGAGTGAAACACAATGAGTAATGGTAGAAAGGAATATGAAAGATTACACAGACTGAATACATCTGCGTAAGCCATTGACAACGATTTTCAGCCATGTCACCTATTGTCTGTCTCCAGCCATTGATTCTTAGAGTCCCGAGGGCGAGTCCCAACCCGGAAGTCTGCATCTCCCTCCCTACCTGACTCAGTTTAACTGTCAGGGATTTCATGGATTGATGAGGCCATGTTTTTGTTTGACCACCACTTACTCTTTTCCAACCTGCACCTATATCAGCTAGTAATGCCCGTCAGTCGGGGGAGGCGATGGTTAGGCATGCGCAGCACATGACCTAGCCATCTCAATCTATGTAACTTTATAGCCTCTTCGAATGATTTTCCCTCTTTGCCCAACATCTACGCCTAACGTCAACATTACTTACCTTATTATACCACCTAACGCGAGAAAGAGATCGTAAACATCTGTGGTCAAAAACAGACAACCTTTTCATGTCTTCAACTCGTATTGGCCATGTTTCAGAGCCATAGAGAATCCTCATGGGCGATATGAACGCCAAACTGGGAGCAGATAGTACAAGAAGAGAACTCATCATGGGTCGTGAGGCCCTCGGAGAAATGAAAAAGAAAGGAGAATTATTTGCAGAATTCTGTGCTTTCAATGATTTAGTGGTCGGAGGAAGCGTGTACAAACTCAAGGATATACACAAAGCACATGGATTTCGCCTGATGGGCATACCACGAACTAGATAGATTTCATCTCAATGCTACTCAATGTGAAGCTGAAATCCTTAAGGACAACTGGAGACAGGACACAATTCAAGTTCAACATTCACAAACTGAAGGACAAAAGTACAAGGGATGCCTATGCTACAGATCAGATCAGATCGGAGCAAAGTCGGAGACACTATGTGGCATTACTGAGGACACCTGCGTGCAAGGGCATTGGAATTCTCTGAAGGCAATATTCAAGGACGTGTACAACTGTTCTAGGAAGAAAGAAGAAACAAGACAAGGAATGGCTCTCAACGGATACATGGAAGCTAATAGAAGAGAGAAGCATGGTGAAAGAGATGACTCAATGCAAAGATGCACAACAGAAGGAGAAGTTGAGTTCAATGTACACTGCACTGAATAAAGCAGTAATGAAGAGTGCTAGGAGAGACAAAAGACAAATCTACGACACACTGGCAACAGAAGCATAACAAGCCGCAGGCAATAGAGATCTCAGGACATAATATCACATAACCAGATATCTATCTGGAAAGAGATCAAGCCAGATGATGAAACCACTAGAAGATGGTCAAGGGAACCTGATTACCAAGGAGGAGAAACAAATAAAACAATGGGTTGATGACTTCAAAGGACTCTTGAATCGACCATCACCTGAAACTCCACTAGATATACCACTAACAGTACTCACGGAAATGCCTGTCAATGGACACCAATCCTCCAACGAAAGCTGAAACTCTGAATGCGATCAAGCTACTGAAGTCCGTAAAGACCAGATGGAATCACCCCTCTACTACAAAGCACTGAAAACGGATCCAGAAACTGCAGTAGATGTGCGCACGCCATTACTGCAGGTTTGGAAGGAGGGAAGGGAAGGTAACCAACGATTGGAAGGAAGGCTGGCTACCACGTCAAGCTGCCAAAGAAGGCTGACATATGGATCCGCAAGAACTGACTGGCGTGGAATAATGCTCTTGTCCACGCCAAGTAAAATACTAAGTCGTGACATCTTGGACAGACTAAGAGATGCACTGGATTGATATGACGGGGACTGTGAGAGGAGGAGATGAGAGACTATAGGCAACCGTCGACCCAGATAAACACGACAGCAGAAAAAAAGAGAACAAAGTGGAGATGCTTTGCTGAAACCATCTTATAGTTCCACTAGGAACCCAAGAGTATAATCGTAGCAGTATATAATACTGTAAACGTTTAATTAAAGCTTCTATAGTAAGATGGTAATTTCGGCCTTCAAGAAACTTAGAGATGTGCAAGTTAAAAGTTTACAATCGCGAAGAAAATTATTCTTCCCAGAAAAAATTAGATCCCCAGAAATGACACATCTCAGGAGGGATATGAGTTCCTTCAAGATTGCAGATATATATGCCTTGTTCATTAGTGAGTACCAACAAATATTAAAACTAGGTCAAGCAAAGCTTCCTTCTTATAGCCTCCAACTATGTGATAACATGCATTCGTGTTAGGCTGGATCACAATGGATGTATGACTCATTCAAAATAAGAGTTCTCGAAATAAAGCTAAATATCACTTGTAGTAAATTAAATGAAACGTAGAAGAGCAATCATAAACAATTCAATAAATTCTAAGTGAATAAAAGATGCATGAGTCATATTCTTACGGAGTGATTTATATATGTATATATATAACGGCCTTCGACATCGTCGATCGAGAGGTGCTTTGGCAACTACTTCGCTACTATGGGGTCCCACCGACAATTATACATCTCATCCAACAGCTGTATGACAATGCTGCATGCCAAGTAATCCACAACGGGAAACTTACGGAATCCTTCGAAGTAAGGACAGGAGTAAGACAAGCTGGCTGCCTACTATCGCCAATGATTTTCCTGATTGCAGTAGATTGGAGAATGCGACAAACAGCGGGCAATGAGGAAACAGGCATAAAATGGACTCACACAAAAAGAGAACTTCGAGGATCTGGACTTCACCGATGACATATATATGTCTGATTTCCCACAAACTGGAAGATATGCAAGCGAAAAGCAACAAGTTGGCAGAAGAAGCATCCAGAGAAGATAGGACACCATTCAGGTGAACATAGAGAAAACAGAGGTAATCAAGATTCCTGGACAAGAACAACAACAACAGACAACGATCAGCATAAATGGGAGGAACCTGAAAGAAACAACCTCTTTTACCTACCGACCTGGAAGCACCGTTTCAACTACAGGCGAATGGAACTGACGAGGATATCAAAGCAAGAATCGGAAAAGCAAGACAAGCTTTCACTACTCTCAAGTCTGTGTGTAGGTCAACAGCACTCAGCATCAAAAATAAGATCCGGATTTTCAACTCCAGTGTGAAGTCACTGCTACTGACTGTACGGATCAGAGACTTGCACTGCGCGTCATAAAGAGCATCTCAAACAAACTACAGACCTTCATCAACAGTTGTCTTCGCTCAATACCACTCAAGATCAGATGGCCGGCCAGAAAAGATCAGCAACAGAGAGGGATCTCTGGCAATGAGCGAACCAACCAGGCACCGATTGTGAAACAAATAGGCAGGAAGAAATGGAGATGGATTGGCTGGCCATACTCTGAGGAAACCATCAAGTGACATCACTAGACAAGCCATTGCTCGAGTGGAACGCGAAAGGGAAGCGGCGAGTTGGTCGTCAGTGCAAGGGTGACTTGGAGGAGGTCTGTAGGGGACTTATGTTAGAGTTCACTAGTATTACAAAATATGAGAAATAAAATTCAAGTCAATGAAATGTTAAGTAACGGTATACTACCAAAAATGCAACGACACGTTATATCAACAAAAGGGTTACTTGGAAATAAAGTTTAAGTCCTCTGCTACAGATTATTTATATAACCCACGGAGACGTTAATTGTTTGGACGGAGTGGGTTGTAGCTGCTGTGTCCCGGTTGTAGAATTGTCTTCGGTTGAGCGTAGTGGACTTCTACAATAAATTCGAAAGATACAACACGGTGAGAGCCGAGCTAGTAAGCCGAAGAAACCAAGGAGATGACGAAGCCTCCAACAGCAGAGTGTATTTTTCAATCGTTCACGGAAGCCAAGTGTATTTCAACAAGAAGCGTTTTAAACAAAAATTATGTACAATATGTCTAATTTCTACAAATAACCAAAAAGTGTACAATCACATTGTTACGCACTCCACAGGTCATGTGAAGAGGAAATGAGAACGTTTGGGCAGACTTGGAGTCAGGTGAAGACTCTAGCAGAGAACCGAACGCAATGGAGACGCACGGCTGAAGCCCTATGTTCCTCTAGTAGTTAAAGGAAACAATAATATATATATATCACTGGGACCCATACAAATTCGATCGAAGGATTTTGATCACAATTTGAAAGACGCATGATGAGCTGGTCCAAAAAACATATAATACACAATCATTTCATTTAGACGAATATGTGCACAGAAACTGGTTTCAGATGTCATTATTTAGTATATATTTGCCCTAAATACACTTTCCCACATGATAAATGCATGTTTCGTGGGACGAATTTGGTAGGTTATTCAGTGCTAGTTTGTTGGCTAGAGAGTTAGCTTACTACATTTTATAGTTGCTCTTTTACCCTAATGTATAATTACATGCAAGTGAATGCATTGTAATGGTCAAGTTGTTTTTGGAAGAGATACAGCTTAATTTTAATGATTTAGATATATAGAAAATTGCAGTAGATATCTGGAGGCAGTGAAGCCATATATGAATATATTGATATAATTATGAGCAATAGATTGTGCTCAAAACATCATCCTAATCTAAATTAGAAGAAAACGACGAGTGGTAGTTCATTACAAAACTGCTGATAACACTCGCTATTTGTCTTAATACAGATAAATTAATCGTAACCAAAAGCCAGAATACATTGAGAATAAAATAAATTCGGAATCAACTCATATAATAAAAATGTGTAGATATGGTAAGCTGATGAATATGTACTCACATTTTTACGATGGTTATCAAGACGATATAATTACGTAAGAATCGGAAATGACGACTAATTATCCAACAGACTGTACTGCTATACGTCCAGTACTGACCTGAAAAACAGAAAGCAAAGAGCGGGTTACCAGGATGATCATACAAGTTTCGCATGCCAGTAAGAATAAGAACCATCACTCGTGATCAAAGGCTATATTTACAACCAGTTCTATTACAGAGAGTAGGCTTCTTCCAATTGGTTGCTCACAGCATTGTCTTGGGACACTAATCCATACACGTCACGCAGCCAACCTGAAATCAAAGAGGGGTACAGTTAAGACATAAGAATTATCTTACACTATACCTTCTCACCGGTAATAGCATTGCCCCTAGTGTTGGGCTACTGTGTCTACAGACCTAGCTTGAACTATGACTAGCTGTGGAAACAGTTGCAGCTTACTGAAATGTGTTAATGGGTTATAAAACAGAATGTTGCTCCCGAATTCTCTATGTGAAATCACTAAGTACCTCTATAACGGTCTATGACATTTAAGAGCTCTTCCTCTAGTTGGTGCCCCCCTTAGTAACATTAATTTTTACCCCCGCTTCAAAACTTAGATATCTCGTTACTAACATCTATTAGTTAATTGTTTTAATGGCTTTTAATCTCGTATTTTCACCCCACCCCCCTATACCTAAAACTGGTAATTATTATTGACTAAACCGCATGATTGATATAATTGCTGTAAAATAAACTGGATATTAGTGTAGAACCGATGATGAGGAACTTCGAAGACAGACGGAAAACGGCAGTTATTGTTCAATCAGGCTTGTATGTATCCAAAACGTTGCCATGTGGGTTAGTCAATGCTCCATCGGTATTTCAACATCTCACTTAAAATGAACTCGAACACAATGTACATCGAGGTACAGGCTCTTTAAAGTAAGAAGTTGACATTCCTATATTCACTTTGTGAAAGTCGGTGTTATTACAAATAAAGCATAATATTACCTATAAGGAAACATTAGTAAACAGCGAGTATACATCAAGTGACAACATAGTTTTCATATTAACATTAACATTACCAATGCAATCAATGAATTCAAATTTAGATGCAAAGACTAGCTACATGCTCGCCGTCTAAACCGATCTTGCAGTTCTGTTATCCCCCTTTGAGACATTATGATAACGTGAAGCTCCCGTGTCAAAAATGTAACGAAATGGTAGTTCAGATTTGTGAATTTACAGCAGGTCAAAGAGTTAAGGTATGATAGATCCAGAGACTTTCAACTTTTTATACGACTAATGTCAACAAAGAATCGTTATTTATAAGTTTTGAAACCTGTGTGATTTGTTTCTCTATCACTTTGACCTTGTTCTTTTCGCACTACAATACATGTGCGGGCATTGTAATAATGAATTAACAAGTATATTTTGACGTGGACTCGGTTATGCTTCCAAAATTCTGACTCATCTAACAAGATATTTAGTAGTTTGGCTGTTGTGAGACGAAACACGTTAGTCCCTGTTGAAGACTAATAAGTCACTGGCACAGATTAGGCATGCATAAGAGAACAAGTCGCAACACAAGACTATCGGCATCACGCACTTGTTGTTACCTTTGAAAACTGAGACCATTGGGGAGGAGCTGGCATCAAAAGAATTACAATGAGAATGAATTTCCGAGCTTGTAACTTACCGTAATGTGTCCATAAGTCCAGGGGAGACCTATCAAGCTACCTGCCATATCAGTAAGGGTAGAATATAATGACCACCAAAATAACCTCGAATAGCCAAACATACGACACCAATATAAAAACGTGCATATATAGATGAAGTACACGGACTAAGTTTTAACCTCACCTAGATTTCTAGCTCACTAGTTTTCTAGCCGGTCCCAAGCCCGGATACAGAAGGAGGGTTGGGGCGTGGTGCTAGCAACTCCACCCCCAAAACTTAACCAAATTGCTACAGAAACCTCAACGCACAAATATATTAAAAATACTAGAAATATAAATACACGGACTAAGTTTTGAGTGTCATCTAGACCTAGTATTTCAGTATTGTAAGGATAATAGGCTGATAGGATGGAATAAAACATACATTTATGAAGAGGGAATCATTGTAGATTGGTATGTAACTGCTATTGGTGGATATAAAGTGGTTAGAGACAATTACCGTCACTCGTCAACATTACCCATGTCCCCAGAAAGCAATTGCCCTCATTTTCCCTGTTCGCCCATGTTACTTTCGAAATTGGCCCACTGTTTTTTCCAATGTACCCATTTTTGAAGAGGAAAGTGTCCACATTTTTACCCACAAATCACAGGTATGAAAATTTCTCCGACTGGGATAATGCGACTATCTCGAGGAAACCATGTGCCCAAATTGGTTTGGACTAAATTTAGAGACTCCAATTAAGACCTGAGGGTAGCGTGTCGGCAGCATGTCAACGACCGTAATTCTTTGAGCCCGCGAGTAAGATCAACAAGTGATGTAATCATAGTCGCTTGTGATTGGCCAGTTTGTCATTAGAGTTGCGGTAATTTCAAACGTCATTCAGCGGCATGGTGATGTAATAAAAACAAAACCTATATTATAACACTAATAAATGTTTTATCTTCTTCACTTGCAGAAAGATACTCAGAAGCCAAGAATTGCAGAATATAAACATTAACGAAGACCAGTAAAACTGTTACACTCTACGACTGGGCTCCCGCACTTTTTAAAAGCTGATTTCGGGGAATAAACGTTTCCCTGAACAGCTGGTGTTCTGTTTTAATTACCTGTGTGTCTGCTACTTTTCTCGTTACAAATTAGTGTCGGAGGTATTCCAGACTCAGTCTAAACATGAAATCGGACTCATTCGGACCTCCTGCAATACTCTCCAACCAGAAAGCCAACACACATCCTTCATCCGCAGGATACATTCTCCCTGTGTGAGGGCCACCACCTATGGATATCAACAGCAACTATGCGCTGTGGAACTTTCGCATGGAGTCTCTCCTCACAGATCTATCTACACAAGCTCAGTATACTCAGATCATGTTAGCGATGAGTGATGCCGCGTTAGGTCGTGCAATCACTGGGAGATTCTCCCCGTCGGAGACGCTCAACGACAACTGGCGCAACCTAGTTGAATGCTTCGCAAAACCTTCTAGTGCATCCGCATACATGCGCTCTTTCCTAAGCCATCGTCAAGAACCGGGTGAGACAGCTGCCAACTACCTTCACCAGTTTCGTGAGATTGCGTCTTACGCCTTTCCTACCCCCACCAATGCGAACCACGATGAAGCCATTTGTACCCGCTTTGCACGAGCTCAAATGCCAGCTATTGCGTCAACCGGAAAAATCTATCTCAGAGACTCCCGATGTAGTCAAACGCTTCGACAGCTTGGAGCATATTCTTTCGTCAACTGCCAGTACTTCCTGTTATGCACTAGGGACCACTGGCCAAAGAACACTCGTCCTAGCTCCTCGTCAACATCGCCTTAACGCTCCATCACCATTCCAACTTACAACTCCACCGGCAACCCCCTTCAAACCAAATGATGAGCCCAGCAGATGTTATTATTGTCATCAGTTTGGTCACAGAGCATGGAAATGTGGACATAATAAAAAACCTCAAGGTGAGCCATCTCTTAATGTGCCCTTATTCAGTCAATGTTTGAAATCCCCACTTATCCTTGAGGGTAAATTTAACGGTGTAGATGTAGCTTTTCTGGCCGACACTGGAGCATCGTCCACTGTTGTGCGCAGAAAGCTTCTTCAACGACTGGGGGCCAACCCTAAACCTCTGATCAATCAGCTGTAGTTAATTACCGTCAACGGAACCGCTATTAAGACAATGGACTCCGTCGCCCTCCTCGTGACTTTACAAGGGTTCACCTGAAATCATTCTCTTGTCATGTGGGATGTTGTAAGATGGGACGTCATACTAAGTGTTGATCAGTTAGTCACAGTCAGTGTGCCAATGCTTGTACCCTGCCCCAGGTGACTACGTGGACATCAATGCTAACCTTTACCTCAACTCAAAAGACCCTACCGACACTCTTACTTTGCTACAAGAGTATAGCGACGTGTTTGGCGATGAGCACGTTATGGGACAAACTAGTGTTGTCCAAAACGAGATCAAGATACGTGATAACTTGCCACTTCGGATGCCACCTCGGCGGGCGCCCATTCATTACCAACAACAAGTGGACACGATGATGGCAGAAATGTTACAAAAGAAAGTAATTAATAATCCGTCCACTCCACCATTGGCAAACCCCATTGTTCTTGTGAAGAACAGAGATGGCTCTCTCCGTCTGTGAGTAGACTACCGTCGTCTAAATGCGGTCACACAATGAGATTCTTTTCCCTCACCTCTCATAGACGCTACACTAGATGCTTTAGGTGGGGCTCAGTGGTTCTCCACGTTATACCTGGCTTCTGGCAGTTGGAAAGTCGAAATGCGTCCTGCATTTGTTGCGCCTACGGGGTTGTATGAATTCGAAACCGTGCCATCTGGCCTGTCTAATGCCCCTGAAACGTTTCAACGGCTCATGTAGATAATACTCGCAGGGCTAGTCCCTAAACAATGCCTCATTTACCTGGACGATATCATCGTTTTCGGACAGTCCCTCGAAGAACACCATGCCAACCTCCCAACCGCATTCCAAAGCCTGCGCGGGAATAACCTTAAGCTGAAAGCCTCGAAATGCCATTTCCTGCAGAAATCTGTTACTTTCCTTGGTCATGAGATTACTTCACAAGGAGTTAGCACCGATAGAAGCAAAGTACATGCGATCCTCAAATGGCTTATCCCTTAATCGACAGCGGACGGACGTAGTTTCATGGGACTTGCTTCTTATTACCATCGTTTCGTTCAAAATTTTGCCTGTATAGCAGCCCCCGTTCATCGATTAACGGAAAATGGACGGAAATTCGTTTGAACTAATGAGTGCCAGGTAGCATTTAATACGCCTAAAACATGCTTAACTTCTCCCACTTTTCTAGCATTTCCAAATAATTCGCCCGACAGTGGCCCCTTTATCCTGCATACTGACGCTAGGGCACAGGTGATAGGAGCCATCCTTTCACAGATGACTTCTCACAGACAGGTGCGAGTAATAGCATACGCTAGGCGGCCTCTGGACAAGAGAGAGACACCATATTCTACGACTCGCCGTGAGATGTTGGCTCTTGTGTACTTTCATACTTACTTTCGCCATAATATATTGGGGCGTAAATTTTCGGGCAGGACTGATCACAAGGTGCTACGGTGGTTGCAGAATTTTCATGATGCGGAGAGCCAGCTTGCCCACTGGCAGGAACGTCTACAGGCGCTTGATTTTATTCATGAATACCATCCCGGAAAACGACATGCTGACGCCAATGCTCTCTCACGCCTGCCAAATTGTGAAACCACAGTGAACGTGTTATTCAATGATGCAGTTGATATAGACTGGGCCTGCCTGTAAGCGGCGGACACAGACATACAACCTGTTTATTTACGACAACAGCACGGCAACAATAAACCAACGTATAAGTAATTACGAGATCTGCCAGCAGCTACGCGCTGTACCTGCGGAAGTTGGGGCCCACTTCGACTAATAGATGATGTCATATATATAGTAGAACCGAATCCCAACCCCCGACTCCTCTTCCTAAACGTCAAAGTACAGGAGCTTATCAGTCAAATACACCACCAACTTAAGCATGCTGGTCCACACAAAACTGAACACATCATCCGTCAGCATTTCTGATGGCCGTTGTTTCATCGGGATGTGACCGGGTTCTGTCAAAACTGCGACTTCTGTAGCCCCAACAAACAGCTTACACAAACGCCTAGAGCCCCACTTGTACCTATGCTAGCCTAAGCACCGAATCAGCGCGTCAGTATTGACGTAATGCGGCCACTTTCAACCTCACAAAGAGGTCAACGGTATATCTTAGTGATGATTGATTACTTTACCAAATGGTGTGAGGCACTACCTCCGCAACAAAAGGATGCAAACAGCGTGGCCAAGGCATTCATTGACAACTGGATTACTCGTTTTGGTGCCCAACACTCACTGCATTTGGATCAAGGTGCTACTTTTGAGAACCAACTTGTTCATCCCATCTGTGGCGTATCTGGTATTCGGAATACAAGCACGACTGCCTTTCACTCAGAAGGAAAGGGTACGGTGAAGCGTACTAATCGAACGATCAAGAATATCCCACACGCTTTCATCAACCTTGTGTCAACTGGCGCTTGGGAAGATAACCACCTCAATTTCTCCTGGCCTATCGCTCTTCCGTACATTCTTCCACAGGTTTCTCTCCTGAGTTACTTTCCTAAGGTTAAGAATTACGTCTTCCTACTGAAGTTCACTTTCATCCCTTACCCTTTGAAAAGACTGACCATGTTGCTTATGTCCGGCAATTACGCGACCGTTTGGAGCGCACTCAGCGAAAGTCCAATCGCCTCCTTCATGGCCCATAATACTCTGTCGGTGATCATGTTTGGCTTCACTGTCCACCTGGACCGAGCTCAAAGTTCTACTCCTCATGGCAAGGACTCTTTGAGATTGTGCGGACATGCCCCCCCACAACTTACTTCCTGAAAACATCCAGCGGCCGAATGTCGATTTTATCCCTGTCCATTGAAATCAAATTAAGCCATATCTCATCTTTCACTCTAATAATCTTCCTCCTCCGATGAACCACCACCTGCCACCTGTCAATATGAAGTCCCAGCCGCTGGCGGTGGAGGCTACCCAGTATCGACCTTTAGCACTGAGGACAGTGCCTCCATAGGAAGGAGGCAGTGTAATAAAAACAAAACCTATATTATAACACTAATTGGCTACAGACTACATTTAGCAAGCCAAATAAGCCAACAGAACCCATTCACACACCTTATGCATTTAGTAGGGGGCATGTGCCGATGTCTGCACAAAAGTTTTGCGATCTGATAACTACCCCAAAAGGATACCAACACTTCATTCCTATTCTGGCTACCATATACTCATATATCATATCAATTATAGCCTTCACAACAACACTGCCCCACTAACCGCTTCGGGCAGAATTTTCACCAACGTCAGTCAACAGAAACATCTGGCATCATGCATATAGCATGCATGATATCGGATGAATTTCTGGCTGACATAGCCAACAGTCTACAGCTAAGGCAAGGCATAATCCCCGTGAGATAGCTGACACGGTGTCGACACCGAGCGCGGATACTAATATTTCTAAAATACTGATATCTAATTACCATAAAGGTGTCTCTCACTGCATACCATATCCAGTGTTTATCTATTATCCTGGTAAACGCGAGATCAGTTCTAAGCAAAGACTTAACACTAAGTACATTAGCTTCTATATTCATACCGTCATTGATTATGATCACTGAAGCCTGGTGCACAAGTGATATCTCCAGTGACAGCCTAAGGATTGATAAATACAACCTATTTCGAGGGGATAGACAGACAGGTCGTGGGCGTGGAACACTAATTTACTGTGAACAATCCATGTGTGCAAGCCAGTTCAGTAACCCAATTCTGTCACAACTCAATGACTCAATCTGGGTCGAGATAAAAGTTGTCAGGAGTAAACCTATACTTGTGGGTTGTGTGTACCGACCCCTCCATCCAGCATGGAGTATTAGAATATGCCCAACAACATTTGTAATGTTACAGACAATCTTCCCTTCAGTTATGAAATTATCGGAGGTTGTTTCTAGGTCTTCACTCCGAGGACACCAAAGGTATGATAATCTCCTGAATTCCATCGTCTCAGGAGGGTGGACACAACACATAAATTCACGCACTAGATCCACTAGTATCCTAGACCTTATTTTCACGAACAACATAACACCATCTACAGTACATGTAGGACGTGAATTTCCAGGTGGTGACCATAAAATAGAAGTGTTTTCTTTCGACATCTTTCCTGAAAGAAAACGCAGAGATGAAGCTGGCCAGACACCTATGAGATTGTACACACATGCTGACTGGGACTCGTACTTTTCGAACGAGTCCTTAGAGGCAATTCTTAGCAACTTTTATTACAATATTTACTCAACTCATGACGTCATTGCACCTGAGAAGATTCTTAGCTTCAGATTCCCCAAAGCGATTATATTCCGACATCGTTTAGGAGAAGTCTACGAAAGCACTCAATAAAATACTACAGATATCATGATTTATCATCACTAATTGTTATTACGTCCCTTCTCAATAGAATTGAAGAATTGAGAAATATAGGCCTCGGAAACAAAGAAACGCGAGCCATTCAGGCACCGCATAGCTGAGGAGAAATAGCCAAACTCTCCAAAGGTAGTTTGACAAACTCCATACGGCCTATCCAAAAATAATATATTTAGACGGCATTGCCTACGAGAATAACGAGGTGACATGTAAGCCGTTTATCAAGTACTTTGCCAGATTATACTCCTTGGAGAGCGATCGGGTCATGGATTTCCCAAGTAAAGCAGATGAATATCTAAGTGACTGTCATACTTTTCACCACACACAAGATCGATAAAGCTGTCGCAAATCTTAGGCTTTTTAACACTATTGGTCCAGACGGTATATCATCCATTCTGCTGAAAAACAGTGGTGATTACATGAGTTTACTCCTACTCGAGCTATACTCAATTTAACTAAGCGATGGGACATACCCTACCTGCTGGAAGAAGTCTTGTATTGTACCTATCCATAAATACGGGCCTATAGCTGATATCAACAACTACCACCCGATCAACGTCACGTCTGTAGTTTTACGTATGATGGAAAAAGCAGCAGAGGCTCAAATCATTCAGTGCTTGCTCTCAAATGACCTACTATCCCCATCCCAGTACGGTTTCTTATTATTTATTATTTTACTTTTATTATTTATTTTGATAACAGCTTGATGCTACACCGTATTTTCAGTACAAGTATGAAAGTTTCTGCATGGATATCGGTAGCCCAAATTTTGCAGGCCGACCATAGATATCGGGTGTGCGTCGCCAGGTGCACCCCGGACCATGTGCATGGTCGGCGAGAGTCCTAACCACTGTGCCACCTAAGTAGAAAGTCGCACATTACTTGCCACTCAGATTATTTTGACTACATTACACAATGCACTAATAATGGGCATTCAGTAACAACATTATTTGTCGACGCTAGCAAAGGATTTGATAAAGTCTCACATATCAGACTTGTAACAAATCTCCAATCCTACGGAATAACTGGAAAGCTTCACAGAAAGATAAACTCGTTTCCTACAGAAACAGAGCAATTAGTTAAAGTCGACCACCAGCTGTCTTCACTAAAGCCGATAAATAGTGGTGTAATACGAGGAAGCGTTCTTGGCCCTATTCTGTTCCCCTTATTCATAAATGACGGATTCTGTGATCAAGTATGGCAAGCCATACCTCTTGCAGACGATCTCAAGACGGTAAATGATTATGGGTACGATGACATGAGCGTTGAAAATAAAATCCGACACGAATTAAACAGTCCAGGCAATTGGAACGAAAAATGGCAACTGACTTACAACCCAGACAAGTGAGGCATGGCACACTTTGGACGCTAGAAACGGAGAATTTGTCTATATATATGGTAAGCTTCTCTCAAAACTGAACACAGTCACAATTCTCGGGATGACGTACTCAGATTCAACCTTTTCCAATCATGATTGTGAACGGCTTACTGGCTTTGTTTTGCGTAGCTTTCACACACAAGAAACAAGATTAGCTATATACAAGACATGTACCCTCCAAAAAACTTGAATATTGTGCTCTTCTATTTAGTAACCTAAGGTCTGAAGACCGAGAAAAGTCGAAAGTGTCCAGAGATTCTTCACGAAACAAATAATAGTGTTTGACCAACAAGTGGAGTATGTTGACGGGTGTGTACGACTGAAATTAGAACCTCTATGGTTAAGGAGCGTGAAGTGCAACTTGTTTCTGCCCTTTAGTGGTATTAGGAAACATTGTTACAGTAACTCATCCATAACGCGGGTAAATATCAAATCATATCAGCTGCGAAACCATGACTACCTTCCAAAAGTGGCTACCCACAGAAAAACCATTAGACCGAACATCTTCATCATTAAGTATTGCACTCTTTGGAACTAACTACCATCTGAAATTAGATGTTGTGAAAACGGAGTCTACAAAGGCACGTTAACATGTCCACTCTAGCTCGTCCGAAAAACAAAGCTGTTGGTAAAATGGTAAATGAAAGCCAAGCCAGTCTTGAGTGTGGTCACTTACGTATAACTCGACTCCACCACTAATGCAACGTTAGAAGACAAGGGTCAGTCAGCAGACAGTTTATAAAGAAGATCAAGAGATATTTATGGATTTTTATGTACATCATTATTCGTTATTTTAGCAGAGGAGCCACGTCTGCTGATTAGTTTTTCTTGCTGAAGGTTATTCTGTACTGCTCGTGACCGTTGCTTACAAAGTTGTCCATATATCTGTTATTCGTGTTTGCACACGTTAAGTCTGCTGCGATCGGTTGTTCAGTTCCTCAAGGTTAAGCTTTGTTACTGTTTTTTCTCATGAACTCGATTCGGGATGCGACATTGGCGTAAATTGCTGTCTACAGTTTTGGCTAGAAGTCAGCCTTCACCTCACACGTCGCCCTGTTAAATAGTTTAGACTGAATTCTGCTTGATTTTCTTTATGCCGACGTCTTTTTTGCTTGTCTCGTTGTATCTATTTCTGGAGCTCGCTGACTTTCACCTGTTTCTCTTTGTTTACATTTGTGATCGCATCTACGTGACCCCGCCTCAAAGTTACCATGTGTGGTCCTTACCACTTTGGAAGCTGTTTTCCTGACCCTGGCGCGCATTTACCGGCGTTTCGCCTCACACTTTCACATACTGCTTTGACCTGACATGGCAGCAGTGTTCCAAGTAACAGCTGACAGAATAACCTTCAGCGAGAAAAACCAATCAGAAGACGTTACTTCTCTGCCAACAATAACCAATAATAATAATTTACATAAAAATCTACAAATATCTGTTGATTTTCTCAATATAAGGTCTGTTGCCTGGTCCTCGTCTTCTATCGTCGCAAGGTAAGTGTGAAGTTACGGAAGTTCGATCGACTTCAGTTTGTTTAAGCAGTGAAAACTCTTGAACTATGTAGGTAGTTGGTTTAATAGGCAATGAATTGCTTCATTGCATTTCCCACTCTAATTTTAGCTTAGTAGTCTGTTCCTGTGTTGGTTTATTGACAAGTTGTATTTTTTATAATATTTTCAAAGAAAAATTTGCCATAGAAACTCTTTTCTGACATACATAATGTGGGCGGCATTATATTCTTGAACTGCATTACACTTGTTGCCTTTTTATCAGGAAATTTCACTTGATGATGATATCTGAGTAATGTAATAGGGTAGACGATGCAGTAATTACAAAAGTTAGACATACACCTATTGACTTTCATGAAATAATGCTAGCAACTTAGGTCTTTTTATTGAAATTGGACAATATTCACAGGATGAGGTAGGTGATGTCACATCAAATGAGGGATATTCCATATTATTGCCCATAGGCAGTTTGGTGGTGCCAGCTCTCAGTTGTCTGTGACGGATACCTATGAGCGGGTCATAATGGATAAGTAGGTCCATGGCTATGATAGGCATTGTAACACCAGATAGAAGAAAAATATAAAACAAGCAATAATAATAATTTTTGCTTTATTCCAAAAACAGTATTAATGATACAGCAAGGAATTTTCAGCATTCAGTACAATATTGCATCTAATTTACTCAAAAACGACAACAACAAAAAATAGATAAACGAAATAATTAATACACAATAATGATAACAAAACGTTTTTATAGGAGCTATGTAGCAATTACAGTATACGACAAGGAGAAAAATACGCACAAAGTATAAAATTATAGTAATAATAGTAATACCAACTAAAATAAAAATAGGAAAGTTATAATATATAAAAGTGCCTTAGCCTATAGCAAATCCAGTACTCCAACGCCTAATTCTTCACCGAAAACAGCACACACCAACTCGATAGACATAGATGAGCGTGATGTTGAAACTCCTCTTAACATAGGGTCGTCATGTCAAACAGTACTACTGGGTGCTGAACCATATATTCGGGGCTGATTAAAGAGTTTAAATACTTCAAACGCTGTTTCAAATCTCATCTTCACCTGATCCTCATAAATGCTAGATCTGTTCTAAATAAACTAACGATGCTCAGAGCACTCACAGTAATATACAACCCCCCTATAATTGTCATCACTGAATCTTAGTGTAATTCGAACATACTGGATGAAGAGATAAGCTTAGATAACTACAAACACTTTCGGTTTGACAGGGAAGGTGGTAAGGGAGGGGTTGTCTCATGTGCTTTCTGAATGCACTTACTGTATCACGGCTAGAAAGTAGTACATTTAACATGCCTGAGACTTTATGGGTTAACTTACACTTAAATAATGCAATAGTATTAATTGGGTGCACCTACAGAGCACCTGGTACCTTTAGTAATTACGAGACCCAACTTATTAATACTCTGGAACAATTATCCACCCTACACTACGATCATAAGATCCAATGTGGAGAATTTAACTTACCAGAAATCAACTGGGAAATACCCACAGGCCCAACTAAACTTGATAAGTTCTTAGGCACACTGGATATACTTGGCTGGAAACAGACTGTCACAACCCCAACAAGAGGTAATAACGTACTAGACTTAATCTTCTGCCACAATATAAGTCCCCTTTCTACCCTAATAGGTTCTGAGTTTCCAGGGTGTGACCACAAAACAGTGCTGTGTGCACTGCCACTTCCGTCAAGTAGCAATGCAACCCACACCCCTACTTCACAACAAATAACTTACAGGAAATACAGTAAGGCAGACTGGACTCTAGTGAAATCAATGTTAAGATCCTCAGAATGGAGAGAGTACTTCTATACTGATAACTTCTCGAAAGCTCTAGACATCTTTTACTGTAACTCAAACACATGCTTAGACGCTGTGATCCCATTGCAAACAGTAAAAGTCTCAAAATTCAAGAAGCAATTTATTCAACCAAGAGATAACTCAAAACTGAAGAGACTGTCAACAAGTCACCTCAGATGACACGACTTTAGTACACTGCTCAGTTTCTTGTCAAGATGCTATCCCATGGGCCATACACAAGTTCGCCAGACATCCTACAGGTCACCATATTCAACAGGTTCTAGTCCTTCTGGCCACTTCTCTCTGAAATGTTACTAATATACTTCACAATAATCCTTCTACCTAATTACTATTATACTCTATTTTATCTCAACTTCCTAGGACTTTAATAAAGCTGAAATTTATTTTTTTCCCTCTTCTCATTTACACCCTTTTCTCGCGTAAAGTTTGGTTGCTCTGATGATAAAAAACAACACTCATGTTTGAAAATAAATATATTTTCATAGAAAGCGTCATAGTTTTCCATGGTAAGACCAATATGGTTAGCATCATACATTGCAAATGTGTATTATAATTTGAAGTACTAGATAGCTTCTTGTATTTATCTTGTAAATATACTTTTAATAATGTATTATTCATAATTGCATTCTATACCATTTTGCAGCTGCGCCAGATTTTCTTCAGTTCCTAAAATAGCGTCCAAGCATTTGAAGGCATAGCACTTACACAAATATATGTTGTTTTTCGATTGGTCATAACTATCATCAGGAAATGGAACGAATTTCGGGTTGTCGCTCAACTTCAATGTTGACCTTCGTGATATGTTTACAAATTAACATTTATAAGAATCTGTTCTGATTGCTTGTACTATAACTCAACAATATGAACTTTTTGAAAAAGTGGTAATGTATGCTAATTAACAATTGTAATTCGTAACATAATTGATCGTGCCTGTAAAAATGGCATGCATTTCATGTAAACTTACCCGTTTATACGAAATATATATATTATTATTATATTATTATAGGGTCAATACTTAGTACTCTTAGCTCCATCTCGCAAGCTCATAACCTGCGTTTGAGAAACGAAGAATGCACCGCAATAGGCAGCACCACCAGAGTAGGTGCTCTCACAGCAATCCTAAGGAAACGAATTAATAGCCAAAGTCATAAAATTTCTCCCCTTATAAGCAAGGGTAAACTATACAACAACCATGAAGACATATGTGAACTGTTCAACGAGACGTTTGCAGCTAACTACGTTAAGCCCATAAGCCCACTTCTCGTTTTATAATCCACAATAGAACTCCCTTCTTCTTCAACGCTGAAAGAAATCACTACAGTTCATTTCACTTATTCTAATATTAACCAAGCCATTAAAACTCTTAAAAGCTCCAGTAGTGCTGGTTTTGACGGTATACCATCGTATCTTTATAAACACGGTGGTTCTGACATTTCCGTTTTATTACTTAAGATCTTTACAATGTCCCTAGAAAGCCAAACCTATCCAGATAAATGGAAAACGACATTTATAGTACCTAAACACAAATCCGAATCAAAAACTGAAGTCAACAACTATAGGCCAATCAATATTACACCCATAGTATCTAGAATCATTGAAAGAATGGTTAAAGATGATGTTCTCAAACATATGCTCAACTGCAATATTCTAAGTCCCAACCAACGTGGATTCCTAAAATCCAGATCATGCATGACATGTCACGTTGACTTCCTTAACTACATAACAAGTAGCCGAGACAAACAACAACTAGTACTAGTCATCTACTTTGACATCTCCAAAGCCTTTGACCGCGTTGACCATTTGCTTCTAATAAATAAGCTGAACTCCTTAGGAATAAGTAACCCATTATTAGGATGGATTGAATCATTCCTTAACAATAGGTCCCAAGTAGTTAAACTGGGGTCTGTAAATTCTAAACCTAGTCCAGTCACTTCTGGAGTAGTTCAAGGTAGCGTCTTAGGCCCCTCCTATTCACTCTATATGTCAACGACATATGCAGCTGTTTCTCACTTGGCAAACCATTCATCTTTGCAGATGATCTTAAAGTAGCTTACACATTCCACTGTGATGACTTAGGGTACTTTCAGAAAGCTGTTCAGGAAGAACTAGATCGAGTAACTGCATGGTCCTCCACATGGAACCTAAAATTCAACCTTAAAAAATGTGGTTGGATATGCTTCGGTGCACCCTCAATAAATATTAAACTGGTACTTGAATCCATCGACTTGCCTAAACTCCAAAGTGTTGTTGACCTAGGACTCAGGTACTCTAGTGACTTGACATTTTCCGAGCAAGTGGCGACACAGACGCGTAAATCGAGGATGCTTCTAGGATGCATACTCAGGAATTTCCACAACTACGAAGCGAAGCTATTATTATATAAAACTTGTGTCAGACCACTACTTGAATATTGTCCATTTATTCTCAGCAGCACTCGCGTAAGTGACAAACTTAAAATAGAAAGTGTCCAATGATACTTCACGTCTAAACTACTAGGATTTGACTGAGAAAAGGACTACACATGAAGGTGTGCAACTCTAGGTATTAACCCATTCTGGATGAGACGACTCAGTATTCATCTAAAATTCTTCTTTAAAGCCTTGCATAAAATATTATTCTCAGAGAGCAAGGAGATATATTTCTCACCTGAAGGCTCCTACAACCTTCGTAACCAAACGTGCACAGTGTCCAGGAGTGGTAAGTGCTACTTATAATCCGATATAAGTAGTATATCAGAAAGCGAATTCAGAAAAGTAACAATATGTTTTGCACACTGAAAAGAGCAATCAAAGGAGAGAAATATGAGAAGAATTTTGTCATATGATGCAGTATCAAAGAAGCTATCGAATGTGACGATATTCGACCAATTCGTCAAGGATGTGGTAAATGATGTGCAAATGGCGGTTTGAGAATATGGTGTACCAAATTTACCTATGTACAACACGTTTCACACAACAAACATTCCTTCCAGTCTCCGCAGTCTTTTCTTCTCTACACAGGAAAAGCTGTAAAGCAGCACTCCGTGCAAACTTCTTCACAGCCATGTACTCTAAGATCTGGAACAGTTTACCCCTAGAAATAAGGACCTGTCACTCTATTATAAGCTTCAAACGCCACCTATATAAACTGTTTCTTCACAATGACTATCCCAACCAGACCGCACCACTTAGTTCTAAAACGCATCAGTTATTAGAAAACTAAAACGCTTAAACTCATTACTATATATTATGACACTAAATAAACTCTAATACTTCGCAAAAATACATGAAAAAACAACTAGAATATAGGTAATGTTCACTATACACTGTAATACAATCTACATAAACATTTATATATGCATAAAACATTAATGTTCTTTTGATGTTCACATACTTTCTCCTTCTGGTATTCTGTTGCTGAGCCTACTCTTCTATTAACCTTCTTTTCGAGGTCGAACAACCCCACATTTAACCTGAAATGAATCTGGAATCCGGACCATTTAACTCATACTCACTGAAGTTTCATGAACGATCCCATGGTACCACTTGAAGGCGCTGGCGAAAATTCTGTACAGGGAGTATTCATGATCTGAGATAAAGAAGCAACTGGTTTTCAAACAGTTTTGAATGTCGTACTCAACTAACTTGTACAGTCTGTCATGCTGACACAAATGCCGCCAACGGATAGTTCTGGAATCGACCTCGGCCCCATTTTGATGCAGTAAAACAATCCAACATGACCTAATTTGGTTTTCGTATCCACGATCAAATTTATTTCCTATTATAAAATTACGATTAGACTGCTGAGAAAAATGGAATAAATATATCATTGATCTCAACACAATACATCAATGAACATTAAGCCAAGGATGCTGTTCACAACAAAGTTATATAGGAGAATTGACTTCAGGCTTTATTTTCCCAAGAGATTTGTATTGCACTCATCTGATGTCTGGGTTTTTTGTTAATGCGAGGAAAATATTTCTATATCTCTTTACGTGTTACACAAACAGACTATTTTGCAGACTGTTCCGACTAACTCTAATGTCAGAACGAACAACCAAACTGTAAATTCACCATACATCGAAATATGTGTAATTTATATAATAACTTATCCATGCCTGTACAATTGGTATGTTCCTGCATAAACAGGAATAAATATATTACTTTGCCTTCTGCCTTTCTCCACAATAAGTACAGAAAACAAACAAGATTCAGGGAGCATGATATGTCGTAGTTGAAAACATACAGACTTGGGATTAGTCTAAGAACTCATCCGACTCTGTCAATGGGATGACTGTTTTACCACCAACTCCCAGGAGGCCGTAGTGTGCCCATTTTACAGGAATGTTACCCTTTGTCTGGATACTGTTGTTCCTAAGAAGGTAGTGAAATTAAGTAGGCACCAAGCTGAATACATTCCAAGGGCATACTGCAATAAGTTATGGAAGTCGATGAAACAGTACTATTCTACTAGGGATATATCACTGTTGCACTCAATCCACGAGTCAGTTTAATCTATCAAGCGCCTACGCTCCCAAAAGGACCTCAACGAAGATTTAAGGGCACTTAAAAGTATCTCCAAAGTTTATAACCCCACAACACTTCTTAAAAACGAATGCGGTCGACGAGGGACATCCCCTACTTACTTCATGAATGGGTAATCTACAATGAGCCTGCCATCATCTGGGAACTTTTCAACAAGTATTTTGTGAACTTTAGTTTAGAAACGGGCATCCCTGTTGAAACTACCCTCTTACTAGCTCTTCCAACTGGAGCATAGTGTTCGCAAAGCAATTAACAGAACAAGCAGTTAAAAGCTTCAGCCCTTCTACTAGCACGGGACTGGATGGCCTTGCTTCCATAATTTTCAAAAACAGTGGGTGTGATATTCCCCAATTTTTTCTCAAATTCTTCTCAATATCAGTGGACACTAGCACTTACCCTAATCAGTGGAAAACTAGCCAGATAATTCCAAACCACAAATCTGGTGATAAGACAATCGTTTGCAATTACAGACCTATAAATATAACCCCAGTTATGGAGAAAGTCGTCAAAGATCAATTATAAGACTATCTGCTTGGGGAAGATCCTGTTACAAGGTCTCAACACGGATTTCTCAAAAATAGGTGCTGCGTTACTTGCCACTTCTACTTTTTCAATTGCATCATTAGTAGTTGCGAAGCATGTAAGCTAGTCGTTTTTCTCTATTTCGATATATCTAGGGCATTTGACATCATATCTCACAGTATTCTCTTTGAAAAGTCATACTCATGCGGAATTCGCAATCCGTTACTGAAGTGCTTGAAATCACTTCTAAGCAACAGGGTACAAATAACCAAAGTCGGGTCAGTATTGTCTCATCCTAGTCAGATCATCAGTGGAGTTGTGTAAGATAGTATCCTAGGTTCACTTTTATTTAGTAAACATTAACAGCATTTGTAACTGCTTCACCTATATGCTGACGACCTCAATGTCGTAACCTCCTGCTACACTCATGAATTAAGCGATATGATGGGTAAAATACATCTTGAACTAAGTGGTCTCGCAACATGGAGTGATGAATCCTGTCTAAAGTTTAACATTGACAGATGCGACTGGATTCGCATCGGCAACAGTAAACCTGACGTGATTCTCGAAGTAAATGGGTGAAAACTAGCCAAGCTCAACTTAGTCGCAGATCTCGATATCAGATACTCTGGTAATTTAACGTCCTCTGAACGAACTCACTGTGCTAGACGTAAAACACAAAGGTTCCTAGGATGCAAAACTCGCAATCTCTTTTGTTGTGAAACTAGGTTTTTATTATATAAAGTATGTGTCCGACCAATTTTAGAATACTGCCCACTTATACTTAGCGGACTGCGACAGAATGACAAGCTTGAATTAGAGGGAGTGCAACGGCAATTTACCTCAAGAACTTTTGACTAAGAATGTGGTCTCGAATACTATGAGCACTGCGACAGACTGAGATCAGAACCACTCTGGAAAAGACGTCTCAAGATAAACCTTATTTTTTACTACAAGCTAACTAAGCTTCTCTTGCACTCCCCCAGGTCAATAACTAAATCTACCGCTGTCGCCAGCTACATGATAACCTAGCTGCTATAAAGTATCGTCAGACGTACATGAAATACAACTTCTTCTGAAATAAGTTTTCAATCATCTGGAATAAACTTCCGGCTGATATGCATGATGCAAACACAATTCCAGTGTTCATCTCCTCCGTTACCAGATTGCTCAAAGGTGACAATGCACTTCTGCGTCTGACTCCTACACCCACTTTTCACCCTAGATAGATATTTTAAGTTCATTAAACGTATAAGTTACAGCAAACTACAATTATAAATGTCAATATTATCGGAAGGAAATGATAAACATTTCTACACAGGACGGTAATATTAGTTCACACATAGTATAAAAGTTAGCATAATAGGACTAGTTAGTTAGTTGGTGTACCAAAATAATCATAGTTACTACACAGAATATATATGTAAATTTATAAATCACTCCTTGAGGACTCCAATTGCTGCAGACATTATTGGCCCCATATCCTACAACTGCCTCGTGAATTACCCATCACCTGCCTTCATGACGCATCCTGGATTGCAGTTGTGGAATATACCTTTATACCAATGAAGATTGTAATTTATAACATAACTGATCGTGACTGTAAAAATGGCTTACATTTCATGTAAACACCCGTTTATAAGAAAATATAAGCTATTATTATTAGACTACACAGGGTACAATTCACTTCTGGTGTTACTCACGATGAAAATTCTGACAAAAATTATATAAGTGTATCACTTATTTTAGATTACTACCGATTTTGGATACAAATCAAGAATAAGATTCAATGGCATACATAGCAAAGTTATATGGGTAAATGACTTCAAGCTTTATTTTTCCCAAGTATTTGTAATCCATCCAAAACATACATGGGTTATTTTGTTAATGCGAAGACAATATTGCTACTTTTCTTGATGTGCCCCATTGAATGACTGGTTAGCAGATTGTTCCCGCAAACTAAAGACAAAAAGGACAGCAACCATGTAATTTCACCATAAACCAAATTTATGCAATTTAAATGATACTTATCCATGCCTGTACAATTGGTGCGTCCTACACAGGTAGGATTACACATGTATCATACTATATTATTATTATTACTAGTATATATGCTTACTAATCGTAAGTGTAATTTATTATATTGATGATACCTGTAAACTGGCATCCCTCATGTACAAAAAAGAGAATGCATTATTATTATATGAATGCTGTGGCCAGTAATTCTGAGGAAATACCTACGCTACAGCTCACTCCCTCCTAATGGGGTTGTGAGGCCCATTTGAGGAAACCAGCCGAAATTCAGTACTCATTGGCGTAGCGTCCGTAAAATTCTTCCGATCGACCTTATGGATTGGCTACCAATCATCTGCCTATGGTAATGAGTGTATTTATATGTATAACAAATATTTAGCTGTTGAAACATTATTAACTTGTAGACGATCTGCGATTTGAGATTATATCATACTTGATCGTGTCTGTAAAAGTGGAATGCATTTTCACGTAGATTTAAATGTTTATATGAAAATATACATTGTTATTATGATTGGGTGTCCATACATCGCTCCGTTTATGTTTGTGCTTTGGATCTCATGCTTCGTTTGCTTCTTGTCCAGTGCCCGTCGTACCTAGAAATAAAAACAAGGACTCTGAGAACCTTGTCGTGGAAAATGTACTGAAAATAACGTTTGGATGATGATATGCACACAAAATACAGAAAAATAATGCCAACAATAGAACATCAAAAATATATGATTTTTATACTGGATGTAACATGTACGGTTGTAAAAATATTTTACTTATGTTGCGGGATCCAATGGAATAAAACTGATGTGACTGAGGAAAATATATATACCACAAACGAATAAAAATTAGGTGAATCGCAGCATTTATTTATGTGAGATAAGTATGAAGATGTTCTGGGAATCTCACGGTTCGTCCAGGATGCTTTCTGTTTGTGGTCTTGATAGGTGGTTCAGTTGCTTTCAGCGTGCTAGGGGCTTCTTTGAGGGCTGATGAATATTCTGTTACTCGTATATGATTTGGAATATTTAGTTTGGGGCTCATGGTATTACCTTCCAGATTCTCGATTCTTACAAAATCTTCGCGGCCTTTTTTATCTAGGACGAAAAATTTATCCGTACGTTTAATGACTCTGTATGGTCCGTCGCATGGGGGTTCCAGAGGGCGACGTACGGAAGCACGATAAGCAAATACATGTTAAGAAGTTTTCAAACACGGGTGAACAAAAACGTCTCTGGATTGTGGTCGGAGGAGATCGGGTCTAACTGAACACATTGCATTTATAACCCTCCTGACTTCCGGGGTATGATCTATGGCTGGAAAGAAGCTAGAGGGAGAAAAAAAACTCACTTGGAACTCATAGTGCTGTGCCATATACAAGCTCGGCAGCAGCTCAACTAGCATCAGTTTTCAAGGCATTTTGTATGCCTAGGAGAACTAATAGCAGTGATTCAGTCAAATGTACATTGTTTGCAGCTGATAACTCATCCCCCAACTGTTGTTGTAGACGTTCTACCATACGATTAGCCGTCGTTCTGAAACGCATACAACCAAGGATTTCAGTCAGGGCGAAGAATAAGCCGCTTTTGAATTGGCGCCCACGATCGGTTGTTATGGAGGATGAACATCCAAAGTTTGCGATCCATCTTTCTACAAAGACGCGTGCTATGGTTCTGGCAGATACATCCTCGAGGAGTAATGCTTCATGTCACGATGTGAAACTGTCAGTGCAGGTTAAGATATGGGTATATCCATGAGATTCTGGGAGGGTTCCAGGCAGATCTATATAAACGTGTCCGAAACGAGCACCAGGAATAAGAAAGGTGCCAAGGTGCCTTCTGATGTGTCTTACTACCCTGCGCTTTTGGCAGGCTAACAGTCTGTGAGCCCATTCCCTTATTTTTTTAATTCAAAGCAGACCAACAAAACCGACTAGTTATGCGCTTGACGGTAGTTTGAATACCTGGGTGGGATAAGCCATGCGACGTATTGAAGACGTTACGGCGATGACTTTTAGGCACGATGGGGCGAGGAGTACTTGTGAAAATGTCACATAGAATAGTATCTCTTCCCATACCTAAGGGTTTCTTGGCTAATTGTAGAGTTGTTTTCCACAACTCATGTTGAAGCTCGGTGTCTCCTTTTTGAAGACGAGCCAGTTTCGCAAGATCTGTGCTATCCGTTGGGGCGAGGGAACAAAGGCGCTACAGGGCATCTGCCACAGTGTTGTTCACTTCTGATATTTGGCAAATGTCCGATGTAAATTAATAATAATAATATATATTTCCTATCAATGTAGGACACACCAGTTGTACAGGCATGGATAAGTATTATTTAAATTACATGAATTTGATTTATAGTGAAATTACATGGTTGCTGTCCTCTCTGACATCAGTTAGTGAGCACATTCTGATAGTTAGTCGTTCAATGGAGCACATAAAGAAATATAGAAATATTGTCTTCGCATTAACAAAAAAACCCAAGTATGTGTCGGATAAATTACAAATATTTGGGAAAAAAATAAAGCTTGAAGTCAATTCCTCCATATAACTTTGTTGTGTGCGGCATCGTATCTTGTTTTATGTTCAAATTGGGTATTAATTTAAAATGAGTGATTAATTTTTATGATTTTGACATCATTTTTTTGCAAGTAATACCAGATGTGAATTCAACTGAATGCAGATTAATATTGGTCATTGTCAAGCAGATTTGTTTTACTGCACTCAAGTCACCCATAGCCCGCCATTTGTCACAGCATGGTTGCTCCGTACGAGTAAGTTGATAAACGCGTAGAAAGCTATATAAAAACCATTTTAGATCGTTGACAGTGCTTGTTAAGATCTGTGCAGCGTCTTGTTATGGTGACAGTGGATTTCATCAAGGATGCTAAGCCATTACTAGCCAAACCTTGAGGGATGATATATGAGTAAGTGACTTCAATTGTTTCTCAGCTTCAGTCGGAATGTAGATCAATGCAACTTGTACTACAAAGTAAATACAACAGAAATGTACCAGAGGACAAAGAAAAACCAGGTGGAGTCTAAAAGTTTTGATTATATTCGGTGTACATTGTAATTTGATGAACAAAAATTTGTTTCTACTATGTCTTTTTATGCATTTATGCTACTAGTTTATTTATAGTCTTTAGGGAAGTAAGGGTATTGAAGCGCGTTTGGGTACTGTAGTAGACTAATAGTTGATTCGTTCTAGGAATAAATAGTTTATTTGTATACTCGGTAGAGTGAAATAGTCTTTTTATGCATTTATGCTACTAGTTTATTTATAGTCTTTAGGGAAGTAAGGGTATTGAAGCGCGTTTGGGTACTGTAGTAGACTAATAGTTGATTCGTTCTAGGGATAAATAGTTTATTTACATAGTCGGTAGAGTGAAATAGTGTGTACAGAGAGCGTTTGAAACTTAAAACTGTATTGCAGTTCCTGATATCTAGGGGCAGATTGTTCCATATTTTAGAATACATGACTGTGAAGAAGTTTTCGCGGAGTGTTGACTTAAAGGCTTTTATTGTCACTGTGCAAGTTTGGTTACGCAGATCGTAAGAGCCTTCTTGCGCGAATTGTATGTCCTTAAAGTCTGAGAATGATATTTTGTGTAGGACCTTATAGAAGAATACTAGGTTTATAATTAGTCGTCTTGTCCAGAGTGGGTCAAGTTGTAGAATCATGCACCGTGAGATGTAGTCTTTCTTACATTCGTAGCCTAGTAGTTTCGAGGTAAAATATCGTTGGATACTTTCAATTCTTAGCTTTTCACGTGTGTGAGTGCTGCTAATAATAAATGGACATTATTCTAGTAGTGGCCTCACACAGGTTTTGTACAGAATGAGCTTTGCTTCATTGTCGTGAAAGTTCCTGAGTATGCATCCTAAGAGCATTCTCGACTTTTGAGTCTGTGATGCCACTTGCTCAGAGAATGTTAGGTTACTCGAGTACCTCAGACCTAGGTCAACGACACTTTGGAGTTTGGTTAGGTTAGCCGATTGAAGCGTTAACTTTATGTCGATTGAGGGTGCACCGAAGCAGATCCAGCCACATTTTTTAAGGTTAAATTGGAGGTTCCATAAAGATGACCAAGCAGTCACTTTGTCTAGTTCTTTTTGTACAACATTCTGGAAGTACCCTAGGTCATCAGATTGGAATGTATAAGCTACTTTGAGGTCATCTGCAAAGATGAATGGTTTCCCATGAGAAAAGCAAGCGCATATGTCGTTAATATATAGGGTAAATAGAAGGGGTCCAATGACACTACCTTGTACTACACCAGAGGTGATTGGGCTAGGTTTCGAAGTTATAGATCCGTATTTAACTATTTGGGACCTATTGTTAAGGAATGATTTAAGCCATCCTAATAGCGGGTCACTTATTCCTAAGGATTTCAGCTTGTGCACTAGTAGTAAGTGGTCGACACGGTCAAATGCCTTTGAGATGTCAAAGTAGATGACAAGTACTAGTTGTCGTCTGTCACGACTGCTGGTCACAAAGTTAAAGAAGTCTAAGTGGCATGTTAAACAAGATCTGGATTTTAGGAATCCATGTTGGTTCGGACTTATAATATTGCAACTAAGCATATGCTTCATTAGGTTTTCTTTAACTAGTCTCTCCATAATTCTAGAAGCTATAGGTGTGATATTAATTGGCCTGTAGTTACTGACGTCTGTTTTCGAGCCAGATTTGTGTTTAGGCATAATAAACGTTGTTTTCCATACATCAGGGTAAGTTTGGGTTTCTAAGGACATTGTGAATATTTTAAGCAGGAGTAAAGGAATGTCAGGGCCACCATATTTATAAAAATAGGATGATATGCCGTCAGTACCGAAACCTTTTGAACATTTTAGGGTTCTTATAGTTTGTTTAATGTTAGTATAGTTAAATTCAATAGTGCTAATTAAGTTTGGTGTGTGTGGAGATGGAGTTTGTGCCACATTAGTAGCAGGGTCTATATTGAGTAACTGGACTGTGGGCTTAAGGTAGTTACCTGCAAAAGTTGAGTTGAATAATTCACACATGTCTGCGGAATTAGTACATAGCCTACCTTTGTCTATGAGGAGGGAAATGCTGTGATTTTTGCGATTCATTCGCTTCTTTAAGATTTCCGTGAGTGCATACACTCTAGCAGGACTGGCTACTGCGATGCGTTCTTCGTTTCTCATACGGAAATTTCGAGCTTGTGAGATGGAACTAAGGGTGTTAAGTATTAAACCTAGTGTGCCAAAGTCGTGGTGTTTGAAGTAACTTGTTGAGAGTTTCTTCAATTTCACACGATCCTTTGGTTTTATGAATGACTTCCTATGTGGGGACAGCTCAAGTGTTTGCAGTGGAATGACAGCATCTAAGCATGTGTTCGAGTTATGGTAGAAGATGCTCAGAGCTCTCGAGAGGTCATCAGTAGTGAAGTATTCGCTCCATTTGGAGGATCTTAGCACTGATTCTACTAAGGTCCAGTTTGCCTTACTATAGTTCCTATATAGTACTTGTTGTGAAGTGGAGGTATGAGCTGCATTGCTATTCAGTGGAAGTGGCAGAGCACACAGCACTGTTTTGTGGTCACTACCTGAAAACCTAGAATCCACTAAGATTGAGAGGGGGCTTATATCGTGACAGAATATTAAGTCTAGTATATATATATATTTATTCCTGTTTATGCAGGAACATACCAATTGTACAGGCATGGATAAGTTATTATATAAATTACAGTTTGTTTGTTCAATCTAACATTAGAGTCAGTCAGAACAGTCTGCAAAATAGTCTGTCTGTGTAACACATAAAGAGATATAGAAATATTGTCTTCGCATTAACAAAAAACCCAGACTTCAGATGAGTGTGATACAAATATCTGGGAAAAATAAAGCTTGAAGTCAATTCTCCTATAAAACTTTGTTGTGAACAGCATCCGTGAGATAAAGTTTATTGATGTATTATTTTGATTCAATAATGTATTTATTCCATTTTTGTCAGCAGTCTAATCGTAGTTTTATAATAGGAAAGAAATTTGATCTTTGATGCGAAAGTTAGATAAGGTAATGTTAGATTGTTTTACTGCATCAAATGGGGTCAATTCTAGAAGTATCCATTTGCGCCATTTGCGTCAGCATGGCAGACTGTACATGTAAGTTGAGTAATACATTGATAACTGTTTGAAAACCAGTTGCTTCTTTATTTCAGATCAAGAATAATCTTTGTACAGAATGTTAGCCAGCGTTTTCAAGTGGTTGCATCGGATCGTTCATGGAATTTGAGTTTGAATTTACATAAATGGTCATTTCAGTTTGGATGTTGGGTTGTTCGACCTCAACCAGGAGGTATATAGAAGTTTACGCTCAGCAGGGAGATAAAGTATGTAAATATGAAAAGAACTTTATTATTTTATTTATATATAAATGTTTATAAATGTATATCATTGTATAGTAAACACCACCCATAATCTTGTTGTTTTTTTATGTAATTTTGCGAAGTCTTAGAGTTTATTTAGTGTCGTAATATTTAGTAATGAGTCTAGGCGTTATAGTGTGCTAATAGCTCATGCGTTTTGGAAATAAGTGGTGCGGTGTGATTGGCATAGTCATTGGGATGAAGCAGTTTATATAGCAAGCGTTTGAAGGTTATGATAGAGTGACAGGTCCTTATTTCTAGGGGTAAACTGTTCCAGATCTTAGAGTACATGACTATGAAGAAGTTTGCACGGAGTGCTGTCTTACAGTTTTTCCTAGATACTTTGCACGTTTGGTTACGAAGGTTGTAAGAGCCTTCCGGTGAGAACTGTATCTCTTTGCTGTCTGAGAATGATATTTTATGCAATATTTTAAAGAAGAATGTTAGGTTAATGCTCAGTCGTCTCATCCAGAGTGGGTCGATACCTAGGGTTATACACCTTGATGTGTAGTCCTTTTCGCAGTCAAATCCTAGTAGTTTAGACATGAAGTATCATTGGACACTTTCTATTTTAAGTTTGTCACTTACGCGAGTGCTGCTGAGAATAAATGGACAATATTCAAGTAGTGGTCTGACACAAGTTTTATATAATAATAGCTTCGCTTCGTAGTTGTGGAAATTCCTGAGTATGCATCCTAGAAGCATCCTCGATTTACGCGTCTGTGTCGCCACTTGCTCGGAAAATGTCAAGTCACTAGAGTACCTGAGTCCTAGGTCAACAACACTTTGGAGTTTAGGCAAGTCGATGGATTCAAGTACCAGTTTAATATTTATTGAGGGTGCACCGAAGCATATCCAACCACATTTTTTAAGGTTGAATTTTAGGTTCCATGTGGAGGACCATGCAGTTACTCGATCTAGTTCTTCCTGAACAGCTTTCTGAAAGTACCCTAAGTCATCACAGTGGAATGTGTAAGCTACTTTAAGATCATCTGCAAAGATGAATGGTTTGCCAAGTGAGAAACAGCTGCATATGTCGTTGACATATAGAGTGAATAGGAGGGGCCTAAGACGCTACCTTGAACTACTCCAGAAGTGACTGGACTAGGTTTAGAATTTACAGACCCCAGTTTAACTACTTGGGACCTATTGTTAAGGAATGATTCAATCCATCCTAATAATGGGTTACTTATTCCTAAGGAGTTCAGCTTATTTATTAGAAGCAAATGGTCAACGCGGTCAAAGGCTTTGGAGATGTCAAAGTAGATGACTAGTACTAGTTGTTGTTTGTCTCGGCTACTTGTTATGTAGTTAAGGAAGTCAACGTGACATGTCATGCATGATCTGGATTTTAGGAATCCACGTTGGTTGGGACTTAGAATATTGCAGCTGAGCATATGTTTGAGAACATCATCTTTAACTATTCGTTCAATGATTCTAGATACTATGGGTGTAATATTGATTGGCCTATAGTTGTTGACTTCAGTTTTTGATCCGGATTTGTGTTTAGGTACTATAAATGTCGTTTTCCATTTATCTGGATAGGTTTGGCTTTCTAGGGACATTGCAAAAATCTTAAGTAATAAAACGGAAATGTCAGAACCACCGTGTTTATAAAGATACGATGGTATACCGTCAAAACCGGCACTACTAGAGTTTTTAAGAGTATTAACGGCTTGGTTAATATTAGAGTAAGTGAAATGAACTGTAGTGATTTGTTTCAGCGTTGAAGATGAAGGGAGTTCTATTTTAGATTGTAAACCGAGAAGTGGACTTGTAGGCTTAAGATAGTTAGCTGCAAACGTCTCATTAAACAGTTCACACATGTCTGCATGTTTGCTGTATAGTTTGCCCTTGTTTATAAGGAGAGAAATTTTATGGCTTTGGCGATTCATTCGTTTCTTTAGTATTTCTGTGAGAGCACCTACTCTAGCATTAATAAGTATTAAGTAGAGTTGAGATTTGAAGTAGTGTTTGAAGTGTTTAAGCTCGTCAATAAGGTTCAAGTGTGGATCGGCATCCGCTGTTTCCGCGTGGCATATCAATCCTGTGTTGCAACTAGTTTGTCCACCTATGTCTGTCAAGTTACTATCCGTTTTTTTTTAGTGGGTAATGGGTTTGATTATTAGATAAACTATACAATGACGTGGTTCTAGGCTTGGGTAGGTTGGAGAGTTGGGTTGAGGTTTTTATTTGGCATATGCTTGTACAGTCTTTGGGTGTGACTAATAGTTCCGTATGTACTAGCCCATGTCTGTTTTCTTCCCGATAGGGGGCCAACGTTGGTGGTATGGGTTCAGAAGGGTTAACATCCCCACCAGCTGTTTGGTTAGCGCTGACAGGGATGTGTTGGATAAAAAATCTTTGGTACCTTGTGATGCCCATGACTTGTTAATCTGCCTATTGTGTGGGGACATTCCAGGAGACCTTACATGGGTGTCGTTATATGCATAGCTGCACTGTGGTTTGTTTCCCAGAAGGCTTGTTCCGTATAATCTGCCAAAGTTAGTTTGTGTGTCATGCTTTGTAGACCCTGAGTACTTGGTGGCTGAGCTTCGAGTGTTGTCACCTATACTACTTTGCGTGATAGCGTCACTACACCAGCCACCAGTGTGACTTGGCACAGTATGCAAGTAAGTTGTGTCGTTGTTGTCCTTGGGCTCTATGTCCTTATTTTTGTTTTTAGTTTGGTTGCTAGTATGTTTTTGAATATTATTTACCTTAAAGCGTGAGATATTCTTGGGAGTCTGAATATGTTGGGGAATCTTCGCAACAAGTGGCGTATTTCGGCCTGTTTTGTTACCGAGTTCCATTCGCGTTGTCACGTTTTGGTTAAGAGAGGATGTTGTCAGCTTACAAGAGGGATTGATTACCATCTTATGGCTGTCCATAGACATATCTAGATCCACCGTAGAGGGAGGAGAGGTTACTTTAGGAGTAAGACTATAGCTCACAAGTCTTTCGTTTGGTTTCATTTTCTCTGGAGCTATTTTTACGGGATTAGAGAGGGGGGGAGGCTATGAGTTCTACCGTGTTGGTAGTGTGTATATCTATTTTAGTGGCTTGAGGTGTCCTGCCATTTGGTTTATTAAGGTGATTGTAAGCACGCCTTTCAATCACTGTCTTATCTGCTACAACTTTTACCTGTTTGTAGCTTGTGTCCTGTAATAGGATACGTTGTGTGTTGGTGAATTTTTTAGCCTCTGTCTGCGTTTCGAACTGAAGGCGTATAGGACAGCAGTGGTCGTGCTGACTCTTCTTCAGTCTGTGACATTTTGTTTGGGAGTTAGGCATTTTCGCCGCCCTAAGTAAGATGCTTTGAACCTTTTTCAACCCCTCATTATCCGGTATATTGTAGACAATCACACCTAGTTTAGTATCAAGTCTTTTGATAACCTCTGTTGTGATGAAGTTTATCAAGGTGTCTATCTTAGATACTGATTCTGTGTCAAGTTCGCCAGGGTTTATGGTCTTAGTCAAGATGTTCAGAGGGGCAAGTTCACAGACCTGTGATTTTATATCACCAACCTGTGTTGATAGTTCAGATAAGTTGGCCAAATTTTCTGAAAATCCTGCATTCATATCTTTTCTACACCTTATGTCCTGCATCTCAGTCTTCAGTTCTTCTACAGCCAGCTTTAGTCGTTCTATTTCTGAAGTAAGTGTTGGAGCTGGACTTGGAATCTGAAGTTTTGTAACACGTACATAGGGTGAAGTGAAGAGGTTTATGTCAGGACCAAGTGCTGAGTTTGTAGAAGCGATGCTACTGCTATTTGTCAGCAAGTTTTCGCCCTCAGTTTCAGCCACAGTAGATGGTAGTGAACCGGCAGCTCGACGCTTACGGCGTATTGGCAAGCTGTGTGCCTCATTTCCATACTTTGTGGGAGTTGTGCTGCTCGTCGTTGCGAGCATATTTATACTATTAGTCATCACGTTGACAGGTGACTGAGTTCGTGGCTTTTTTGTATGACTAACCATAACTAATTAGTGAAAGAGTTATTGGTTAAATTTATGGAACTGGAGAAACACTTGTGCGAGTCTCACAGTTAAAATAGAAATATATAGCGAATCAAGCTAAAATGTAACGCAAACGTTGAACGTACCGCTACCAGTGCAGTGATTCAGTCAAATGTACATTGTTTGCAGCTGATAACTCATCCCCCAACTGTTGTTGTAGACGTTCTACCATACCATTAGCTTGAGGACGGTATGCCGTCGTTCTGAAACGCATACAACCAAGGATTTCAGTCAGGGCGAAGAATAAGCCGCTTTTGAATTGGCGCCCACGATCGGTTGTTATGGAGGATGAACATCCAAAGTTTGCGATCCATCTTTCTACAAAGACGCGTGCTATGGTTCTGGCAGATACATCCTCGAGGAGTAATGCTTCATGTCACGATGTGAAACTGTCAGTGCAGGTTAAGATATGGGTATATCCATGAGATTCTGGGAGGGTTCCAGGCAGATCTATATAAACGTGTCCGAAACGAGCACCAGGAATAAGAAAGGTGCCAAGGTGCCTTCTGATGTGTCTTACTACCCTGTGCTTTTGGCAGGCTAACAGTCTGTGAGCCCATTCCCTTATTTTTTTAATTCAAAGCAGACCAACAAAACCGACTAGTTATGCGCTTGACGGTAGTTTGAATACCTGGGTGGGATAAGCCATGCGACGTATTGAAGACGTTACGGCGATGACTTTTAGGCACGATGGGGCGAGGAGTACTTGTGAAAATGTCACATAGAATAGTATCTCTTCCCATACCTAAGGGTTTCTTGGCTAATTGTAGAGTTGTTTTCCACAACTCATGTTGAAGCTCGGTGTCTCCTTTTTGAAGACGAGCCAGTTTCGCAAGATCTGTGCTATCCGTTGGGGCGAGGGAACAAAGGCGCTACAGGGCATCTGCCACAGTGTTGTTCACTTCTGATATTTGGCAAATGTCCGATGTAAATTGTGAAATGTAGTCCAGTTGTAGTGATCCTCTTGGTGAATACTTATCGGAAGTTGAGTTGAGAGAGTACGTCAGAGGTTTGCGGTCAGAGAAAATTGTGAATATTCGACTCTCTACTGAATGTCAGAAGTGATGTTTAGTACTGTACATGGCCAAAAGTTCTCTGCCGAATGTGCTGTACTTTGTTCTTGCTAATTTTGGGCACCTAGAGAAAAAGGCGAGTGGTTGCCACTCTCTGTTGACTAGTTGTTGCAGAACTGCGCCGACTGCAGTGTCTGATGCATCAACTGAGATACTTAACGGTGCCGTTGGATCCTGATACATATGAAGTGTTGCTTCCGTGATAGCTTTTTTAACCAGAGCGAGAGCATTTTGAGCAGACGCGTCAAGTTCGATGGGCTTGTTATTTCCTCGAAGAAGGTCCGTCAATGGCTGAATCAGAGAGGCACAGTTGGGAATAAACCGTCGGCAATAACTTACCAAGCCGTTAAAAGTGCGAAGACTTTTCACTGTTTGTGGCTCTGAAAAGTTCAGTATCGCCTCGACTTTAGTAGCCAGTGGGCGAATGCCCTTATAGTCAATGGTGTGGCCCAGAAAGTCAAGTGAGTCAACAACTATCCGACACCTTTGAATATTAATGGTTACACCATGTCGGCGTAGCCCTTATAATGCTAAGTTCAAGTATCTAAGGTGAGTTTCCTCGTCTGGAATGACAATGAGGCAGTCGTCTAAGCATGCTTAGAGAAATTCAGAACCGCGAAGCACTTCTTCAGTGAATCGTTGAAACTTTTGTGCTGTACTCTGGAGGCCGAATGGCATACGTAGAAATTCAAAATGTTCGAAAGGCGTAATGATAGCTTTTTTTGAAATGTCAACTGGTGTCATCTATTTTTGAGAAAATATTTGTTTTGATAATGTTGCCATCAAGTCGTTTATGTGAGACAGTATTTTGGAGTTCACTAACCGGTAGTCGGCAGTGGGTCACCAATTATTGCTGTCTTTTTCGGTACCATAGGGAGTGGGGAAGCCCATGGGCTATTCGATGGTCGAATGATTCCAAGGGTGAGCACATGGTCGAATTCATTTCTAGCAAGCCATAGTTTGTCAGGAGCAATTAGTCCTGCTCTGGATGTCACAAGTTGTCCTGAGGTTGCGATGTGATGCGTAACATTGCTGGCAGGCACGGTAGATCGTAAGACGGGCAATTAGGTTACGGGTACTTGTCAGCAATCAGTTGGAACGTTGGATCAACTATCACCTTCTTAACCATTCATAAGCTGTGACCTGTGTAGGTGATGCCTTTAATAGACAGTCTGACAGTACCGTCCATCGGTCATTTTTGGTGGACATCTAGGAGTAGATAATGATGGTTAAGTGGTCCTGAGACAACGATGCGCATTGTGACGTCAGCAAGAAGAAACATTCACTAAATAGGTTTGCGTAAACCTACATTCAGATAGACGTGTTTCCTGCCGAGGGTTACAATAGGTTTCCATTCACAGCCTGCAAGTTGGAAGTGGGTTCCTTCTGTCTATCTGCTTGTGCCAACTAAGCACGGGGTTTTATTGACTACATTGCGGTTGTAAAGTAGGTGGCTACTGCCACTGGCAACGGCTGCCGCTAATGCGTGCCGGCGGGTTAGTATCTCATGGTCTTCGAGTCATTGCCGAAACTTCAAGGTTTTCGGCAACATTTAGCTTTCTTGCCATAGGTATTGTGGTACCAACACTAGTCAGGGTTTTTAGTTGAATGTGGCTTGAAATTTTCCCAACCAAGTGGGCTTCGCATTTGAGGGGAATTCTGTCGACGATAAGAAGAAATAGGGGGCTGTTTGGCCTGAGTATTCGCCGAACGGAGTTGCATGACTCTGTCACTTCATTACTACTACTCGAATGCTGTTAAGAAACAGAGTACACTTCGGTGACTGGCCATTGTGTTATTTCTAGAATTTTATCAACAGAAGTGGCTAAACCGTCTATAATAGTGTAACAACAGGAGACAAGGGCCAGGCAACAGATCGTTTATTAAGGATATCCAAGCATATTTATGTATTTTCATGTACATTATTATAGTTTAGTCAAGCAAACAAACACAGTTTTCTGATTGGTTGTTTCTCACTTGAAGTAATTCTTTCATCTCTTTGTGACTGTTTCTTGAATGTCAGATCATCTATATGTTAACTGTATCCGCCTACGCAAAGTCTGCTATGGTCGGTTTTTGAATCAGTCTTTGTTCATATTTTCTCACGACCACTATTGAGAATGTAAACATTGACGTAAATTACTGTCAACCAATTTGGATAGTAGACAGCTCTCACCACAATAATACCTTGAATTGTCACAAGCACAGTTTGTAATGACTGTGGCAATTTGGATAAGAACAACTCTCTAAAGAGTCCCACATCGAACTGACGTTGGCCACTAACTTCCCACATTCTGGTTAGCATGTTCACAGACGACGGATCACCTAACTAGACGTTGTGAAATAGTTCTTCAAGACTATGCTGATTCGTGAGGTCGTTTCTCTTTAGAAGAGTTGCTTACTTCTGAAATAGGCGTTTGAAAAGTAACACATTTACTTAATTTTCGCGGTAGAGCGTGGATAATTGTAAGGAACTGTATACGTTGGTCAGTGATCTCACATTCACTGAAATCAGACTCGACTATCTGAAACCATGATTTCAAATTATCTGGAAAAAATGGCACGAGGCGAATAGTTTCGTTAGTCGGTCGAATACGGATGACCTTAGGCGTATGGTCAGTCATTGCGGAATAAACATACTTTAAAAATAGTACAAGAACAAATACGAAGTGGAAAAAATCCACTGGATTTGTCTGCGTATTTACCATAGATGAATTTAGCTGTAGGGCTCACGAGTTTAGAGGCTGAGGGTGTTGGCTTTCATGGATAGTACAAAGTATACTAACGCAAGATATAATACCCACAACTTCTATAGTATTCGTTCTGCGTAGACCAAAGCAAAACAGCAGAATTGATCGGCCAAATTACAGACTGTATTTCGAGACCAAATTGGAGTGCGAGGTTATTGCTTAATTAGCTAGGGATCGTGCCTGAGCGAACGAACGTAACATGATGGCGCGTCGACTGGCGTGGATGCTTGACCGTAAGCCTTCAGCTAAAGAAATCGACTAAAACGGTGAGGGTCAGCATCCAATGTTCGGTAATGAATGCTGTGGCCAATAATTTTGGGGAATCACTTACCGCTATACAGCCATCTTTCGAATCACATTTTGTCAGAAGACAGTTCAGTCATGAGTTTGTAAGAGTTAGACGTAACTTAATGTAGACCTAAAACAACCACCCTTACAAAACTTCTTCACCGCTTTATGACCTTAGCTGTACTCTGCCTAACATGCTAGTACTAACGAACGGAATCAAGGTAAAAAGGCTCGAGATGGCGAATGTGCCTGGAATAGAGTTATATTTTACACAAACGAGATATGAAATTTGATAAAAATAAGAGGATATACACTTATCTGTTGCCTTGACTGTGGTAGGCTCGGAGAGTGCGCTGAATGAAAGCACAACGAGAGAGCGAACCAAAAATGTATAGGAGAGTCACGAATCAAAAGTTGAAGTAGTGCCAGAAGTGGGTGAGTGAATTCAAACAAAAGTTCAGAGGTTCAATGTACACTACAAGTTAAAGATAATACTTCAGTTTTGGCTACCAAAATATTCATCAGTCACTCGTCACTATGGAGCTGCGTTTATTCCTCGTACACAGTGTCACCCCGCAGATACATTCTGGAACTCTGTCCAGACTGGTTAACCAGAGGAGAAAAGAAGAACAGTAGTTCTATCTATGAACACCTTGTCAGTTCTGGAACTACCTCACCCACTTTTGACTGCTTCACAGAGTTCTTCAGTACTCCAAGAAAAGATTTCGAATATGCCACTGAGACAGCCGGATTGCTGACCATTTGGGGTGTGGAACTGGATATCTCACTTCAAAAGCAGCGCACACTCACTCGACCTACCGTGGTTAGAATATGATTCCTAGCATAATTTTGCTTCGCCTTATCGCCCTAGTTTAATAATATTATCTTACGACTATTATCACAATCACATGCAGATTTGATGTAAACACTTTTCCGTCTTTCCATTAGTTTTTGTCCATTTTGATTTAGTCGTCTTTCACATATTATATATATGATATCGCCGAAAAGAGTAACTCTTTGCTGAACGCCTTTTCTTTTCTATGACTGAATGGGAATTTTCAAATTACTTTCACATATTACGCAATCCAAACCTCCGTCCATTTTCCTAATCCCCCTCTCCCCATTTAGACTACGCCAAACGTTATGCGGTACATTCCGTAGAACACAGTTGCCAGTATCTGATGGGTTTTATGAATTTTTTGTCGCACATAAATAGGATTGTTTTATGGTGATTCCAGGAATCCTCTTCCCTCAATTAAACAACGTTAAGGCTGCTGGAAATCCGAAGTTTGAAGCCCTATGTTCCTTTGGGAACGCAAATGAATAAAAAGACAATTAAATTGTTAATTTTATGTTCTTTTCTATAACTGTCTATGCGCAAACCAATGATTGAAACATATACCCAATTTTGTATTAAAAAATGGGTGAAAACTTGAAAAGATGTAATGTTAACGAAATCAAATTTCAAAAAGTGCGAGGTGAACTATAAAGTGCGTAACCGCGTAGAATATATGTATAACAAACGAAAAGCAATATTCGATAATACAGTGGCAAATATTGAACAAGCATATGTAAAATTGGTTAATGTAGACATATAACATGCGTACATGAATTAGTTTTATAAGCGTACAGTTAGGCTTAATATACGAGTTTTAAAGTTTATAAACTTGATTTCATCACATTAAAATGAAATGAATAAGCCGAGAACTATCTAACGTGTAAAATTAGAAGTCAGAACACAGCGGAATTTGTTGGAAAGTGAGAATAGCCTAATTAATGATTTACGTTACATCCCAGTTAGAATACATCAGTTCTGATAAAAACAGTTTTTTTCGCGGTTATTAAACAAAATAGTGTAATGTTACTCAAAGTTGCATAAGAAATGACGATTTATTTTAAGGGGGAGTAATATAAAGTGCTGTTTTCATCATATTCACCGTATTCATCAAAGCATAGCCTTACTTAGAGTAAAAAGCAGACAACATAATCTCTGATAATCTGTTGACTGAGACTGATATATTGGTATAACAGTGGTTGAGGTATTTCCAGGAGTGTTAATTTTAGCCGACTGTGTCATTCCAAATAACTGAACCGATCTCAATCTACTGATATGATCTACGCTTTGAACTCATGGTCATTATATGGTATATGGTAAATTAAACCGCTTTGAATAATTAGGTCAATAGGGTCCTTAAGCCAAAGAAATTCGTCAGAATCATTTAATAAGCTAAGGTACCAACCTAATTCCAGCCTTATTAGATTCTTGCTTTAGGTTTCAAGCGAAATTTTTTATATCGCGGTGCTATGAAAGACTTTAAAATCCTAATTTATCATATTAAGGGGGGGGGAGTTATTTATATTACCATCTCTGTACGACATGATTATTATCATTATTGTTCCCTTGGATTCCAAGTGGAACATAGGGCTTCAAAAGCACGTCTCCACTTTGTCCTGTCCTTTGTAGCCCTCTTTATCTCGTCCCGTGATTGCCACGACCTACTTCACTAGAGGGTCTCTCTAGCATGTATTCGATCAATCTCTATTTTCTTCCATATATTTACTGAGCAGCAGGTTCTCAATTGGTTCTTTCCCAGAGTTTCTTGTCGCTAATTCTTTCTGATCTGTCATCCGACCTTCGGTATGGAGCCAGCAGTGGTGGTGCCTGTTGATAAAAGTCTGCATTGGCTTGTTCGAAATGCTTTTCGTGACGCATGAGCCAAGTTTATGACTCATATAGAAGAGTTAATTGGCTTAACATTGGTGGTGAAAATACGAATCTTTTGGTTTACACTGAGTGTGGAAGATTTCCAAATTGATTTTAGAATGATGAAGGTCTGCCTCGCCTTTCTGACTATGGATTTGACAACGTCATCCATCCTGTCGCTTTTAATTGAAAGGATGCTTCCTGGATAAGTGAATGAAGTGACCTCTTTCAAATCTATCCCATTGATAGTGATTAGTGCTTTTTGCTGTTAGTAGTGTTAGTTGGATATTTTCATCACCTCCATCTTCTCTTTGTTCACTCGAATCCTGTCTTTGCTGCCTGCTTCACATACCATTTTGTTGGTTTTTGCCTGTAAGTCTTTGAATTTATGTGACATGAGACAAATCGTTTGTGAAATCCAGGTCATTTAGAGTCCTTTTGTCGATCCGAGGTATTTTTTTCTTCTCACTCCCCACAGTTTGACGTATAATCTAGTCCACCACATTCAGGAATAACATCAGTGATAGCAGACAGACAGTCTTGGCTTACACCTGCATTCACTTCAAACGTTCCACTGAGTTTTCCGTTGTGGATCATTTGGTATGTGGTGTTATATATTTCTATAAATTAGGTTGATAAAGACGTGGGGCACTCCGTAGTGTTGAAGTAGTTTTCAAATTACTCCGCTGTCGACTCTGCCGAAGGTCTCTTCTAAGTTGATGAAACTAAGGCAGAGATTTGACTGCCATTCTATGCTTTTTCGATGATTATACATAGAGTTGCAATTTTTAATCGGCACATGATTTGCCTTTACTGAATGCAGCATGTTCTGGGAGGAGTTCAGCATTCACTGCATCTTTTTCTCTCTGCAGAATGGCACGACTTATTTTTTGCTTCGTATGGAGAAGAACATGATTCCATGCCAGTGTTTTCATAGGTTTAAGCCCCTCTTTTTTGATTGTTTGACAAGGTAGCCAGCACTTCTTCAAATCAGTAGGCACCTTTCCTTCCTTCCAAACTTTTGGCAAAAATGGTCTGAGCATATCCGCTGCAGTCTCTGGGTCCGTTTCCGGTGCTTCGGGGGGAATTCCGCCCGGTCGTGCTACCTCCCATGACTTCAGTAGTTGGATTGCTTCCACGATTTCTGCTTTTATTGAAGGATTGGTGTCCACTGGTTGTTGGTGGTATTGCTGGACGAATTTCGGGTGGTGGCCGATTCAAGAGTCCTTTGAAGTCATCAGCCCGCTGTTTTAATTGTCTCTCCTCTTTGGTAATTAAGTTCCCTTGACCATCTTTTATAGGTTTTATCTGCATCGGTCTCTTCCCCGATGGAAACCTGGTTCTGAAGTCTCTTTTGCCTGCGGCATATTCTGCTTTAGTTGCCGGTCAATGTGTCGTAGAATAGTCTTTTACCTTTCCTTGCAGTCTTCTTCACTTCTTTATTCAGTGCGATGTACATCGAACTCAGCTTCTCCTTCTGCTCTCCACCTTCTTATTGGTTCATCTATTTCACCATCCTCCTCTAGTCCATCAGCTTTCGGCTGGCCGTAGAGAGAATTTCCTTGTTTTATCTCTTCTGTCTTCCTAGGATGGCTGTACACGTTTCTTTAAACAACAGCTTTAGAGATTTCCAGTGTTCTTCCACACAAGTTTCTTCAGTGATGCTATGTAATGTCTCTGACTTTCCTCTGATGCATGAAATGTAGGTGTCTTTTGCAGTTTCTGCCTTCAGTTTCGGAGTGTTGAACTCGAATTGTGGTCAGTCTGAGGTTGTTTTGAAGGTTTTCAGCTGGACTTTGGAGGTTCCTTGGACTAGATAATGATCTGAGCCCACATCTGCTCCTCTTCTTGACTTTGTGTTCAGCAGGCTGCTTCTCCACTTCCTTCAGCAGCATTGAAGTGAAATCTGTCTGGTTCGTGGTGTGTCCATCAGGTGAAACCCATGTCACTTTTTGTGTATCCTTGTGTTTGTAAATGCTGTCTCCGATCACCAATTCATTGAAAGTACAGAAATTTGCAAATAGTTCTCCGTCCACATTCATTTCACCGAGGGCCTCTCGACCCATGATGAATTCACTTCCTGTATTATCTGCTCCCAGCTATGCTGGCATTCATATCACCCATAAGGATTTTGATATCTCCGTCTAAGATCTTATCCATTACTATTCGTAGTTTTCTATAGAAATCTTCCTTCTTCCCTTGTTCCGAGTTGTTTGTAGCATTGGATTATTGTAACCTTACTTCCTATTGAGTTGAATCTTGCAACAAAAATCCGTAGGGATATTGGTTCCTACTGCATGAGAGCTTTGGCTGTTATTGGTGACATCATGATGGCGACTCCCTTAGCGTCCTCGTCGTTGTTGTCTGGGTGACCAGAGTAGATTACTGACTGCTCAGCTGAAAATTTGAATAATCCACATCAATTCCACCTGCCTTCTCAGATTACTAACACTTCCATGCTGTATTTTGTCATTTCTTTGGAAATCTGGGTGGCCTTCCCAGCCAGCCTCATACATTGTACGAACATACCACGTCCTCATACTTATTTTTCCTTTCATCGAAAAAAGATACATCGAATAACTGGTATGTCGAAGGCTTTCATCAGCCTGCGTCATTTCATCTCTCCAAATCCAGAGAAAAATAAATTTGTTTTTCAAATTTCTTAAGTTTTAAATATTTTTCTTGTGCGTTGAAGTTTCTGTAGCAGTTTGACTAGTTTTCCTGAGGTAGAGTTGCTAGCCCCAAACCCGGACTACCCTCTTCACCGGAACAGGGGCCACATAGAAAACTAGCGAGCTAGTAAACCAGACAAGGTTATACGAAATGATAATATTCGATTACTTTTGTCATGAGTCCATGTGTGCATCCACAACAGCATTTACAAGTTAGTTTACCAACACAACACTCGTCACACTCACAGCTTTCACTCAACTTCACAGTGTAGCTAAGTCTTTCTCAAGCAGCCCAAGAAAGATTAAAGTGTGAAAGCAATAAAGAATCAATAGGCAGAATTTAACATTAAACAAACTGTAAAAGCAGAGACTCACTCAGTGATTCCAGAGTGTCTTCACTTCCATACATAGAACATCAAACAAAATGTCATCCTAGAAACTTACATAATCCGTGAAGACCAATAAAGATGAGAAGAATTACACAATCCAATGTAAACAATACTCCATTCAGTTTCAATTCCAATGTCATCTATGATATTGGAACCGTGTGAAGGAACCAGTTCATGTAAGTCACACTTGCGTGTCTGGAAGTCAAATTCACAACTTTATATTTGCAAAGGTTCACCTTAAGACTATCTGACAAGAACCACTGACTTATTTCTGATACAGTCTGATGATTGAAAAAAGTAACTGCAGGCATGATGATTGTCGTATTATCTGCATACTTGACAAAACTGGCTTCATCCGAGTGTAAGACAAGTTATGCAGGAAGGAAGAAAACAGAAGGATGATAAATGCAGATTTCTGAATTCTATTTTGTTAACTGTTGTTACTACGCAAGAGGCGACTAAAATGAAAATCTCTTGTTTTAAGTTATACCACTTTAGTCGTGTATTTATATGTCATGAGTTAGTTATCACTGATAGCTTTTGAAATATGCATCACATCTAAATATGTTGTAGGACACAAGCACCTTTGAAATAGCTCTTATTATCACTGTTAGATGACAGAGCTGTACGCAAATTGTTAACTTTAGTAAATATCTTTAAAAAAGCTTAATGTAAGTAAAATGACATCTATACTTTTTCCGTAGATTACGTAGAATTCTTTTTTCCACTTGAAAAGACTTTGAGTCTTTTACAATATGTACTCAGTGATATTGTAAAGTTATTAGAGAAACCGTAAACTTAAACATGCTTACTAAAACGATTCTATCATCTCATCACTGTGATATATCATAAATTAGGTATCTTTTAATATATATAGATTAACTAGAAACTCTGTAGTAGTCATAAAAAAGAACTTATTATTTTTAAATCACGAAAAATACCCATTTATTCATGAGTTTTTTGTTCAGCGAAGAAATTTCTTTTCAACGACTTCAATTTCAAGCTGTACAGTCGTATTTATATTACAGAAAAAGTTATTAAGTGGCACTAAATAGTTGCTCAGTCAATATACACATATGTGATAAGAATAACGATAATTAAAATGTCATAAAGCGTACATTTGAAGTGGATAAATTACAAAATTATTAAAGATTATTAAAGATTGTTTTATAGGTGAATTGAAATCAAAAATGTTTTAAAAATGTCAAGTGTTGTCTAAAAGTTTTAAAAAATTAGGAGTGCGATTACGATAAGAATAAAGATGTGAAGTCAAGAGGAATGAATTCAAGTGGTAAAATAAAAACTAGAAAGAACATTACTATAACCGAGGTAAAGAAAGGGGTTTGACAAAACGTTTTTGGACACATAATTTAGGTTTCTGTTCATGTATAGCTAAATCTTCGGCTATGCATAAGTGAAGAAAACGTAAACTTTTAGAGCGATTCGACTTTGCCATGTAGATAACTTTGAAAGATGAATCACATGGGGTTAAATGAACTGACTCTAACAGGTGGTCACAAATAGACGACTTCGCAGTTCTACGTTCGCCTTTCATTAACCAGACTGGATAGTGTTCAGCTACACGTTTTCGGAGATTACACTTACAACGTCCAATATCAACAGCTCCACAAGATCAGGTAAAAGAGTAAATACACATAGATGTGGACAGAAGCGGTAATCTATCTTTGACGCATTGTTTAATCATATTTCGGCTGGTAAAAACTAGTTGTAAGTCAGCTGCAGGAAAAGCACGTTTAAAACATTTAGATAAACGATTTTTAATCAATTCAAAAATGGTGTCACCTTTGAATGCCAGACTCATAAAACAGTCTTTGATGATTTTGTAATTTATCAACTTCAACTCTACCCCTTATAACATTTTAATTATCGTTATTCTTATCATATATATATATTGACTGAGCAATTATTTGGTACCACTCAATAACTTTTTCTGTAATATAAATACGACTGTACAGCTTGAAAATGAAGTCGTTGAAAAGAAATTTCTTCGCTGAACAAAAAAACTGTTTTTTTATTTATTATTATTTTTAAACCGAAGATTTCGCTTCATAGTGAAAACAAGCAGTCAACTTAATGATTTCACAAGTGTCTAAGTGCATAAGTTTGGGAATCAAATGCACATAAGACTGTAACTGCCAGGAACTAAGAGATATCTGCTAAATTTATTCTTTGGAGTAATTCCATATTACTTTGTTTATTAGATGTATGACACGAATTCAAACACAGTTAATTATTGTTCATAATAATATCATCAATTATAATCACACGACTTCGAAACTTGAGTTTGATAGTTTTCTTTATTCTTGCCTATTTACCGTCGTAGGGGTAGTACAATTTTCCAGATGTCCGGCTGGATAGGTGTTGAATCATTCCTATTACATGTATTTGTAGTTGATTCGATAAACAAGGCTGCTGTTATCAATCTCTCCCTCCACCCTGCTGCTATATTAGATTGTAGAACTGTCATCCTATCCCATCCATCCTATTGTATGGTTGTGTGTTATTGCATGTAGTGAGTGCTATAGATGAACTCTTCTCTAGATTTCTTATCTTATTTGGGTCAACTAATCTAGAGTTTCCCAGGTTATTATGCTCGCCTAGTCTAACTGCACCTGTCCTACTACTCTGACCTACGTATTTGACTTCACAATCATTGCAGACAGGGTATTAGATAAACTAAATTGTTTTGTTTAGTTGGCTCCACAGAATTATTCGTTTAACCGGCAAAGCTTGTTTCTGATTGAGTTTGAGGTTGGTTTGAATGCCAGCCACTTTATTCCTGCTTTGCTAAGAATTCTGCGTAAGGTTTCCGAGGTTCCTTCCTTGTATGGAATTACTACTAATGATTTAGATCCCTTATTGTTGATGTTGTCATCATCTTGTGCATATTTGACATGCATGTCGTCAGTAATATTACTATTACCATTATTATTATCACTATCACTACTATCATTATTTATTTTATTTTAACATTTCCCTACATACTTTCTGAATAATTTATCAGAGTAATTATTAAGTTTCAAATCTTCTCTTATATGCCTCATTTCCTGTCTTAGATTTTCCTTGGTACTACTTAGTTTTTGTGCTCTATTACTTAGACATTTCACCAATCCTATTTTCACTGACATAGGATGGGATGATCAGAAGTTCAAATATCTGCTTGTTCACTGTACTTAGAACACAGAATAAAGAAAGATTTTTCGAACACATTAACTCAAAGGTGGAGGTGATTCAATTCACTTATGAAATGGAAATTCAGAAAGGGGAGAGCTTTCAATGTTAGATCGTAAGGTAAAAAAAGAAAGAAGATGGGAAGTTAAACACAAGTGTGTGTTTACAGGAAACCCACACATTCAAATAGATATTTGGCGTTCTGTGTATGAATGTGAAGACACTCTGGAATCACTGAGTGAGTCTCTACTTTTAAAGTTTGTTTAATCTTATATTCTACCTATTGTTATTCTTTATTGCTCCCTCAACTTAATCTTTCTTGGACTACTTGAGAAGGACTTTGCTACACTGTGAAGGCTACGGGAAGCTATGATTCGGATGAGTGTTGTGTTGTTAAACTAACTCGTTTATACTGTTGTGGATAGACACATGGACTCGTGACAGAAATTATCGATTATCATATTGGCTTACCCAGAAAATCTTCTCAACATACAACTGTGTCTCCACGCTTCTGATCAAGTGAGTAGAACTAGAGGCAACTGTAGGAGACTTTATGCTCGGACGACGGAGTATAACGACTCTACCGTACACTTTATTTGGTAAACATTTCATTTGATAAGAAGTGTGTAAGACACAAAGCTACAAATTTACTGCAAAACACTTAGTCAATGGCCCTTTTTATTTTCTTCCACTGTTATACATTTGTTAATATTTCGACTTAAATCCTAACTTTATATTCATTTTCTTTTGAACAATATTATTGGTGTAAATGCGTTTTAAAAAAAACTTATTTCCCCCTGTACTATGTACTGCTGAGGTAAGATTAGATGTACTATTTGGAATTATTAATAATGCTTTTATATCTGTACTTAGTACATACAATCACATATATATCGGTATTCATGAAACTTTACTGTCTCTGTTGTTGTGCTGATATGAAACCTGGCAATTCTGTTGAATTGGTATATACAGTTTGAAGTGGCTAGTCTAGGTACTTCATCTTTCAATTGAGGAATCACCATCAAACATGTAGAGAATAAGACATGTAGCTTGTTAGCACTAAGAGTTCCTTGAACTGATTTCCTATTGATTAATCCTTTGAAGCATATGCAGGAAGAAATGGAGGTGGATTGGACATACTCTGAGGAAACCATCAAGTGACATCACTCGACAGGTCATTGCTCGAGTGGACACCGTATGGAAAGTGGCGAGTTGGTCATCAGTGCGAATGTGACATGGAGGAGGTGATGTGAAGAGGAGATGAAAGCATGCGGGCAGCTGTGGAGCCAGGTGGAAACGTTGGCAGAGAACCGAACGCAATAGAGACGTGCGTCTGAAGCCGTATGTTCCTCTAGGAACTAAAGGAAATAATAATAATGCTTCCCAACAATCCCTCTATTTTATATTAAATTATTATGGTATAATATAGGTCATTAAATATAGAAAGAATGTCTCATCTATATAACAGGTACTTTGGATATGTGGGGAAGCATAATCCTAGGGTTAGTTGGTTGGTCATTTCAGTGGTGTGGTGTGCCACGGACGAGATTTATCAGTACTATATTTAGAGACGATCATCGACACACAAGAACACCAAATAGAGTAGAGAGATAGGTTTGACGTCAAAGAGAGCAAATAATTAGTCAGTATTGAGATAAAACAAAGGATACATGAAAAAGACAAAGAAACACAATACAAAGGTCAGAAGTGGCACAACATAGATCTATGCAAATGACAATTTTCAGACAAGGTGTACATAATTTCCCTTTGTAGAGATATCAAATTCAAGGTAAACATTCCGTTACCAAGTCTTTTAGCTTCTACCACTGCAGTAGGAACTCAGTTATCTACGGCAGAATTTTCATATAGTTGGTTATAAACCAGACTTATTGACTAAGGGCTAATGACATTGCTGTCAGTTGTCAAGGTTAAAAAAGTAAGTGAAAATGAGATTAAGAATTCGAGATATGCTGACTGAGATTGCAGTTCCTCAGTCACTGGGCGACATTCCTATATGACTATAATTGGCAGATTGGTAATTCATTACATTCTCCATGTCCTAAATTTATGTTTCCATGTTGGGCTGTTAACTGGTTACATTCCTATTTCTCAGAAAGAAAGCAGTACAGTGTGAATAAAGAGACGTCTTCCACTTCATTGCCTACTGAAGCTGGTGTCCCTCAGGGCGCTGTCCTTTCTCCTTTTCTTTTTTCTTTCTTCTTACATGACTTGCCTCAGTCTGATGAAATAAACTTTATGAAGTACGCTGATGATTTAACAGTTTCAATGGCTGTTAACTCCCAGCTAGATTGTACCAAAATCAATAGCTTTCTGTCGGGAGTCAGTAAATGGTCTGAGTCTAACGGTCTTCAACTGAATCCTTCTAAATGTCAAACTGTTAATTTCAGCTTAAGATGTAAAAGACAGTTAAAAGAAGGCGTCGATTCTCATGACAGTTGTAAGATTGATGACAGTGATATAGGAATTAAATCAGAAATAAAGTATCTTGGACTTATTCTCTCGTCTGATCTCTCCTGGTCTTCCCATGTCTAAGCGATCTCCAGTAAAATATTCCGTCTGACACTTTACATTAAGAAGTTGAGGCACTCGGGTATAACTCAACCCCTCCTCTTACAGTTCATAAACTCTTGCATCCTACCTATTCTTCTTTATTGTTCACCCTTATTCTTTCCTGGTTTGCTTAAAAAGGACTTTGTCACGATTCGTAGAATGCTGAAGACTGTAGGATGAGTGGTGTCCCAGTGAACTACATAGTTAACGTCGTTGTCGATAGGCATTTGACTTCGTGCAGTAAATTTGCTAAAGGGATTTTATCTGACTTGGAGCATCCACTTCACCCTCAGCTTTCACCTTGCATCTCCTCAGTTAGAACAAGAAGTAACTTCAGAACACTGTATGCTTGCACGTCTAAGTATAAAAATTCTATGATACCATACTTGACACGTATTTTATGTGATGAAAATAGCGTCAGGCAAGAAATAACTAACCATTTTTCATCTAGTAAAAAACAATCTCCTCTATCCATCCTTATATACCTTCAAGTTTTACTTTTATTATTTCTATTAAATTTATGATCCTGTTGCTTCTTTGTTTTTACTTTCATAACTGCAAACACCAACTTATCTCTAAGACTGCTGTAATCTTTGTTTTTTCCCTTACCACATCATGTAAAGAGAACATTATATTCAATATTTTTAAACATGCTAGGATTTCTATACCGCATCGACAATACTGTGTGAAACAAGCCCACGGCAACTTTCACTTGTATTATTATTGTTACCTTAGCTGTTATCATTATTATTATTATTTCTATTTTATATGCTGCATGTTTTTTTTGACATTACCCCTATTGTAAATGTAGAAAAATTTTCTGTGTGATTAATTTTATTTATAATTTGAGGAAATTAGATGCAATAGTGATTAATGCTTAAAATTCCATTCTGCATCACAAGTACTGTTTTTGCAATAAAGTAAATCATTATTATTATTTAAAAAATTGTTATAATTACCAAGCAATCGAAATGTTTCTCGAAAATAACTAATTACTAGTTGTCTGATAACGATTGAAAATTATTTCTGGTGTCTGCTAAACGTTGCTCTTTTTCATCAAAGCGAGTATCTTTTTTCACTCAGCGCTTAATTATTAGTTTAGATTCAAGTTTGAAAACGGGTCGATATCATTTAGAGAACCATTTGAAACGACCAGTGAGTACTGGACAACTGTTTCATCCTAATACTTGGGATTCGTAGACAGTACGCAACCACTGGCTGGGGTCTGAACCTGGGAGCTTCCGGTTACAATTCAGGCTGGTGTACCTCTCAAGCACTGGGGTCAGACTCAATGGACAGCTCATGAATTCCGAAAATTCTACCAAGTCTTGATTTTAGCGTTACCACCAGCCAATGTTACTGGTGAATATTTGTCCTCAATGCTGACCGGATGGACCCTGCTGGCCACGGCTTCTCACCAGAACCCCAGGCAATATTATCTTGGAGCCAGTCACTAGCGAGTATCAGAACAAAGTCACCTGCATCTTCGTCAGCATGTTACTGCATTAGTTGACAGACATGTGGACTCATGCGAGAAGTGGTCTAAATCCATATTGTTTGACTCTCAACACCACCTCTATTCTCAGCTCTCCACGCCTAGCATCTCATCTCGTAGAACTAGAAGTCAGCACGAAAGATTATCTGCTCGTACAACCAAGTATAGGAACTCAACGATACCACATTTGACCAGTCCGTGTTTTATGGGATAGAGACAATGTTAAGTGTGAAACTTATGAATCACTATATTGTTAGCAGAATAATCGGCTCTTTTGTTATCTCCTGTTTCTAAGCTATGCTGACACTATCCCAGTTAACCGACAATCTTAGCTGCTAACATTATTAATATTTACAATTTTTTGTATATATACATATATGCTGGGTACCCATTGGTCAAAAACGAAACCTGATTCTGTCGCTTGCCACTCGAATTCGAAGCATATGTAGCCCTGATACTGTAGAGGATGAGTTAAATCTTTTGGAAAAGAAACCTAATTGAAAATGGATTTCTAACACGTTTTATAGACAAGAGTATACAGTCAAATCCTATGAAATGTGATTTATCATCGTAACCAAGAAGGTACTGTGCGTGAGCTTGGAATTCAGAGGTGTCTTAGCTTCCGATATCATGAAAAGAAGGATTTCACAGTACTTGAAAAGACATTCCCTGCTGCATCTTTAAGAATAGCCTTTACCAGTCGACCATTACTGGTCAACAACCTGAAGGACAAGACCACGCTGTTGAACTACTCTATATGCGTTTATCAAATCAACTGCTCATGGGGAGTTAGATATATCGGTCGTTTGACTCGAGCTTTGTCCGAGAGGGTACAAGAACACTATCCTGCATGGTTACAACGAGGTGGAAGTGGAGCTATAAGAAACACGATCATTGAATATCTGGTCGATAATGATCACCTAATCTCTACAGCCTCCGCATTTAAAGTCATCTACAATTCGAAAAGTATTTTGCTCAAATCATTACGTATGTCTCATCTTTATTGCTGAAGCTTTGGCTACCGAGACAGAAGAGCCAGATCTCTGTATACAGAAAATGTTCATTCAACCGCTCCAACTTTCATTGTCTTAAACCCTCTATGCTAAAGTATGGTAATCCCTACTCATATTTTGGCTCTACCAATTTTTTCATTTTGTCTATTCAGTTTGTATACTCTCCTCTCATTACGTCAATTGTTACCATTGCTATTCTCACTTCGAACTGTCCCCGGTATTGTTTCGCTTGTTCCACTTGTCATTCTAAATCAATTTTGTTTTGCAACGTTAAATTCTATGTCATCAAATTTCACACAGTGTTACGTAACGTTTTTATTTTATTCGATTCGCCTACTAATCCTATAATTGCACACCCCTTCCAAGTTCTATACATCCTATGAATTATTCTATATATGACATTAATTGTTTTGCCACTTGACATTGAACGACGATTATAATCACAAACATTTCAACTTTGATTGCATTTCATACTTTTATTATTATCATGATCCGATTCCCTCACTAGATATAACTTCCTAAAATCACCATATATGTATACGATTGTACAGCTTGATAATAAATTCGTTGGAAAGAGTCTCTTTGCTGAATAACGTGTTTTGATTATATATATATATATATGACTTCACTGTGGCAACAAACACTAAAATGGAACTACCATCAACAATCCTGTAAAAATATCTTCATAAATGTTTTTGATGTTATTCGGTAAAATTGGATGCTTTATTATACCAGATGTTGAAAATTCCACACTGCATCATTAGTACTGTTTTGGAATAAAGCAGATTTTTATTATCATTATATCTGAGTAACATTGTAACGACAGAAGAGAAGGGCCAGGCAACAGATCGTTTATTGAGAAAATCAAGAGGTATTTATAGATTTTTATGTACATTGTTATTCGATTCTGTTAGCAGAAAAGTAACGTCTTCAGATTGGTTCTTCTTGTTGAAGGTTATTCTGTACTGCTTGTGACCGTCGCTTACAAAGTTATCTATATATCTGCGAATCGTATTTGCCCACACTAAGTCTGCTGTGATTGGTTGTTGAGTTCCTCAAGGTTAACCTTTGTTCTTGTTTCTTCTCATGACCCCGATTCTGTACGTAAACATAGACGTAAATTGTTGTGTGCGATTTTGGCCAGCAGAAAGCTCTCACCACAGCAGTAGTATTTACTTTTTACGCGGAGGGACTGTTAACCCCCGCAGTGCTCCTTTTGACGGGGCTTTCTACCGGGTATGAGAGGTTATTTGAGTGCGTCACCCAAGATTCGAAACCTTGACCACCTTCTTGGTTGGTAAGCATTCTACCACTGAACCACTGTCGCAGAAGTGGATTTACGTATTTATAGATATTTGAATAAGCGTAGATTTGAAAAATAAAATCGAACTACAATCTTAATGGCCTAATGGTCTACGAGCTCGCTTTGTAACCAGTAGGTCCTTGATTCGGACCCTAGTGGGTGGGTGCGTAATGCGAAGAGACCCAAACTAGGGTGATGAAACAGCTGGCCGTCTAGTACTCCCGGCAGGTTTTCCAATGGTTCTCTAACTGATGTCAACTCATGATGAAATCCTCCAACCAATCAAACAAAAGCAATACATAAAAATTGATCTGATGTTCACTAGCGACTGTTCCTATTCATTCAGTTACCTGGTGTTTCACTGGGAAGCCGTGACCAGTGAGTGGGGTACAGCAGGTTGAAGGTGAGGCAGCAACTCATCGAAGAGGACATTGGCTAGTCATCGCGCTATGTCGTGAATCGCCAGAAGTTAGAATTCATGGGTTAGTCTTTGGATCAAGTCCCAGTGGCTTAATTGTCTGTGAGCTAGCTTGATTTGCTACTAGAAGGTCCTCGGTTTGAACCCCAATTGTTGGGTGTGTACTGACGAGGAGTACCACACTAGGCTGATGAAACAACTGGCTGTCTAGTACTCCCTTCAGGTTTTCCAATGGTTCTCTAAGTGATGTCAGCTCATGATGAAATAATCAAATAATTCATGTATTCTCCCTGTTCTCCTTTATTATTCATCGTTATTCTTCCCTGGACTTCTCAAGAAAGACTATATCATATTACGAAGAACACTGAAGACCTTCGACTCAGCCAAATGACATAGTTTTCGATAGGCATTTTAATTCTTGAAAGCAGTTAGCCAAAGTTATCTTTTCTGATACGGAACATTCTATTTACTCGCAACTTTCTCCTTGTATCTCTCCGTGGGGGGGGGGGGCAAAACCAGAAGAAGCTTCATAAGGATTTAAGCTGGTACAACTGTATATAAAAATTCTACCATACTACCATATTTGGCACGAGCTTTGTGTGAAGAGTCAGATGTCAGAAAAAAACTTATAAACCTTTTTAATGAGTAATTGAACTGCAACGTATGACAAGGATTATTATTGCATGTGTCATTGATGATATTATTTATTTATTATTCAGTATATTCTACTAGCTTTCAGTTTTTGTGGTTTTATTATAATAATAGTAACAGGATTTGCACCATGAGCTGACATCAGTTAGAGAACCATTGGAAAACCTGAAGGGAGTACTGGATAGCTGTTTCGTCCTAGTTTGAGACTCTTCATCAGTACGCACCAACCAGGATTCGAACCCAGGACCTTCTGGTTACAAGGCGAGCTCGTATACCATTAAGCCACTGGGACCCGATTCAATGGCCCATGAATTCTAACTTCTGCCAATTCACGACATAGCGTGACCACTAGCCAATGTCTTCGGCGAGTATTTGTCCTCACACCCGACCTGCTGCACCCTACTGGTCACGACTTCTCACTAGAACCCCAGGTAACTACCTACCTGAATAGGGCAAGTTGCTAGAGTGAGAAGTCGTGACCAGTAGGGTGCAGCAGGTCGGGTGTGAGGACAAATACTCGCCGAAGACATTGGCTAGTGGTCACGCTATGTCGTGAATTGGCAGAAGTTAGAATTCATGGGCCATTGAATCGGGTCCCAGTGGCTTAATGGTATACGAGCTCGCCTTGTAACCAGAAGGTCCTGGGTTCGAATCCTGGTTGGTGCGTACTGATGAAGAGTCTCAAACTAGGACGAAACAGCTATCCAGTACTCCCTTCAGGTTTTCCAATGGTTCTCTAACTGATGTCAGCTCATGATGAAATCCTGTAACCAATCAAATTCCTACAAACTAACACTTGAATAATAATAACATCTTTATTCTGGACAGTATTTATAAAATGTAAAGAATTTTCAGAGGAGTTTATTGCATGATATTTTCCCTTCGTACAATATCTTCATGTAAAATATTAATTGACAGTATATACTGTGTGACACAATGGTCTCTGAGTTGAAGCACCAACCATCTCGTTATGATGATATATCTGCTTTGTCTCCTTCAATAAATCCACGACATCGATCTAGTTGAAAGCCAATTATGAGATGTTCAGAAGTACATTTTGAGATCCAAGTACATAACTGAAGAACAGTTATCTCATGTATTGGGATACGTTGCCATCACCGCAACCAGTCCTTTCCTCAAGTTTATTAGGAACAGAAGCTTGTAAACATTTTCAGTACACACAAGAGTAGATAATACCATTAGGGGTCATTTCTCTATCCACTAAAACAAACTGGAGGAGAGAAAATATCTGGAATACAGAGATGGAAGTTTTTGGTAGCGCAAGTTTTAAGCAGACCGCCATTAGGGTTGACAATTTTATGCATTTATATGCCTATAAAATGAGCTAAATTGTTGCAGTATGTATAAAAAGCTAAAAATTCCATTCTCTATTATCATTATTAATTGCTTATATCACAACTATTATCGTTCATAATTATATCAGTTATAACTGCACAGTTTCGAAACTTTCTATTCATAGTTTTTCGTTATTCCTTTCTATTCGTCGTAGAGGTAGCAGAATAAGCGACAAAAAAAAATAGCCAGTGTGTCTCCTACTCAACAAGCACATCAAACACTCTTTTATTACTGTTTAGAACAGTAAAACTTTGAAAAAAAGAAGTTCTTGTTTTGGTTTTCTACACATTTCGGATTTAATATTCAGAACATTTGTAAGACGAACAAAATGAGTAACTTTTGTAATGAATGCAAGAAATTTGCATATTGTGAAGAACTGATTGTATAATTATGTTAGTTAACTATGTTATCTCATTTAAATCACCATTTACGCAACATCAGGGTGAAGGGACTCACCTAGGAAGCAAAGAATGAATTTGGTTTCTCTGATGTGAATAAGGTTCTGAAGTAATTAATATTTTTATGAATAAAAAATATACACGAAGAATGGGATACATTTTTGTGGTCTAATTCAGAATTAAGGTAGAAAAAATATATTGTAATAACAGGATGATGAAAGCTACTGAGATAAGATTATCTGCTGATCTTTCCTGGTCGTCTCATATCTTGGTGATTTCTAAGAAAATATTCCGTCTTACCTTCTACATCAAGAAGTTAAAACATTCTGGTATAACCCAACCCAGACTCCTACAATTCGTCAACTCTCGCATCCTGCCTATTATTCTCTATTGTTCCCCCTTAGTTTCTCCCGGGCTACTGAAAAAAGACTATAACATATTACGCAGGATGTTAAATGTTGTCAGCAGGGTAAGCAACGTGCCACTTAACCAGCTTGTTATTATTCTGGTTGACAGGCACATGGACTCATGTGAAAAATGGGCCAAATCCATTTTATCTAACTCACACCACCCTCTTCACTCACAACTCTCCCCCTGCATCTCAACAGGCAAACCAGAAGCCTATATAGGAAACTATATGCTCGCACCAGCAAGTACAAAAACTCAACCATACCCTACTTAGCTCGTGTTCTGTGCGATAAAGAAAGCATTAGGCGTGACACCTATAATTCATTAAATAGTCAGTAGAACAATTGGATCTCGTCTTTCCAACTCATATCATTTATAGGTACAACATTTTCTTTCTTTCTTTTCCTTTTCTCTTTTCTCCGTTATGTGCTGCTTTGTTTCTTTCTCTCGCTCACGCCAGTAAATATGACAGCACCTACTTTTCTAACACCTTCAAACACTCTGTTCAACTTTGGCTTTGCTACCGACATCCCAATATGTTGTTGTCATAATGAACTGAGATTTCCTTAATCTATGTAGAATTCTACTTATTGATAATGTACTAAGTGGATGCAGTACTGTAGTAAAAATGCTGAGAATTCCATTCTGTATCACATGTACTGTTTTAGAATAAAGCAAATTATTATTATTATTATTATCTAGACAGCATTCTTTTAAAACCAGAATCAGAAAGACAAGACAAACCTTCATAACTCTAAAATCGGTCTGGATATCCGCTTCACTCAGCATAAATTCAGATTTTAACAACACTAATTTTAATTCAGTCCTTTCTTTTATGTGGGTCAGAATGTTGTTGCATCAAGAAAAGCATTTCCCTAAGGCTTGTTGAAGACGTAGATCAACATTTGCCTTCGCTCTCTACATATACTGAAGATCAGATGGCCGACCGGCCGGCCACAAAGAATTAGCAACAAGACACGCTGGGAGCTTACCAATCAAGAATCTCTCCCTCAACATACATTCCGAAGAAAATAGTGATTGATTGAACAAATGCTGAGGAGACCATCGAATGACATCTCTTGAGGCAAACCCTAGTAGGAATCGACGAGTTGGACGTCCGAAGTTGGCATGGAGAGGATCGTGTAAAAAGTAGACGAGAGCATATGGGCAGTCATGCTGTCAGATGAAGAGGACTGCAAGGAACAGGACAAAGTCTATATGTGGTGTTGAATCCCTGCGACCCCATTCGGAACCAAAGAGAATAATAGTACAATGATGATTTGACAAAAGAATCATGAAGAGACTAAGTAAACATCTGAAGAATTATTGATTTGAAACAGGACTCATATAGTATGCAAAAGGTTCTGCTTCCAATTGTTTATCTCCAATTAGACGTTCATTATAGCGATAGTGTTCTGATACTTATCAGTAAGTTAGTTCTTAGACCATAAATTCGCACAGCGGTTAACACAGAATCCAAAAACACAAATTGGCTGTAAAATGACATGATATATATATATATATTCTTTAGTATCACTGCATGTAAATAATTATGGACACCAATTTGATTGGGAGAATTTGGAAACTTTAAATAGAGGGAACACCCAAAGTGGCAGGGAATTCCTAGAAACATGTGATCCACATTAAGAAACCCAGCTCATGTATTCAAAAGAAGTTGGTTGGTTCAGACACTGTCCTTACACCTCTGGCCGTCAAGATTTAAACTTCCCTTAATTTGTTATGGAAATTTCCTTAATTTTATTTACTGGTACATTTTTATGCTTATTATAATTTATGCATCTTTCGTGAACTGTAATTCCATTGATCTTACTTAACAAATCGATAATATTTAAATAAAGCAAGAACAACAGCGGTTTGTGAAGAATAATATGGTACCATCATTTATTTCGTAGGCTTCTCATCAGCTGCTTACAGCCTAAATAAATTATGAGGTTTGCGTACAGAAAAGTTTTAACATACTTGCAAATTTTACATGTTGTCAGTTGACTTAAAGTTCCACAATTAGTGAACAGTGCTCAGAAAATTGCCCTTATATAGTTTTTACACAGGCGGTTCAAGTTTAAACAAAATAGATGTATGCATACAATGGTAAAAGGGTTACGTAATAAAGACGAAATATGCGTTAGATACAGAGTGACTAACAAATTAGGTAACAATGTGCTGAGCTCAACTCAAATCATAGAAACAAGAGAGAAGCAAAATTACAGATTATAAAAGGGAGTGAGGTTAAAGACAAAGATTACGTAATCAGGTGAGAGAATAAAGACATTCAGTTACCAGGGCGAGGAAAGATTAATAACTGCTTCTTTCTGAACACATAAATCTGGTTTCAAGCGTTTGATAGAGATTGCTACGGCAAACTTGAGGAGAATGGAACTCCTTTGTCTATTGATAATTTTAAAGGACTTCTCGATTTCTACCTCTACCGATAATATTTAAAAAGCACACCAATATTGATCATAACCAATATCCTAGAATATTCTATGTATATATTATTATTATTGTTCCCTTGGGTTCCTAGTGGAACATAGGGCTTCAACTGCACGTCCCCACTTGTTTCTGTCTTCTGCTGTACTTTTCAGCTGCATCTATGTTAGTCCATACTGTTTCAACTCCTCTTCACACGATCTCCTCCATGTCACCCTTGGACGTCCCACTCGCCACTTCCCTTTCGACGGGTTCCACTCGAGCTATGGCCTGACGCGCGATGTCATCCAGCGGTTTCCTCAGCGAGTGTCCAATCGATCTCCACTTTCTCCTGCATATTTGTTGGGCGATTGGTTCTTGTTTTGTTTGTTCCCATAGTTTTTTGTTGGTGATTCTTTCCGGCCATCTGATCTTGAGTATAGAACGAAGACAGTTGTTGATAAAGGTATATATCAACATATGTATATATATATATATATATAATTGTAGAGCCAGAGTAGGAAATTATCGAAAAGGATATTCTTTGCTTAGCTTTTTTCGTTTATTCTAAGTGTCTGAATGAATATTTTCGTTATATTGAAACACATTATTATAGACCAAATTTACCAGCTAATAAAAAGTAAATCACAAGAAAGTTCGAATTCCAAGTCAATAAAAATATGATCAATATGGAATTATATTAAGAAACAGTCACGGGACTGATCAGCAGGAGATACAGTTACAACATTCATGCAAAATTTAAATGAGTTCATTTTATGCTAAAACCTGCGCTGAAGATGTTTTCAAGAAAGAGGACGAAAGCTTCTCAATTAAATCAACCAGGTGAGAGAACATAACTAATTCAACAGAACTAACGCACTTGGTGAAAAGTATTAAAGTGGTTTACAGTAAGTAGATTTGAAAAAGAATGGTTACTGAACAAAGAATATTCTTTTCGATTACTTCATCATCAGGTGTGGTAAAAACCATCAACAGTTCGATATTAGGACACATGGTGCAAACCGACCACAAAACCAGCCAGCAATGAAGAATCCCTCTCCACAATCATCTATCGGGTACCAAATAAATTGCCAAAAACATCCAGGTAATGAAGACTCCAAACAGCAGAGGCTATCGTGATTCGCTTTGTTTGCAGAAGAAACAAGTCCAACCAGCTACTACTACTGCCCTGACTGGCCTTCAGATTTTTTTTTATTTCTTTACGTTCCCATTCGAACATAAGACCTCAAGCTACAGGCTTGAAGTTTCTGTAGTGGTGTTTATTTTTTTACAGGATAGGGTTGCTAGCCTCATGCCCAACCTTTCCTCTTTACCAGCTTTTATTTCTGGTTAAGCGAGGTAAAGGAGTGCGTCTGTGGCCGGGTATCGAGCCCCGGACCACCTGCATGGGTGGCGAGCATTCTACCGCTATGCTACCAACGCACTTGACCGGCCTTCAGTGGAGACTATAAATTCACGCATGAATTTTTATTGTTATCTTCAAATACTACCAATCCTAGTCTTTGCATACAGCAAAAGAAGTTTGTTCTACCTTTGTCTCTCCCTTGGCCTAGGTGAATTCTATTCAAAACCCTCCAACCCTTCTTATTTTCCATTTCCTTTTATGATATTTATTTAAACTCTGATTATCTGTCCACTTCACCTTTAGTATTATGTAACTTTTAAGATTTGACCAAAAATTTATTTATTGAATTGTCTACATATACACATATCACTGCCTTTGTTTTTCTTATCGCCACCTGCATAAACCTTATTATCAATATTTTGTTATCATTATTATTAACTACGTTCAAAACATTTACCACAATATTATTATTATTATCATCATTATTTGATCCACAAAATCATCGTCATTGGTTAAAGTTTTTATTTATAAATCTATGTAAATTACAGTAAAGTCTGAAGAAGATCTAATTGAAAACAACAATATTGTTCGCTTATATGTCTTGTTCAAATACCTACAAACCAATACTTGAATACTGGTTATCATTGATTTATATATTATTACTACCTTGGGCTCCGAGTGCATTATAGAGTGTCAACAGCACATCATTTTGTCCTGTTCGCTGAAGTCCTCTTTAGTTGAATACATAATTTTCAATAAGCTTTCATATCGTCCTCGCCGCATGATCTCCTCCACATCACTGTCAGACCCATGCCAAACCCATCATTTCTCACTAAAGGGCGTGGTGGGTGATGTTATCCAAAGGTCTCCTCACCGTGTGTCCGATACATGTACATTTTTTCTACAAATCTGTTGAGCAACATGTCCTACATTGGTTTATTCTCAGAGTTTCTTGTTTCTAATTCATTCTGGGCAGGCCGCCATCTGGTATTTAGTATAGAGTCAGCAAAGTGGTGGCTGTTGATGAAAGTCTTCAGGAGCCTGTTGGAAATGCTTTTGGTGAGGCGCGGTGCAAGTTTCTGACGCATATAGAAGCATGGACTGATTTAATATTCGCCTTGTTGTTTATGCTGAGTGGAGCAGATTTCCAAACTGATTTCAGAGTGTTGAAGGTTTGTCTTGCCTTTCCGCTTCTGATTTTGATGTTGTCATTCATGTCGACTGCCTGTAGCTTAAAATGTGCTTCCTAAAAAAGTGAATAAAGTGATGTCCTTGGCATTTCTGCTTCCGGTAGTAATTGATACTTTCTGTTTTTATTGTTGTTGGTTGGTTATCTTCATCACCCCACATTCCCTGTATTCACTCGAAGTTTAGTCTTCTCTGCCAACGTTTTTGTTTTCTCCTTGAACCTACTAATCACAACCTTCTTGGTAAGAAGAGGCATGCATAGTATAAAATGGTATTTTTATAGGGTATAAATATGAAAAAAATAAATTATGTAGGGTATATGTCTCTTATATGTTGAAAATGTGCGTCAGTGGCACAATGCACATGGTCCGGGGTTCAAGCCCCAGCCACAGACTCACTCCTTTACCTCCCTAAACCAGAAATAAAGCTGATAAAAAAGGAAAGGTTGGGCATGAGGCAAGCAACCCTATCCTGTAAAAATAAACGCCGCTGCTACAGAAACTTCAAGCCTCTAGCTTGAAGTAACCCTATGTTATACTGGGAAAGTGAACGAATACAAAAAAATGCTACAAATAAACATGTCGCATTTTCTCATAGAAGTGGTTATATGGATATACGCCTTTCCAATCCGTGTTTAAGATATGCCCATAATCCTTCAATAGAACTTGTATGATTACCTGTTACCAAATGCACTAATTCTCCGGAATGATTGAATTTATGGTGCATATGACAATGATGGTTATCTTTAATTCATAAAATCTATTTTCTATCCCTTTGTGTATTGAAAACAAATTTAATACAACATGTTCACGAAAAAAGAAAACATGTATACAAACAAACCAGCTTAAAAGGGAAGGTGTTCACAATAAAATTAATGTCTCTATCATTATATACGATTTTGAGTTATATCACCAGGAATTTATTTCTATTTATTCTTAACACTGAGGATCGCAGGAAGGCAACTGAAGCGGCTTGAACCAGCTGTCGTAAAAAAAACACTAGTCGGTGGTACACTGTAGTTTCACTTTTGAAACCTAATTCTACCTCACTTGATCTCATTTGTTAAGGAAGTTAGTGTCCAGATGCGAGTAACATGTACTCTTGAAACATTGGTCCATGTGTGTTTACTCCTTCATCAGCTCACTTAAGATAACCTTCTACTTCTAATGTAAACGTTATTTAACCTTTCAAATTGTATCAGAGGTGGAAGATATTCACCACAGAATGCAACATATCAAATAGTAGAAAATATTCAGGCAAAATTATTTGATAGAATAACGAAATAACCAGAGGGAAACAATCTTAAGCTACACTCAAAGGACTGTAAGCCCTATTTTCCTATGCGCTGTGTCACCAATCGCTTGAGACTTTGAGTGATATGGTTCGAAATCGCTCTTGGTGCGTCGGTGGCACAGCGGTAGAATGCTTGCCAACTACGCCTCTTGTAGTTTGGGGTTCGATCCCAGACCACCAACGCACTCCTTTACCTTGCTAAGCTAGTAATAAGCCTGGTAAAGAGAGAAGGTCGGGAGTGAGGCTAGCAAACTCATCCCGTAAAAATAAACGCCATATATTCCACTGAGAAAATAAAGGAATACAAATAAATAACCTAATGGTGATGACCACTTTGTTCTGCACTTCAAATGGATGCTGCCCTCATCCTAACCGCAATCCTACTTTAACCCGAGATGTGGGTGAAACTTGCAACGAAGCTAATGAACCACATTCGTTTGTAATCTCGGGCGATCTGGTCGGTTGGTTCAAGGTTATTTGACTGTGGTTCCTGAAGATTCTAAATGTTCTTTATCGATGATACATAAACAGCGCCCAGTATGAACAGAGGAATTTAGAAATGCCACAGATATAAAAGTCATTAAAATTTTGTTTGTTATGCGTAAGACAGGATTCACAAACAGCTATAACTGTATATATTCAGTCATATTAGAAACTTCATGAATAATCCCCAACCAGACATTAATGAAAACAAAACACGTAGTTCAGTGAAGAGTCTCATTTCGCAGCGAATTCATTCAATTAGCTGTACAATCGCAATTATATATACACTTATTTTTGTATATGTGTGAACATAAGGTTTATCCGATAAGAATAAAAATAAGTTAAGGTTATTTTTGTTAAGACATTTCAAAAGTGTGATAAATAATCAAATTGTAACTAGAATGTATATGGGGGTGAAGATTGGAAAGATGGTAGTGGTGACGCGTTGTCAAGACAACATATTTATTAATGTCAGTTAACAAATAAAAGAAGTTGAATAAGCGTAATACAGTTGCCTAATATGATAAATAGTTTAATGACTGAGTTGTGATTAGGATGCACACAGAAACAAAGAAAATATGAAACTATGTAAGAGTTCTAAAGCAATAAACGAGTTAGAAGAAAAACAAGCAGACAAACATCAAGTCTGTAGGAGTCAACACGTTTGTTACCAAGATAGCAGAAGTAGTTAGATGATTTTTGCGTATGCATAACCCTGGTTTATCCAAGTGAATGGCTAAGGCTTCAGCAATACAGCCAGGAGACGAAAGTGTATTGCCTTTGGTAGGTTATGCTTCATTTTGTGGATCACTTTGAAGCAGGAGGCGTTTGTTGAGATGGAATGACCAGCGTTGACAAGATGTTCGAATATCGTTCTCCGTATACAGCCACTACTAAGTTTTTGTTGCCATGTGGGCCAGTGTTCTTGAACCCTTTTGGACAGGATACGCATCGAACGGCCAATGTACCTGGTATCACGGTAACATGTGAACTGATATATGTACATAGAAGTGATCAGATGCGAGATGTTAACCTAAAAGTTTTTGCAGATCAATGACCGACTAGAGAACACTTCTCAGCGTCTCTGGGAAGAATGTTTTCTTCAAAGATGCTGAAATTCTTCTCTTGAGGGTTTCACAAGCCAGGTTTTCCTTGAAATTCAGATTCATATGAAGTATGTTTTTTGAAACAAGTGACACTTCGTTCCTCTGGACCTTTGGTTTGATATTCTTGCCAATGAATCTTGACGGGTATCCATTTTGGATGAAGGTCTCTTTTAGAAGATTCACTTCCGCTTCAAGGGCGTCAGGACTGCAGATGCATCGGATCCGAGTGGCAAAGGATTTAATCAGATTTCGTTTCCGCTCCATATGTACTCAACTGTAGAAATTTGTTAGTTGACCATTCCAAGTGGGTTTTCTATGGATCGACTTTCTTCAGGTTCCGTCAGGTCGTCTTATTAGCTGCACATCAAGAAAGGGAATTTTGGATTCGCATTCCATTTCTACAGTGGGCTTTATTGCCGGATGGCAGTTGCTGAATATTTGTAGCAACTGATTTTGGTCATAACTGATGTCAGAAACGACGAAAACGTCATGTACGTATCGTTTGTACTATTGCGAATTGTCAATAGATGACTTGAGTGGGCCGTTCTCAAGGCTAGTCATGAAGCAGTCTGCTAGTAATGGACACAAGGGAGATTCCATTGCTATACTGTCCTTTTTTTGTAGATGGTATCATTGAAAGTAAATTGTACATTGAGAGTAAACTTCAGTAGCAATTCTTTCAGACATTTTTTTATTCCTCCAGTATTGAGCTGGTTGTCATCTGTGTATTTACATATTAAACAGACAGTTTCTGTAAGTGGGACATTGGTGAACAGTGATTCACTATCGAAGGGTTGCATACTTTTCTTAGTAACATTCATATCTTGTGTGTAGTCGACGAATTGGAAGGTATCATGAAGTGAGGATATGCATAGATGTTTCCTTATAGGTCCCAGAATATCAGTAGGCCATGAGAAGGAGAACCTGACATATCTAGAATTGGACTGAGTGGTTGACCAACTTTGTGTATCTTTGGTCAAACATAAAGCCTTGGTATTTTTGAACCTGTCGGTTAGATACTAAGAATCCAAAGTGGTATCCAGTATCCAAATTGGTTCTGGAAAGCACTACAACGCAATCATGTAAATCCAAATACGAAGTCCTTTCAACGTCATGCAATGAATTGTGCTGATTCTATCACATCACGTATGCCCGAACTGCAGCGGAATATTAATCAAAGATCCTCTGCCCTATCCGAATTGACTCCTGACGAATGTCAAAGATTCACTGAATATATCAACTTAGTTGCAAATTAACGGTCACAGTCTGTCGTAACCCAGCTCAACAACAGCCTTAAGCAGATAAAACCTCACAGCAAATTTCCTGACCAGCGCACAAAATTTGTGTTCAATTATTCTTCAGTACCTTTAAGCGACGGGCAGCTGGAAGTTCTATCTCTGGGCCCAGAATTCTGCGATATCAGTTTCAACGCCGACAAACTTCATACTCAGGTCCAGTTTGAAAATCTAATCAGCCAAACGAACGACCTTATCCCAACTTCTGAGGATGAGTCACAGAGATTCAGGTCAACAGTCATTGACTGCTGCCACCAATACTTGAATATAAAATCAAAAGTCCGCAACCACCTCACAAAGCGGCACCGAGAAGAATTAAAACAGTTGAAAGAAAATGAATTCGCCGAAAAGAGACTCTTCGCTGATCTACGTGTTTTGTTTTCATAGATAGTAGAACACTGGGTGTATCTGCAGTTCAGTGGTAGAATGCTTGCAAGTTGCATAGATGGTTCAGGATTGATTCTGCGTCGACGCACTCTTAAACTTTATCCAATTGATCAACCTATAGTAAGCCTGGAGAAGTAGAAGGCCAGGCATGAGTTTAGCGAACATAGTCCGTGAAAAAGAACTACACTCATAGTGAAACTTCAAGAACTTGAAGAACTATGTTCGAAGTGAAAGGGAATGAATACAAAAGGAAACACTTGGCTGGAAATCTTACGCTTATCCTAAGCGCTTTTCACAGTAAAGAGCTTATAGAATCTTTAGGATGGTAGGGCTTATCATCGCATTATGTGCATAGCTTGGTAATTTTCCACATAAATGGAAACTAATTTCTTTTTCTTGTAGGGTTACTATAGTACTTTATTGAAAGTGATGTAAACGTTAACATTTGGTTGAAAATACAAACTCTATTTGGGCGGCAATCTTTTCAAGGAAACGAATACACCCAATCCTTGACCTTATTCTGTTAATATGTATGTAAAAAATTATTTACCAAATGTTTATTGGTTAATTTCTTTGTCTTCAAGTATTGGTTTTGTAGGGGTTTTTGTTTCATTAGTTGGAGGATTTCATCATGATCTGACATCAGTTAGAAAACCATTGGAAAACAAGCTGGGAGTACTGTAGAGCTGTTTCGTCGGCCTAGTTCGGGACTCCCAACCGGGGTTCTAACCCAGGACCTGCTGGTTACAAGACGAGCCGTGACCTGTAGGGTACAGCAGGTTGAAGGTAAGGCAGTAACCTATTGGAGAAGATATTGGAAAGTGGTCGTGCTATGTAGTGAATTGGTAGAAAATAGAATTTATGGGCTGGCCACTGGATCGGGTCCCAGTGGCTGATGAATGGTCGAAGAGCTCGCCTTGTAACCAGAAGGTCGTCGGTTCGAACCCTTTTGGTGGGTGCGTACTCATGAGGAGTCCCGATCTAGGACGAAACGGTTGCCCAGTACTTTCAGCTTTTCGTCCAATGGTTCTCTGACTGATGTCAACTTATGATGAAATCCTCCAACCAATTTCATTGTCAGACTACGGAAGAATAGCGACTGAGGCCTCTGCAGCGACCGGCACGGAATCATGCTCTTGTCCACATCAAGCAAAGTATTAAGCCACATCATTCTGGGGAGAACTAAACATGCACTGGTTGCAGAACTCCTCCCCGTCCTCCAGGAAAAGCTGGATAAACAAAAGGCAAATCATATGTAGATGAAACAGCAGAGCCACACATAATCATCGAAGAGAGCTTAGAACTGCAGTCATATCTCTACCTTAATTTCATCAACCTTAAAAAGGCCTTAGACAGCGTCGACCATGAAGTAGTCTGGAAATCACTTCAACACTATGGAATGCGACGCGCCCTCAAATCTTTACCAACCTCATTCAAGAGCTATATGACAGTGCTACATGTTAAGTGATTCTAAACGGAGATTTCAGCGAAGCGTTTGAAGGGAAGACAGGAGTAAGACAAAGGTGCCTACTATCAGCAATCATATTCCTAATTATAGTGGACTGGATTATATGCGGAACACTGTTGATGGGGACAAAAAGGCGGGAATACTTTGAACCGATATGAAGACTTTAAAAGTTCTGAACTTCTCGGACGATTTATGTCTATTGTTACATTAACTAAGCGACTCACAGCAACGACGAACACCTTCCACAACAATCAAAAATGCAGCACACAAGTTGGATGGAATGCATAAACCTATGCCTAACAACGTACTTCCAATTCGACGGCCAAATATATGAACAAGTCAAAGGAACACCCATGGAATCGTCAATATCAGGTTTGATTGCAGAAGCAGTGATGCAAAGGCTCAAGAACATAATCCTACCAAGGATCAAACCCAAAATTTGGATACGTTATGTAGGTGACACATTTATAATAATCAAAGGAAACAAGTTGGATAAAAGTCACAACTTAATAAACAACGTCTTAAACGACATCAAATTCACAAGAAAAGAGGAATCCGAGAACAAAATCCCTTTTTTGGACGTCTTAGTGAAACGAACAACCACAGGGGAATTAGAAACTCAATTTTATAAAAAATCAATTCACAAGGACTAAATACTGAATTACAACAGCAACAATCCAATAACACACCAAAAGACTAGTATACAAATACTATAAAAGAGAGCCAGCAAGGACTCATTGCAGCGATCCCACCTTAAGGAATATTGAAAAAGAGACATCTCATGGACGTCTTTTAAAAGAATGGATATCCACGGAATTTCATCAAAAGACATATACCCCCAAGCCAATCTGTCGAATCATAGGCTTCCAAGTAAAACGCAAAGAAAATCGCCCTGTCATATATAAAGGACATCTCAGAAATCACTGCACAACTCTTCAAAATTTTAGGAATTGACGTCGCACACGAACTAACAAAATCGCTTCACTCAGTTCTATGTCAACCAAAAGATTCAACAACGAAAGTAGATAAAACCAACAACATCTAGGAAATAAAGTGTAACAACTGCGAAAAGCACTACATTGGGTAGAAAGGACGTCCTCTTCGTCTTCGTATCCACGAACATAAGTTAGCCGTCAGAAGACATGACATCCACCCCCTCATATTGCCTCATTGATTACTGAGATGGTTAGGACATGTGTTACGTATGCATGCCTAGTCATCGCCTTCCTCGATGGGCGATGTTAGCTGTTATAGGGTCAGGCTGGAAAAGAGCTAGCGGCGGTCAAACCAAAACATGGCACCAGTCAATAAAATCTACAACGTAGGAAGGTGTAGATTTCCTGGTTGGGGTCCTCGGGACGGTAAAAACCAATGGTTGGAGACAATCGGTGGTATGGCTCAAAATCGTTCTCAATGGATGGCGCAGATGCATCCACTCCTTGTGACTTATGATTTCCAATGAAACTATATTGCTCTTCCTTATTACTATTCTTTTGTCTCACACCTCTGTTTACTGTCTCTATTATGCATTTCTCCTACTTTCTTCTCTTGCTCTGTATGCTTCATGGAGTGTGGCGACTTGAACTGCCGCACATATGTGCAAAGTTCTATGTCGAAAACAGACAGACAGACTGCATTTAGACAACCATGGACATCAATTCAGCTGGGACGACCAGCGTTCAAATATTAGACAAAGGAAACACCAAGAATGATAGAGAATTTTCAGAAGACTACCTGGTATTTCAGTGAATCGTCAATCAATAGACACATCGACATAGACAAAGTTTATCAACCGATAAGAAAGAAAGCTCACACACAAAGGGTCAAAGTTCAAGTCAAAGAAACAATCAGTTCCGATACAAGTAGCCTAGAGGATGTGAAAACACACAAAAACAACCAATCACGTTCAAGATCACCAGGAGAGGTGACTAATAAACTCGTGAAGATGTTGCCTAGCAAGGCAATGAAAGCTTCGCAAATAAACTGTCCAGCTCAGAGAACACAACCGCATCAAAAAAGCCAACAAGTTCGTAGAAGAAGCAGGCAGCAAAGACAGGACTCTAGGTGGACACAGAGAAGACAGAGGTGATAGAGATAACCAAACAACAAAGAGAATCAATATAAAGTTGAGGGAAAGCAGAGAAATCATCACCCAGTCGTATGATCGTATTATCGTTTGTATTGTTTTGATTGCTGTTGTACTAACCATTAAGAATTTTTATAGTTATGACACACTATCACTTCACTGTTTCAATAGTTAATATTGTTTAAGAACCAGCCTCTTCTAACACATGGCGATATTAAAGGAAACTCAATCCTAGGAAATGAGGTATTTGTTCGGCACTTCCTCTATTGCTAAATTCTCTTTTTTTGTTGTTGAATTTTGATTGTGTTTAAAGTATGTCTGGTATATTATACTGAACATACAGACACACAAATACACAAACTCAAGTACAACAGACATTACATTATGTAATCGTAATCAATAAATGCTTATACTTAGCATTATTATTTAATTTTGTAATAAAAGTAAATCGACTGATTCGTATGAGATATGACGCACAGAAAAGTGATAATGATACGTAATTATGTTTTTAAAGTTGTTAACTATGAATAAAGATGATATATCAAGACAATAATAGCTTTTTAAAGTTCACTATCGAAAAAGATGTAAAGTTAACGTGAAAGTCGTCGCTTATAGGTATGCTCAATACGCCTATAAGCCATGTATATTTTCTTCTCTAAGTTTGTTGCAATCAACAAACTGGCTGAAGAAGCCGTCAGTGACGACAGGATTCCAGGTAAACATAGAGAAGATGGAGGTGATGAAGATAACCGACCAACAGGAACGATACCAACAACAACAACCAACACAAATCACCATCAACAGGAGAGATTTAATTGAGGTTACTTTCTTCACTTATCTGGTCAGGAGGCACGGTTTCAACCACAGAATGGCGGAACGGATGAAGACATCAAAGCTAGCCAGAATTGGAAAGGCAACGTACGCCTTCATCAAACTGAAACCAGTTTGGAAATCTTTTACAATGCACTCAGCCAGCCAGCATAAACAACAAGATCAGGATTTTCAACGCAAATGTGAGGTTAGTTCTTCTATACGGGTCAGAAACTTGCACTGCGTGTCACGAAAGCGACTCCCAACAAATCACCGCAGACTATTATCAACAGCTGCCACCTTCGCTGGTCGGCTCCATACTGGAGATCAGATAGATAGCCGGTCAGAAGAATTAGCAACAAGAAACTGGTGAGCTGGTTGGCAACAAACCATCCAAAAGTCGATTGCTCAACAAATACGTAGGAGAAAATGAAGCTGGATAGCGCGCCAGCCCCTTGAATAGAACCTCAGTTGGAAGCAAAGATCAGGTTCGCATTGCGAGGGTGACATGGAGGAGACTATGTGGCGAGGAGGAGGAGATGAGAGATTCTGGGCAATCGTGTGACTAGTCGGCTGAAGAGGACAGCACCAAAGAGAAGAAAGTGGATATAAGGATAGCAATTGGGCATTCTGATATAGGATAAGATCATTATGGATAATTTCTTCATTTTTATTAGATCTCACAGTCTTGTTATACAGTAATATTTACTGATGACAACGTTTCAAGCACAATTTACTGCTTCTCATAATCACGTGAAGTTACGCACACAACCTTCCAACTTCGTTTATATCACTCCACTACTTGTCACCTCTTGATTTTAATGGTAGTAACATTTTCCATATTTCTGGAATGAGTGATGAGTCATTCCTATTGCACGTGTTAGGTGTAAATTTTATGAACAAAGATTCAGTAATCAATCTCTCTCTCTCCACCTACCTATATTACTTTTCAGAATTTTGACTCTGTCACACCCACCCTATTGTGTGGTTGTGTGTTAATGCATGCATTCAGTGCAATTGCTGAAATTACTTATCTTCGCGGTTGAGGTCAATCATTCTAACCTTAGTTAAATTCTTATGTTCTGAGATTAAAGTGGAGATGTGTCATTGAAGCGCTACGTTCCCCTCGGAACCCAAGGGAATAATAATAATAAGTTTGTTGCAGTAATAAAGGTTTAAGTGTTAAAAAAGTTGAATAATATACAACAACATTATCCGCAAATCATTTATTTTGCCTTTAGAATAACTATTTCATGAAAATGTTTCTTGTCGGAAAATAATACTGATAATTTCTCATCTAGGTATTGTAAATGCAGAGCTTAGGGGATGCACTCCACAGTATAAACAACAAGAAGGTTCAGATTTCCAACAACAATGTCAATTCAGCCAATTAGTTGTTCTATATGGGTCAGAAAAGTCACCTGAACATCATGAAAAGAATTCCCAACAGCTTACTGAAGAATTTTATCAACAGCTGACACCTTCGCTGGTCGGTTCCATACTGAAGATAAGATAATAAACTCTGGAAATCAACGGACCAATCAACAACCAATTTCTCAACAAATTTTCAGGAGAAAATGGAGAAGGATTAGACACACGTTGAGGAGACCCTCGCGAATGATGTTGTTCTGCAGGCCATCGCTCCTGTGGGATCCAAATGGGAGACGACAAGTTTGATGTGTGTCTGAGGGTGGAATGGAGGAAATTGTGTGAGGAGGATATTAAAAACCATGGGAAATCGTGGGGTTAGCTGAAGAGTACTGCATAGAGCAGAAGGAAGTGGAGATATGGTGTTGGAGCCCTACGTTACACTTGGGACCCAAGGTAATAATAAATATTCAAGTATTGGTTTTGTAGGGATTTCGTTTGATTGATTGGAGGATTTCATCATGAGCTGACATCATTTAGAGGACCATTGGAAACCCGGTAGGGAGTACTGTACAGCTGATGCCCACTAGTGACTGGCCTTATTCAATCAGTTACCTGGGAAGCCGTGACCAGTAGGGTACAGCAGGTTGAAGTTGAGGATAGTTACTCATCGAAGAAGACATTGAGAAGTGGTCGCGCTGTATGATGAATTGGCAGAGGTTAGAATTCATGCAGTGGCCATTAGATCTGGTCCCAGTGGCTCAATGGTCTGCGAGCTGATCTCGTAACCAGAAGGTCGTCGGTTCGAAGAGTCCCACACTAGACTTATGAAACAGCTGGCTGTCCAGTACTCCCTGCAGGTTTTCCAATGGTTCTCTAACTGATGTCAGCTCATGATGAAATCCTCCAGCGAATAATAAATATAGTAATAATATTAATCTATTCTTTACTCCTGTCCACAAAAGTAGCCATTAGAAAGAGAGTAATAATTGATCGGAAGTCAAAGCAATAATCAACGATTTGTCTGTTCAATAATTTCATAATTAATTTTTCAGAAAACGAAGAAAAAAAATCAATTCTGTCCAGCCCAATAAACAAAGAGGAAATAATAAAAACTCCATTCACTCCATTTTTAATTTCCCAATAAAAACAAAAAGCTATTCGATTTATTTGTTGGGACTTTTCATTACAATTTTTTTAATTAGAAACAGTAATAAATGTTAACATTTAATAATTAGAATATGAAAGGTCTTTTTGGTTTGTAATTAGGTAATATTTTCTGTAAACAGTATGTACAACTATTATTATTCCCTTGGGCTCTAAGTTGAACATACGGCTTCAAAAACACATCTCCACTTTCTTCTATTTTCTGCCATCCTCTTCAGCTGACTAGCCACACGATTGCACATAATCTGTCATGTCCTCCTCGCCATACAATCGCCTCCATGTCAAACTCGCACTGAGGACCCACTCGTCGCTTCCCATCGGGATTCCACTCGGGCTATGGCCTGCATTGCGCGTGACTTCATTCGACGGCCTCCCCAACGTTTGCCCGGCCCGACCCATCTGCATTTTCTCCTACATATCTGTTGAGCGATCGGCTCTTTGGTGGTTGGTTGCATGCCTGCCAGCCAGCCAGAGTTTCTTACTGCTAATTCTAATACATACAATATTTGCCCGTAAACATCTCAAACAACTTTCGTGTGTGTGTGTGTGTGTAACCTTTGAATAATATTCATAACTTTTGAATATGAACCCTTCATAAATTATTGATTATATAACAATATAAATGTCTTTGAATTTTTCCACATGGCTATATATCATTGACACATCACGTGACACTCTAAATTAGAATAATGGTAGTTTTGTGAGAATAAATGTATTTTTACTAAAGGTTAGACATGATCAGATAGATCTATGCAGGAAACAAAATGCATTTAATTTACATGCTTACATCGTAGCTAGACAGTAGTGGGTGAGGCAGAGCTTATTCTCACTCATGTAGCTCTTCATATATTTGAAGAGATAACTTTTTTTCATTCGAATAAAGCAGGAACAACAGCATTCATTTCGTTGGCTTCTCATTAGCTCAGCTGCCTAAAGCCTTAACAAACTAGTAACCTCATGTACAGAACAATTTTAACATAATTGGAAATGTTACATAATTTCATATAAGGATAAAACTTGGGCAGATAATTCCACTATACTTCACACATATTTAGACTTCAATTCATCTCATCCGTTAACTGTTAAGACAGGCTTAGTTAAGTGTCTAACAAACCAAGCAATAACAACACTTAGCAGTACATCAACAAACCTAAATGATGAAATGAAACAGATAGAAGAGGCGTTAGTGTTCAATAACTAACTATCCTATAGAATTTGTTACGAAAATCAAAAAAGGTCAAAAGCAAAATAAAAATAATGGTGGAACTAATAATGATAACATAAATAAGAAAGAATATAAGGCATCTACAGTAGCTTTACCGTACATGCAGGGGACATCTGAGACCCTACGGAGGATTCTAAATAAATGAGGAATTAGGCTGGCATTCAAACCTACAAACTCACTCAGAGACAACCTCTGTGGGTTAAAGGACCCTGTAGGTTGGCCCAATTAAACAAAAAAGATATAATTTACGAAATACCTAGCAATGGCTGTGAGTTAAGTCAACTACACAGGTCAAACTAGTAGACCAGGCAGGAGTAGTGAGATTATCAGAACATAAGAACTTAGCTAAGGTTGGAATGATTGACCCCACCCGTGAAGATAAGTAATATAGAAAAAAAAACTTAGCAATTGCACTGCATGCATCAACACACAACCACACAATAGGGTGGGTGGGAGAGGGTTAAAATTCTTAAAGGTAATATAGGTAGGTCGAGAGCGAGAGAGATTGATTACTGAATGCTGCCTGGTTGATCGAGTCTACTACACGTAATACATGCAATAGAAATGATTCAACGCAAATACCAGAGATATGGAAGATATTATCACCACCAGTCAAATCAGAGGATGATAAATAATGTTAAAATGTATTTAATTCACATTATTACAAGTTACTTATTTTTACTCTAAAAATATCGTATTTCCCATCTGATTGTATTTTATTGATAACACTAATATTATTATTTCCGAATGTACTTTATCTTATATTGATTTTATTCAAATGTCCAATCATCAATTTTTACTCATGTATATGAATGAAGCAAGAAAGTTGTGCGAGTAGTGTCTTGATGTGATTATGAGCGGCAATAAATTGTGCTGGAAACGTGGTCATCAGTAAATATTACTGTAAAGCAACACTGCGTGACTTTATCAAAATAAAAATGTTTTTTATCCATAATGGAATTACATTATTTCAGTTGACAGGAGACTCTCTACTTAATAAACAGCGCTCATAAATTACACTTGTATAGTTTATATTTATATTCGTACGTTGGTGACACAGCGGTAGAATGATCGCTAACCACGCAAATGGTTCGGGGTTCAATCCCCGATCACCAACGCACTCCCTTACCTTGCTAGCTAAGCCAGTAATAAGACTGTTAAAGAGGAGAGGTTAAGTATGAAGCTAGCAACTCCATCCCGAAAAAATAAATAACACTGCTATGGAATATTTTTGATTGCACACTAGTCAGTAACTAGTGTAATGTGTCTAGTCCTATCTTCGGTGCAGACTGAATTCTATCAGTCATGTTTGCAATGTGACCACCATGCTAGGTGGCTCGCCATTACGGTGCACTGTGAATTGTTTGTATTAGATGGTTGGAGGCAATCGGCAGGAAGCCTTGGACCTAGGTTTCGTGCTAGTTGGCACTCACCAGTCAGCAAGGCGTATCTGCAACCTTGAAGGAACTGATGTCCCTTCTGAGACTCGAACCCGCGTCACCCAGTGCTGCAGTCAGAGACGTTACCACTGAGCTATTCAGGCTCGCGACTGACCTCCTGTAGGACTGTATTACTGACTAGTGTGCAATCAAAAATATCCAATACAGTCCTACAGGAGGTCAGTCGCGAGCCTGAATAGCTCAGTGGTAACGTCTCTGACTGCAGCACTGGGTGACGCGGGTTCGAATCTCAGAAGGGACATCAGTTCCTTCAAGGTTGCAGATACGCCTTGCTGACTGATGGAGTGCCAACTAGCACGAAACCTAGGTCCAAGGCTTCCTGCCGATTGCCTCCAACCATCTAATACTGCTATGGAATCTTCAAAGCTCTAGCTTGAAGCCCCATTTTCCACTGGGAACATAAAGGAATTAAAAAATAATAGTTTATACTCAGAAAGTCCAGGTTTGAACAAAAATAAATGTTAGCATACAGTGGTAAAGGAGCTATGCAATACATTCTAAATCTCCTCATGTTTACCAAAGCAATCACTATCAAACGCTTGAAACCCGGAAGAAACAGTTATCAATGTTTAATTGTTCTGGTATCTGGATGTCTTCACTCTCTCTTTCATTCGACTTCGCCACCTTTGGCTTTAACCCTTTGTCCTCCTCCCTTTGATATAGTGTGAATTTCTGTCTTTTATTTCAATGATTTGACTTGAACTCTCCACATTGTAACTCGCTTTGTTACCTACTCGTCATCTTAATTACCTCTTGTCTCTATTACGTAACTCCTTTACCATTGTATGGAAGCATTTATTCCTGTTGAAACTTAAACTCTCTGGATAAAAGATATATATAAGCGTAATTTCTGAGGACTGTTTATTAAGTTTGAATTCCCCTGTCATTAATTGACATTATGTGGCATATGTAAGTATGTTAAAATTATTCTATACATGAACTTAATAAGTTTGTTTAGGCCTTAGGCAGTTGAGCTGATGAGAAGCCAACGAAAGTAAATGATGGTATCATCTTATTCTGCATAAATCACTGTTGTTCTTACTTTATTCAAATTCATAAAAAGGGAATAAATGTATGAAGGTCCTTTTGTATTCACTTTCAAATAATAAAATGCGCTTTTATTTAATTTAAATCGGCTGATGTGCTCTGTGCCACGGGCAAAACAGGCATTTTAAATTAGTAGAGCACAAATCTTAGTGATTGCATCAGAAAGTCAATGATTCATCAACTTTGTTGAGAATATAACAGATGAAAGAACTCAGTTGTACATTTCGATGCTGGCAACGGTTATGACATATATATATATTACTAATGGGCATGAATGAACTAAGGTGATCACGCATATTAACCAGTATTATTACTTATTAATATTCCCATGGGTTTTGAGTGGAACATACGTCTTCAACAGCACACTTCCACTTTATCTTGTTCTCTGTAGTCTTCTACAGCCGGATCCATGATTGACCATAATCTCTCGTCTTCTCCTCACACGATCTCCTCCATGTCACACTCAGACTAACGCGAAACTCGTTGCTTCTCAATTGGGTTTTATTCAAGCGATAGTCAGATGTGTGATGTCATTCGACGGTCTCCTCAATGTGTGTTCGATCTATCTCCATTTTCACCGGGGTATTTGTTGGGCGGTTAGTTCTTGATTGGGCAGTTAGTTTCAGAGTTTGTTATTTCTAAGTTTTTCTGGCCGTCCTACCATCTGATCTTCAGTGTGAAGCCAGCGAAAGAGGCAGCTGTTGATAAAGTTCGTCAGCAAGCTGTTAGAAATTCTTTTTTTGACGCTCAGTCGATATTTCTGACCCACGTAGAGCAACTGACTGGCTGGCTTGACATTGTTGTTGAAAATCCGAATCTTGAGAAGATTTCCAAACTGAGTGATGAAGGCCTGTCTTGCCTTTCCAATCCTGATTTTCACATCATCAGCCTTGCCACTGCTTGTAGCTGAAATGATGCCACCTGGTCAGATAAGTGAAGGAGGTAACTTCTGTCAAATCTTTCCCGTTGATGGTGATTTGTGCTGGTTGATGTTGTAGGTTGGTTATCTTCATCACCTCTGTCTTCTCTGTGTTCACCTGAAGTCTTGCCTTTGCTGCTTCTTTTACCAACTTGATGGTTTTCACCTGTAAGTCTTCGAGTTTGTGTGACATGTGACATATATCATCCGCGAAATCCAGATCTTCTAGCATCTTTTTATAGGTCCAACGTATTCCTGTCTTCTCGCTCTCCAAGGGAGGTGTTCCGCATAATCCAACCCACAACAATTGGGAATATCATCGGTGATGATAGGCAGCTTTGTTTTGATCCTATATTCACTTCAGAGACTTCGCCGACTCTTACCTTATGGATCAAGTGACATGTGGGATTGTCATATAGCTGTTACATGAGATTGATGACGATTTGAGGCACTCTGTTCTGTTGAAGTAATTTCCAATTTACTTCTCGGTCAACGCTATCGAAAGCTGATGAAATTGAGGTAGAGATTTGGCTGTCATTCCATGTAGTGTCTTCATCCATTTTCAGTATTGTAATTAACTCACTCTGCAAATGAATATCTGTTTAGGCCTAATTGATTTCAACGTTTCTGACAATTAACATTCCTTAAACTTGACAAGTACATTTTACTGTTACGTTGTGTATATTGGCACATTGAGAAACGTGAACAGCTATTGGGGATTTAAGCGTACTTCACAGGAGTCAGATCAAGTGTGTACCAAATGAAGATACATATTTTGCTGGAATAATTAGTAGGCGACTAAACAGTCTTGAACGTTTCTTCTGCTACTTTATTACCTCAGTGCTCATCCGGTCTGTGATTAAATTACTCATTGTTATCCCTGTTATCAACTTGTCTAAGCTCGCACCTCAGATGTGTGATACAGATACAGTCCATGGAAAATTCCCATTGGGACATAGTGAAAATCAAAACAAATGATTCAGAGAAGAGACTCTTTTCAACAGCGAATTTATTAGCAAGCTGTGCAATCGTATATATATTTGGTGTTTTTTACGAACATTACATTGACAGAAACCATATACTTAATATGCATTTGCATATATTGAAGACAACAAGTTGAACATAGGCACACCCACTACAGATCTGAAAGAACCACTTTTGATATATACATTGTTTAATGTACAATTTACTTTCAACGAAACAATCTACACACAGAAAGATGGTATTGTAATGGGTTCTCCCTCGGGTTCTCTCCTTGCAAACTGTTTTATGTTCAGTCTAGAAAATGGTCAGCTGAAGCCTATTATCCAAAGCCTTCAAATGTATAAAAGGTATGTAGATGACACCTTTATTATTTGTAGTAGTGATTATAATTTAAATAATATATTAAGTGCATTTAATGGTTACCATCCAGCGATAAAATGCACACTCGAAATGAAGAACGAGTATAATATTCATTTCTTCGATGTGAACTTTTCACGGAAGACTGACAGAACTCTGAAGACATCGATTTATAGAAAGATGGTCAACTGACAAATTTCTACACCTGCGTACCCATTGGTTGAAAACAAAACCTGATCCGGTCACTTGCTACTCGAATTTGGCGCGTATGTAGCCCTGATACTGTGGAGGATGAGTTAAATCTTCTAAAAAAATCCACAATTAAAATGGATTTCCACCACGTTTTATAGACAAGAATATACTATCAAATCCTATAAAATGTGACTTATCATCCACACCCAAAAAAATTCTGTACATCAGCTCGGAATTCAAAGGTGACTTAGATTCCAATATCATGAAAAGAAGAATCTCAGTCCTTGAAAAGGACATTCCTGGCTGCATCTTTGAAAATAGCCTTTACCAGTCGACCATTACTGTTCAATAACCTAAAGGACAAGATCACGCTATTGACCAACTCTGCCTGCGTTTATCAATTCACCTGCTCTTGTGGAGCTAGGTATATCGGTCATTCGACTCAAGTTTTGTTCAAGAGTGCGAGGGTGCAAGAACAACATTATGCATGGTTACGAAGAGGTGGAAGTGAACCAATAAGAAGCGCGATCATTGTACATCTGTTCGATAATGATCACCCAATCTCTACAGTCTCCACCTTTAAAGTCATCTACAAGGCGAAAAGTATTTTGCTCAAATCACTACGTATCTGTCTCATCTGTATTGCTGAAGCTTTGGCTACCGAGACAGAAGAGCTGGATCTCTGTGTACAAAAAAATTTTGTTCAGCCCCTCTAACTTTCATGGTCTTCATCTTTCTATGCTGAACTGTGGTAAACCCGAATCAAGTTTTGGCTCTGTTTGATTTTCTTTTTGTTTATTCACTTTGGAAACCCTTCGGTTATTATGTCTATTGTTACTATTATTATTATTCTCGCTGTGAATTGTCCCCAGTATTATTTCGCTCGTTCCACTTGTCATTCTAAATCAATTCTGTTTTTCAACGTTAAATTCTTTGTTATCAAATTTCATACAGTGTTACGTAACCTTTTATTTTATTCGATTTGCCTATTAACCCTATAATTGCACACTCCTTCCAAGTTCGATTATTATTAGTTATCATTGTTTTCTTTAATTCCTAGAGGAACATAGGGCTTCAGACGCTTGTCTATATTGCATTCGGTTCTCAGCTAATGTTTTCACCTGGCTCCAAGTCTGCTCACATGCTTTAATCTCTTCTTCACATGACCTCCTCCAAGTCACCCTTGGACGACTAACTCGCCGCTCCACGTTCGGATTTCACTCGAGGGCTTCTCTAGTGATGTCAGCTGATAGTTCCCAAGTTCTATACATCCTATGAATTATTTTCTGTATGACATTAATTGTTTTGCTACTTGACATTGAACTATGATTATAATCACAAACATTTTAACTTTGATTGCATTTCATACTACTATTATTATTATTTTATGCATCCACACCTATGATCCGATTTCCTCACAGAATATAATCTCTTAAAAAAACCATATATCTATACGATTGTACAGCTTGATAATAAATTCGTTGAAAAGGGTCTCTTCGCTGAATCACTTCATTTGACAAATAATATTTCCTGACGAAAATAATGTTTCCCACTATTAGGGAAAGTGATGAAATAGCTTAACATAAAACACAACATTAAGGTAGGTAGGTGTTATTTCACGCTTGGTAATGCCTGCCCAGAAGTGTTGTTTCAGAATCAACTATGTAGTGTTTTTAACTCATTCTTTTCATGAAGTCTATGGAGTATTGTCTGATATAAATGTACTGAAACTTTATTTTGAACTTTGACATGGGCACTTCTAGGTAAGCCTGACGTATGCCACATATTTACGGATATAACTAAATAAAAGCTGATTGATTAAGTGGCAGTCAGTCTTAAAGCAACTAAGGATAGAATAAAATACATCATGTTTACAATAACCTCACTAAATAGTGCGTTAGTGGTTCGGCGGTAGAGTACTCGTCAGACACGTATCCGATCCAGGTTTCAGTCGCCGGCCGACGAACTCCTAGACTCCGCCTAGTCGGTAGTAAGCCCAGTTACCAGGGAAAGTTGGACGTGAGGCCAGTAATCCCTTACCGTATAAAGTAAACTCCACTGCTACTGGAACTTCAAAGCTCAAGCTTGAACTCCTATATCCCACTTGAAAAACATAGGAATAAAATAATAAAAATAGTGGTTTACTAAAAGAGAGAAGGACCACCGTCTGAATAAGGTAATTAATGGCCTCTGAAACCAAAAATAATGTGATCATTTGTGCTGTCTTGAAGATAACAGCTTCTTAATATGTCCAGTTCTGATCGTGACATCAAACAGTTGCTGGATAATCAAAAGTAGAAGAACCTATAGAATATTTTGGCTACAGAAAATATTCTATATTGCATGTCTTGCATCGAAAGGGAATTTTTACAAAGTCATTCCTTTATTGAGAAATATATACAACTACAATTCAAGGATGATATACCAAGCGAGATAATTACGAGGAAATTAGGAAAATCAATTCAAAGAACTTTTAATGCTGGAGAACTACACGTCTTATTCTCTACACCACCGATGGTGCCACCTCAACTGAAAGATAAAGTACCTAGACAAGCTAGCCACTTCTAATTGTATCTACCAATTCAACTGCGCTTGTGGAGCGACTTATATTGGCCGTCGCTCTAGGAACTTGATTTTTCAAGAACTTCATACAACTGGTTCCCTTGATAAATTTCGATAAAGAAAGGAAGACGAAATTTGCAGTATAAAATGATATCATTCTATTTCACAGGTTCTCATCAGCTGCAGACTACCTGAAATTTCAATAGTTATATAAATGATAATAACATACTTTAATGTTTGATTAGTAGTAGAGAAGAGATCAACTCAAAACTGGATAAATACCCTGCTGATGTCACCTCCAACTGCGTTTATGAATTTACGTGCACTTGCGGGAGCAAGTACATTGGAAGGACAGAAAGAAGGGCTTCTATCCGGTTTTCTGAACATATTCCAAGAAACCTATGCCTGAAAGGAAGCAAATATTCTCAGAGTGCAATTACCAGACATATTGTTGATACCGGACATCTCGTAGAGATCTCTAAGTCCTTCAAAATATTAAATAGACAAAGGACAGCAAATTTACTAAGATTTGCCGAAGCGATCGCAATCAAACGATTTAAACCAGACTTATGCATACAGAAAGAGAGTGTGATTAACCTCTCACTCCCTTGGTAACTGAATTTTGATTTTGATTAGTCATCAGTGATCTCAACTCACTGAGCAAATCTCAGTCTTATAAACTGTAAATGCTTTTGTTTTTTGGAGTTGCCATGTGAACCTACAAGCTAACACTGTTTCTGTTAATCAATTTTTCTATTTTCTGTCTTACCCCTACCCCCTCTTTTCAACTCTGAAAGTGTATAAATTGATGATAATAACTTAAACTAAAAATTGTAATGCTTTCATTCTTTTTTGGATGCGTCAATTTTATCTCTTCTCTACTACTAATCAAACATTAAAGTATGTTATTATCATTTATATAACCATTGAAATTTCAGGTAGTCTGCAGCTGATGAGAACCTGTGAAATAGAATGATATCATTTTATACTGCAAATTTCGTCTTCCTTTCTTTATCGAAACTTGATTTTTCGTGTTCGCTCGAGAACATATCCCACTATGGCTAAGTAAAGATGTAGTGAAAACCATCATCAACAGTTCGATATTGAACCATCTGGTGCAAACCGGCCACAAAGCTAGCCAGCAAGCATTGAAGAATCCTTCTCTATAGTCTACCGGG